>JAJJWX010002708.1:0-358727 GCA_023529315.1 Papaver bracteatum
GAAATTGACGTTTAGTCCCAAAGTTTGTGGGTTTCGTTGGACGCTTTAATCCATTCATCCGCCCGATACACTTAATCTGAAAAACCCTACAAATAGTCCAAACTGACGAAATGGGTCCAAATTCATCCCAAGTTCTAGTTCATATGAGTTTTAGATATACCAAAATTACCTCAAAGTCATCTTATATAAGGCATGTTTTGAAATCGATTTTTTGGATCTCGAATTCAAAAACAAGATAAAGGTGCCGATTAAAATAGCTTCGTAGAGAGACGATTTAATAAAATATGGAGGATTTGATCGTTTAATATAGGTTTTCATCGCTTTCCATCATATTTCAACTCAGTTACATTCAAAGTGTTCAAATTGAAAATGCTGCACAGATCGAGAGACTGCATCGCCTGTGTTTGAATTAGGAGGCGATTTATGGGATTCATAGAGGTTAGGTTTGATTTGATTGTTAATGGAGCAGAATTCAAGCTCAGTTAATTTTCTTTTGGTTGTATTTCATTTGTTACATTTAATTTCAAGTTTTGTTTCGATTTTTAGTTTTTGAGTTTATGACTTTGATGATATGAATTAATATGATCTTGAGTTGATATTTTGTTATATACTATCTTTTGATTCTCCTGATGATGATGATTCTTACAGGTAATACTAGATCAATTCGATTTTTGTTCTTCTTTAATTTGATGATGTTTTTAGTTTTATGATGAATGATATGAAATTGAGCTGATACTAGATCATAGGCTTGATTTATTCAATTATGTGTTCGATGGATTTGGAACTTAATTGATGGAGTATTTTATCTAGGTTTACTGTTACTTGATGTTTTTGGCTTCAATTAAATGTGTACTTTCCTGTACACTGTTTACTATTAATACTTTTAGGTTATATGAAATTGTTGTTTGAAGCTTCAAATGTTTATTATCATTTCTTTTGTAATATGTAGGGGTATCAAACAGGTCTGAGAAGTTTATTAATGCTATTTTGAATCATGGTGAGCATTCTGCTGCTTTTCGTGTTAATACTTTGAGCACCGTTGATGAATTGAAGCATCTTGCCTGTAAGCATTGGAGGTCTTTGTTTCCTTGGAGTATACGTTTTTCCTATATGGATGGTGATCAAGTAGTTTTTATACAAGGTGATATACAACTGCAAGGTTTAATTGCTCTCGTTATTCATCTTAATAATGAAGATTTCTATTTGAATGTCGATGTGATTCCGAAGCATACTTCTCGTTCTAATTCTAGTTGTAGCACTAGTTCTGGTGCTAGTACTTCTAGTTCTTGTGTAAGTGAAAGTCCTAAGCTTGTAAGGATGGTCGATCATGATGCGGACAAGGCCAAGCCTCTCATTATCGATGAATGGAATTATATTTTTGACAATATTGGTAGAGAATTTATGGGTGGTGTTGAAGCTGTAAGGATTGTTGTTGGTAAGTACAAGATGGCTACTGGTCACAAGGTTGTTATTCTTAAAAATGATAAGACTCGTTTTACTGCGAAGTGCGATGAAGATGGTTGTGGTTGGAGGATTCACTTTGGCCCTGTGAATGGTGACATTTCTCGGTTTGTGCTGAAGGATTCCAATGCTCACAGGTTAGTGGTGTTCATATTAGTCCACATTACTTATTCTTGTGTTTTGGTGTTCATATTAGTCCCATTACTTATTCTTGTGTTTTGTAGACTTGTTTTAGGTGTACATTGTGGTGCACGTGCTTGTTGTAGGCTTTTTTAGGTGGCACATTGTGGTTCATTACTTATTCGACTTTTTAGGTGTAATTTCCATATTCTTGCTTTGTTTGTTCTTTGTTTTTTGTATCGTGCTTTTGGTTTGAGATTTTATTAGGTGTACATTGTGGTGCACATTACTTATTCCGTTTTTTTTTTTTTTTTTTTTTGTAAGGTTTGTGGTGTAGGTTTGAGGTTGAGGTTGAAAGTCTAGGTGACAACCAAGTTAGTTAAGCATTTGATTCTCGATATGATACTGTGGTGATCCACTTTAAAACCCATGAAGATCATATCACTTTTAAGAAGACTTATGGGTCCAATATTAAGTATCCCACCATGCCCGTAGAGGAAGAAGGCATGTTTGAAGAAGCAATTATGGTGATGATGAGAATTAGGTATAGCGATTTAAATTGGTATTTCAAAGCCATTTAGCAAACTAATCTGATAGCTTGCTGAATCTTGAAGTGGATCAAGAAACCGGAAGATTTGAGGATTTTCATTTGTTTGATTGCTTGCAAGCATAGTTATAGGTATCTGCCCATGATTTACTTGGATGCCACTTTCCTTGCTGGTAGATTCAGTACTTTGATGGCTACAACATGTGTAAATGGAAATGATGGTTTTACCCATATGCCTTTGCTATTGTTTCCACTGAAAACAAAGACAATTGGTTTTGGTTTCTTGATAATCTTAAACAAGTGGTCGATGATCGTCCAGATTGTTTTCTTAGTGATCGTCATGAAGGACTTTTTGCAAGGCATTCCCGGAGCATTTCTGGTTCATATCACAGTTATTGCTTTACCACATCAAGTCCAATCTCCCCTATTGGATCAGGTGATGCGAATAACAAGGTCGTTATTGATTTGTTTTACAAGATGCATATTCTTACACACCATTTAACTTTGAAGAAGCTGCGGGCATGCATGCAATTGGATGTGGACATGTTGCTAACTATATCAGGACTATTCCAAAGGAGAAATGGGCAAATGCATTTTTCCTGTATGAAAGATATCTTGCTCATTCTTCATCTATTTCCGAGTCATTCAATAACTGGATTCTTGAGTTCAAAAAGATGTCTGCTTATGCTATTCTCGATGCGATACGGTGAGTTTTATGTTTTCTGTTTCATTCGTTTACTTTTTACTGTCGTACACATGGATTTCCTTGATGTGTACATACTTTTACACATGTTATGTCTGTGATTTTGCAACTGTGTGTACATTGTTGTACACATGGATATCCTTAATGTGTACATTGTTGTACACTTGTTTTATCTGTATTTCTTCTAGAACATGTTTTGATTCTATGTTTTGTGTTTTTATTATCTTAGTTTGAAGGTTATGAAGATGAATTCTAAGATAATGGTAGAAGGTCTTGAGAATTTCAAAACTAGGCTCACTCCCCTATACGAGGCTATGCTAAAGGAAAACCTCGACATTGGTCGCACTTGGACTGTTGTTGAATCCATGGAAAGATTGTATGAAGTCAAGTCTCCCGGTCTCATTCTGTAGGATCTATTTGCAGAAAACTTGTACGTGTCACAGGTGCATGAGTAAATGGTTTTCCTTGTGCACATGCTTGTGCTGCCATTCAAGCTACGAGGAGGACATTTATTCATTTGTTGAGCCATACTTCACCACTGAATGGTACAACAAGACATACCAGGAGATCATCTTGCCGATCCCCAATTATGACAAGCCGAAGTCTTATGATCCTAGTGATAGAATTATTGTTCCTATTCCTGTTCCTCCACTGGTAGGAAAAAAAAACACAACGTATCAAGGGTGCTTGGGAGAAGCAAAATAGGCCTATGATATGCACACAATGCTTCACCCTTGGTCACCTCAACAGAGCTACCTGCCCCATGATTTGATGCTTTTTTATTAGTTTCATTTGTTCAAAAGATTCTATGTGTTTGGTCTTTTTCAATTTTCTTTGGCGTGGATAATTAGTACCAGGACATGTGTACCATTATGTACACCTTCCTGTGAACTTCAGTTTTTCTTACCTGTCTTTTTACATGTGTACCACTATGTACACCTTGGTGTACAATGGATGCTACTAGTCTATTTTGTTTAGTAATATTCTATGCTTTTCAGATCTGTATAATTAGTAATTACTTTTTCTATGTTCAATTTTTATGTTTTCAATTCTGCATGATATAAAAAATTTAGTAATATTTTTATGTCTTCAATTTTCATACTTTTGATAAAGTATAAAAATCTGTCAGTACATATGTGTACCTTTATGTACACCTTTTAAACATTTTCTTCTGTCATAAATGTACAATCAAGTACACCTTAAGATTTCAAAACCTGCAATATACACTTCAATGGTAGTGATAAGTCATAAATTGGTAACATCAATAATATTAATATTGAAACTAATAAAAATATTAATTCAAGGTGTTGATAAGTCATAAACAAAGTGATAAAAGCTGAAATTTGAAAAGTTGTCTGAAAGATAGAAAATGTTTTGAAGCAATTCAGTTAAATAAACTCTTCTTCCTCTTCAATGGTTTCATCTCTTTACTCAAGCGCCACTCCTTGTGGTATTCATCAGTTGCTATATCCCACACATTTTCATACACTTCTGACTTTTTAAGCATCTTGGCCACCAATTTTGTTTCTCATTCCGACAAATTTGTTCGGCCCTATCTTTGATCTCTTTCAATACTCTTTTCTCCTTCATACTTCGTTTCATAAAGTAGCAAGTGTATAGCAGGCAGTCTGGATTGATACCTTGAGTAGGATATTGCATGATGTTTATGTCATGCAGTTATATAGGTGGTTCACCCTTTAAATCTCTTTTTGTTGAGTTCCACTGCTGACATTTGGGATTGTTGTGCATCTTCTTTGTAGTCCTCATTTGATTGCAACGAGTTGTACCACTTCCACTCTTCATCTACAAAATCAAACTTGAAGCGACAGTGAAGTCCCTCGCCATTGTTTTACGTAGAGTGATTGTGGGATTACAAGAACTTCCAGTTATCGAGGGCATGTCCCGTGTAAAAATTAACCACAAGCGTTTGTACAGTGCTCATGATATTGTGCTTCATGGTACTGCAATCAATAAAATGAATTAGGTACATAAATTACACAAGATAACTAAGAAGCATCTATACTACCACATATCAAACATTTTAGGCTGGGAAAGCGGATGTATGACATAGATGTATCCATAGCGTGTATGACACAGGTGTACAACTATGTACACACGTAAGTAAAATCTAACAATCAAGCATCCATGCAAACACTTAACAGAGCATGTGTCAATCATATAGAATACTGGTGTATATCTATGTCCACACCTAAAGAAAATCAACAAACACATAGAACAACCATGTAATCAGGTGTACTAGTATGTACACATCATTAAAAAGTATCTATATATGAAATTTTTGATTTATTTTTGAGAAACTTACAGATCAGTAGGACTCATGACTTCATCTCATGTACTTTTTATCATCTGGATGACGAATGATATCTCACGACCATTGCTCTGCGGCGTCGATGGACATAGAACTGCGGTACCTCTTGGTCCAGGATACTTGTTGAACATCAATTCACCCAGTACTTTTCCCACAATCGAGAATTTCTTCCCTGGTGTTGGATCTTGGAGCTTTGTTAGTTCCCAAGCTACCAGAGCTGCCTTGGTCGTAAAGGAAATGTTAACATGGTGTATATAATGGTGCACAAAAAATTTCAATAAGATTCAATAGTTCGTATAGTGCGAGGTATTGTTTTCTGAACTTACGTCAGGCTTGCATAGTCAAAGAATTTATGTATCCTTTTTTTGTCCGGTCCTGGTTCCATGGCTTGGTATAGTTCTGATTGACGAACATCTGGCAGTGGGCGAAGAGGATGATACTCATTTTCCTTTCTCTTTATTGGTGCAGGATAGCCTGGTTCTTCGACCTATTTTTGGATCCCCTTGCCTTTTTGATCCACTTTCATCCTAACTTGTCTGGTTTTACCCTAGGTAGTGAAATCAGGAGGAATGTTTTTCTTTGCAGCTCTCTTTGGTGGTGTCTTGGACAACCTGCCAGCCGCTTTTGTCTTGAGCATCTCTGCTTCCTTCATCTTCCAAGGTCTTGTCTTTGCTGGTGGCGTATTCTGCTCTTCCACTTCTTGACTGCTAAAAAATGCATCTCCATGTTGTTGGATGAACTGCACTGCTTCAGCAACAACCCTTTCTCGTACATCTTCACTGGATAATGATCTTTGCGATGACTCTTCCTTTGGATCTTCTTGGCTCAACAATTGAAATCTTGGACATTCGTGGATCACGTTTTCCATCTTTTCCTTCACGTCAGATGCTGCCATTTTGTAACAACCTTTTTCAAGCTTTATGAAAACACTTTCACTCAAGTTGTCTAGAAGGTCCTCAATTGATGTGTAAGGATCATTCTGTTGATCTTCTCCCTGTTTGAGTAGAAGCACATCTTCTTCAACCAGCAACATGCGTTTAGGGTCCAGCTGAGATATTGCTTCAGTTGCGATTATCGTAGCCTCATCAATTTCAGCTGTTTGAGTGGCATCCTGGTCTTCATGATATGCAGCTGTCTCTGGCAGGGAAGTGATGAAAAAATGCATTTTTTGTTAGGTTCTACAAAAGTGTACATCTTTGTACACACACACATACAGAAGAAATCACTAAGGTGTACAACTTTGTACACATATACAGAAAATGAAAAGAAATGCGAGCTGAGATAATTTCATACCTAGGCTTCTTAGCGATTTGGACTACGACATCTTTTGCCTTGTTCCGTCATTGTTATCATATAACCCATTTGTCTTTGTGAAGGGAGTGCTAAAGATTCCAGGTTTAGAGAAAGGAGTATTGGTTTCGACATACTTGGTGTACAACTATCTACACACACATAAAATAGCAATAGTACCACATTTAATAAAAGTTATTTTATACCTTGTTTTCAAGAGTTTCGAACAGACTTCATTCTTTTTGATTGATTTCATGCTCGTCGTCACTTGCCTTCTTACCCTCTTTGTCATTGTGATCATCATGCATATCGGCACCTTTTCCACCACCCTTTCCTTAAATCATCATATTTATCATCATGCATATCACCACCTTTGCTACCCTCCTTGTCATCATCATGCATGTCCTTCACATCTTCCATTGTGCTCCCCTTCCTCTATGCTCTCACTGTGCTCTCCCGATCTCCTCATCTTTATTATGATCCTCATATCCTCCTCGACCTTGTCGTCCCCTCCCTCTCACTCATCCTCAACTTTGTCATCTTTCATTCCTCCTCCTCCCCCATCTTTCTTTGCTCCTTACCATCTTCCTCGACCTTGTCATCATCATCCTCCTCCTCCTCCTCCCTCTCATAATCTCAAATGCATATTAGTCGTGCTCCTTCCCTCCTCCTCAACCTTGTCATCTTCCTCCTCTCCTCCTCCTCCTCCTCCTCCTCAATCTCTTCATCCTCCCCAAGCCTAAGCCTCACCCAAAGTTCGACATTAAATCATTCATTTCTTTCTGTCAAGTTCATTAGACCAACTTCATTAACTTTTTGGCTTTTTCTTCGATGAAATCTAAGAAGCCTTTCTTTGCTTCTCCTGAACTTCGCAAGCCTCCTCATCCAACCTCTTTCTTTTTCATATGATTTAGGCTTTTCCTTCATTGTATCTATGCTATTTTCATCACTCGGTACTTCATCCAAAAAGCAATCGCTCTTCATCAGTGCCTCACCCATCCCGGTTGCATATGAAAACATGCCAAAGTATCAAAATTGATCACAGGTACAATTTTTTACACATGTGTTAAGAGGTACATTAAGTTAACATTAAGACAAAATTTCTGTAATCTATCAACAATGTACAATCATGTACACCTTATTAAAAGGTGTATATCAATGTACATATACTATCATGAGAAACTTTTTTGAGATACCTTTTCTTTCATGGCGCCACCAGGTCTTTCTCGACAGTTGCTAACATCATTGATGCATCCACCCGGTAGCCTTGGCACACCTTCCTCATCGCTTGATGCATGCTTTTGTTGTGTTCAACAAACCAATACTGCATTAGCAAATAGGTGAATAGCGCAAATGTAATACAAAGGAACAAACACAATGAACATAGCTATTTAAAATGGTGAATGGATATATGAGTGTGTATAACTATGTGCACATGTAAACTCACCTTGAGATGGCATACACACAACCATTAACTTTAAGTGGTGCATCGATATGTTTCTTAATGCACGCCATGATATACTCATGTATATGAACTGGCCAGCAAGTCTTGTTCATCCTATCGAAAGACTCAAAAAAGTGTGTATCTTGGTTCTTGCTAATCATACTTTCATTTTCTGGGTAAAAAACATGTTGATACACAAGTACATAGTAAAACAACACCACTAAGTCTTCAGCGTTTCTTTGAATTAATCAATTGTGACTTTGGATTTGCTTCATGATACGTATGATTTCCTCCTCCACATATTTTTTTCCCAGCTCATTTCGTTTCCTAAGAGGCAATCTATTTATTAGTGGACCGTATCTTTTTTCAAGGCAGTTTTTACATCTTCCTTTTTCAAGTTCCCTTGCCACCATCTTAATCCATAAAGTAGAAAGAAATCCTCATGTTCACTCTTTTTGCCACTTTCTTTTTCTTATTGGGAGTATCATACATGAAATAATGTCCCCCTTCTTGGCAAATTTCATGGCGATACGTCTCCACAATTTTCAAGATTGAGTTTGGGTTCTAGTCCATATATCATCTCTATTTTTAGTTGGATCTTTCCCATCTGTCTGATCTGCTCTTTTGTGGATAAAGATATCTATAATAGGCAGAACGATCCTTCTTTTGTTTGTAATTGATAATCGGTAAACCATACTTTTCCTCCTCGTTCTTTTCATCTTCCTCAAAGTTTGTATTCACAAAGTCATTGATCGTGATGGAAACTTGGACCTATAAGGTTTCTTGGTATCTACGGAAAATGAACCAAAAAGAATAATACATTCATTATACTCAACTACAAAAATAGTCGCATAGGTGTACAACAATGTATACACAAATATGGGTACAACTATTTAACATGGAATTAATCAAATAAGAACTATCGGTTTAAAAAGTCTTTACACTCTTAAAAAATCTAACAAAAATAGTTTTGAAACACAACAGCTGTATGAAGAAGAAATGGCATCTTGGTGTACATTAGTACACTGGTACCATAAGTGATGATAAAACAGTTTTGAAACACAACGATCGTGAAGTATGAAGAAATGGCATGGTGGTGTACTTATATGTACACTGGTACCACAAGTGATGATAAAACAATTTTTAAATACAACCGTCAGGCAGTATTAAGAAGAAATGGCATGCGGGTGTACATACAGGTACAGTGGTACCACAAGTGATGATAAAACAGTTTTGAAACACTGTGATCAGGTAGTATGAAGAAGAAATGGCATGTCAGGTGTACATACAGTATTAATCGTACCACAAGTGATGATAAAACAGTTTCAAATCACAAGTCAGACAGTATGAAGATGAAATGGCGTGCTGGTGTACTTATATGTACACTGGTACCACAAGTGATGATAAAACAGTTTTGAAATACAACCGTCAGGCAGTATGAAGAAGAAATGGCATCAGTGTACATCAATTACAATGGTACCACAAGTGATGATAAAACAGTTTTGAAACACAATGATCAGGTAGTATGAAGAAGAAATGGCATCTTGGTGTACATACAGGTACACTGGTATCACAAGCGATGATAAAACAGATTTCAAATCACAAGTCGCAAAGATGAAGATAAAATGAAGCGTCTTGGTGTACTTATATTACTGCTTCGTACCACAAGTGATGAAAAAACAGTTTTGAAACACAAGCAGATCAAATGATGTAGTTGCAGGAAATCCCACAACTACACCTCATGAGATTCTATTAATTTGATTTGATGATCTAATTTATTTGATATGAAAATGAAGATTAAAGTACTAAAATTGTAAAAGAGACACGAAGATTTTTACAAGGTTCGATCATTGTGATCTACATCCATGGTTCTTCACTAGTGATTGTATGTAATTACATGATTTTACAATTGAGACTCCATTAAATAATATTTGGAGCTCTAGATTTTTGTGGAATAAGATCATCAAGAAAATAAGTCTCTCTATCTCTTTACAAAATGCTAACTTCAAATGTCTCTCCAAAATCTATTCTCCAAAAGAACTCCCCCTTTCTCTTATGCCTAAATGGCTATTTATATGATTTTACATAAAAGATGACGGTTGTGTTGTCCCGCAATTCCGGATCTAAAATATGTCATGTGAGTCTTGACCTTGCTCGCAAGATGTCTTTTCTCTCAATTTGCCAAGCTATCATTTGTTCGTCGTTAATTATTTGCAAGCATAATAATCTTTGTAGATTACTCATAAATGATATGATTTCCTTTGTATGATTTATTTCATCTCATTTGATAAATATCTTTCATGGAAATGATCCTAATAGGTACCCCCTTACATGACTTACCGAGGTTCTTTGCTCTTGCGAATGTTTCTTGTGAAGTGTACTCCATAAAGGTTTGCCGCATACTACTCTCCATGTTGAATATCATATCATTTGAAACAAAGAAAATTTTCAGAGAAAATATATAAATTGATTTGTGTGAGATTTTTCTCGGTTTCTTTTGTAATTGTGAAATCTTGAAATCTTTGTAATTGTCACGATTGAATACCAATTTTTGTAAATCAAATCAAAAATCTTTTATTTTCTCAGTAAACTAAAATGTTAGGAAAGTGGTACTTAGCTTTCATGTGAGTCGCAAAAACAAGTGTGAGAAGTGAGACTTGAACCCTTGACCTCTTCTTGGATTTTCTCATGACATACCAACTGTCTTTGGCAGCTCTTGCAAGGAAATAATCAAAGTTCTTGTGAAGTAATCATATTCTAATTACGCGAGATGAATATCTGCATGAAGTAAAAATTATTTGCTTTCATGGGGGAATGGATCTCATTCCTCTAGTTTGCATACTTCTTCATTGTCCATATGTGCTATTTGTTGCTTGAAATATCTCTCGTAAAGTAATCATAAACTCTTTTCTCGCGAAATATCGTAAATATACTTTACGAAAAATATGTATGTGCTATGACTTGATCCCGCGACAATGGAATTCCTTAAATTCGCAGACGACTAAACTGTGTTGCCCTCTTGTTTGTGAAATAATGAAACAATATTGTGAACTTATTCATTTTTTTCGCTCTTTGTAAAAAAAGAAAAAATATGCTCGCAAGCATAATCGAACCTGCGACCTCTCTCGTTATTCATTCAAACCTTAAACCATCTTTAATTTCTGCTCATGCTAAATTGAAATCGTCACGATCTTATCTCTTTCTTCGTCCTTCCTTTGTTTCTTCACAAATTGCCTCTTTCTCTTTTTCTTGAATATGAAAAACTTCCTAGAAACTTTTGATTTCTTCCTCTAATTTGTAGATCTGGCGAGATCCAACTCTAGCAATAGATAATTTCCCTGAATCTCTTTTCATGTCTTTGAATTGTTGATGATGTTTATTCCTTGAAAGTGTAATTTCTTCTATAAAATATCCATTTTTGAACCCAAACTTTATAGATCTAAAATAAAAGTGTGGACAATAACTAATCTTCATGAAAATTTCTGAACCAACAAGTTACAGGAAGGATAAACCATTACTCCTCCCTGCTTTAGCGCCAATTATGTAGTTGCAGTGGAAATCCCACAACTACACCCTCATGAGATTCTATTAATTTGATTTGATGATCTAATTTATTTGATATGAAAATGAAGATTAAAGTACTAAAATTGTAAAAGAGACACGAAGATTTTTACATGGTTCGATCATTGTGATCTACATCCATGGTTCTTCACTAGTGATTGTATGTAATTACATGATTTTACAATTGAGACTCCATTAAAGAATATTTGGAGCTCTAGATTTTTGGGGAATAAGATCATCAAGAAAATAAGTCTCTCTCTCTCTCTACAAAATTCTAACTTCAAATGTCTCTCCAAAATCTATTCTCCAAAAGAACTCCCCCTTTCTCTTATGCCTAAATGGCTATTTATATGATTTTACATAAAAGATGACAGTTGTGTTGTCCCGCAATTTCGGATCTAAAATATGTCATGCGAGTCTTGACCTTGCTCGCAAAGATGTCTTTTCTCTCCACAATTTCGCAAGCTATCATTTGTTGCGTCGTTAATTATTTGCAAGCATAATAATGTTGTGAGATTCTTCTCCTACATTTTGCCTCTTTTTTCTGGAATATTGCTTGAAGAGCGATCTTCAGGAAAAAACTAGTTGTTGTAGCTGTTGAAGTAGTCTTTGATCTTTGTTGATGAAGGAACGATCTAAAGAATACTGGACTTGAAAAGTACGTACTTGCCTTTATTCTTTTGCGAAGTTCGAAATGTTAAGTAAAGAATATCAATCCTTGAAGTATAAGAAGTATGAAGTATCCTTGAAGAAGTATAATAAGTACTCAATCCAAATATATAAGAAGTATCCAACCTGATCACGAATAAGATGTATTGCGAAATTATTATTCCACATTCTATGACTCATGTTGTCTTTGAATGCAAATAAGAATTTAGATTAGTATTTTTAACATTTCTTTTATCAAAATTTCTTATTTTTTATTTTTATACTACTTCAAAATCTTTTTGTTTGTTTTGATTTCCTTTGTATGATTTATTTCATCTCATTTGATAAATATATTTCACGGAAATGATCCTAATAGGTACCCCCTTACATGATGATCGAGGTTCTTTTGCCTCTTGCGAATGTTTCTTCATGAGTGTACGCCATAAAGGTTTTCCCGCTACTACTCTCCATGTTGAATATCATATCATTTGAAACAAAGCAAATTTTTCAAGAGAAATATATAAATTGATTTGTGTGAGATTTTTCTCGATTTCTTTTGTAATTGTGAAATCTTGAAATCTTTGTAATTGTGCGATTGAATCGTTTTTTGTAAATCAAATCAAAAATCTTTTATTTTCGGTAAAAGTAAAATGTTCGAGGAAAGTGGTACTTAGCTTTCATGTGAGTCGCAAAAACAAGTGTGAGAAGTGAGACTTGAACCCTTGACCGCTTCTTGGATTTTCTCATGACATACCAACTGTCTTTGAGCAGCTCTTGAGAAATAATCAAAGTTCTTGCTGAAGTAATCATATTCTATATCCGCGAGATGAATATCTGCGAAGTAAAAATTATTTGCTCGCAGGGGGAATCGATCTCATGTCCTCTAGTTCGCATACTTCCTTCTTGTCCATATGTGCTATTTGTTGTTTTGAGAAATATCTCTCATGAAGTAATCATAAACTCTTCTCTGCGAAATATCGTAAATATACTTGCGAAAAAATATGTATGTGCTGTGACTTGATCCCGCGACAATGGAATTCCTTAAATTCGCAGATGACCAACTGTGCTGCCTCTTGTTTGCTAAATAATGAAACAATATTGTGAACTTATTCATTTTTTTCGCTTTTTGAAAAAAAAAAAAAATTTATGCTCGCAAGCATAATCGAACCTGCGACCTCTCTGTTACTCATTCATCCTTAAACCATCTTTGCGAATTTCTTTTCATGACAGAAATTGCAGCGTCTGCGTCTTATCTCTTCTTCGTCCTTCCTTTGTTTGTTCACAAATTGCCTCTTGCTCTTTATCTTGAATATGAAAAACTTCCAAGAAACTTTTGATTTCTTCCTCTGATTTGTAGATCTGGCGAGATCCAACTCTAGCAATAGATAATTTCCTGAATCTTTTCATGTCTTTGAATTGTTGATGATGTTTATTCCTTGAAAGTGTAATTTCTTCTATAAAATATCCATTTTTGAACCCAAACTTTATAGATCTAAATAAAAGTGTGGATAATAACTAATCTTCATGAAAATTTCTTGAACCAACAAGTTCTGTGAAGGATAAATCCATTACTCCTCCCTGTTTCTAGCGCCAATTATGTAGTTTCAGGAAATCCCACAACTACACCCTCATGAGATTCTATTAATTTGATTTGATGATCTAATTTATTTGATATGAAAATGAAGATTAAAGTACTAAAATTGTAAAAGAGACACGAAGATTTTTACATGGTTCGATCATTGTGATCTACATCCATGGTTCTTCACTAGTGATTGTATGTAATTAAATGATTTTACAATTGAGACTCCATTAAAGAATATTTGGAGCTCTAGATTTTTGGGGAATAAGATCATCAAGAAAATAAGTCTCTCTCTATCTCTTTACAAAATTCTAACTTCAAATGTCTCTCCAAAATCTATTCTCCAAAAGAACTCTCCCTTTCTCTTATGCCTAAATGGCTATTTATATGATTTTACATAAAAGATGACAGTTGTGTTATCCCGCAATTTCGGATCTAAAATATGTCATGCGAGTCTTCGCAGCCTTGCTCGCAAGATGTCTTTTCTCTCCACAATTTCGCAAGCTATCATTTGTTGCGTCGTTAATTATTTGCAAGCATAATAATGTTGTGAGATTCTTCTCCTACATTTTGCCTATTTTTTCTGGAATATTGCTTGAAGAGCGATCTTCAGGAAAAAACTAGTTGTTGTAGCTGTTGAAGTAGTCTTTGATCTTTGTTGATGAAGGAACGAGCTAAAGAATACTGGACTTGAAAAGTACGTACTTGCCTTTATTCTTTTGCGAAGTTCCAGAATGTTGCGAAGTAAAGAATATCAATCCATGAAGTATAAGAAGTATGAAGTATCCTTGAAGAAGTATAATAAGTACTCAATCCTCGAAATATATAAGAAGTATCCATCCCTGACTACGAATAAGATGTATTGCGAAATTATTATTCCACATTCTATGCCTCATGTTGTGCTGTAATGCAAATAAGAATTTAGATTAGTATTTAACATTTCTTTTATCAAAATTTCTTATTTTTTATTTATATGCTACTTCAAAATCTTTTTGTTTGTTTTGATTTCCTTTGTACAATTTATTTCATCTCATTTGATAAATATCTTTCATGGAAATGATCCTAATAGGTACCCCCTTACATGATGCACTGAGGTTCTTTGCCTCTTGCAAATGTTTCTTCGCGAGTGTACGCCATAAAGGTTTGCCCGCTACTACTCTCCATGTTGAATATCATATCATTTGAAACAAAGAAAATTTTTCAAGAGAAATATATAAATTGATTTGTGTGAGATTTTTCTCGGTTTCTTTTGTAATTGTGAAATCTTGAAATCTTTGTAATTGTGCGATTGAATCATTTTTTGTAAATCAAATCAAAAATCTTTTATTTTCTATATAAGTAAAATATTCGAGGAAAGTGGTACTTAGCTTTCATGTGAGTCACAAAAACAAGTGTGAGAAGTGAGACTTGAACCCTTGACCTGCTTCTTGGATTTTCTCATGACATACCAACTGTGCTGAGCAGCTCTTGCGAAATAATCAAAGTTCTTGTGAAGTAATCATATTCTATATCCGCGAGATGAATATCTGCGAAGTAAAAATTATTTGCTCGCAGGGGGAATCGATCTCATGTCCTCTAGTTCGCATACTTCCTTCTTGTCCATATGTGCTATTTGTTGCTTGCGAAATATCTCTGCGAAGTAATCATAAACTCTTCTCTGCGAAATATCGTAAATATACTTGCGAAAAAATATGTATGTGCTGTGACTTGATCCCGCGACAATGGAATTCCTTAAATTTGCAGATGACCAACTGTGCTGCCTCTTGTTTGCTAAATAATGAAACAATATTGTGAACTTATTCATTTTTTTCGCTTTTTCAAAAAAAAAAAAATTATGCTCGCAAGCATAATCGAACCTACGACCTCTCTGTTATTTATTCATCCTTAAACCATCTTTGCGAATTTCTGTTCATGACAGAAATTGCAGCGTCTGCGTCTTATCTCTTCTTCGTCCTTCCTTTGTTTCTTCACAAATTGCCTCTTGCTCTTTCTCTTGAATATGAAAAACTTCCAAGAAACTTTTGATTTCTTCCTCTGATTTGTAGATCTGGCGAGATCCAACTCTAGCAATAGATAATTTCCCTGAATCTCTTTTCATGTCTTTGAATTGTTGATGATGTTTATTCCTTGAAAGTGTAATTTCTTCTATAAAATATCCATTTTTGAACCCAAACTTTATAGATCTAAATAAAAAGTGTGGATAATAACTAATCTTCATGAAAATTTCTTGAACCAACAAGTTACAGGAAGGATAAATCCATTACTCCTCCCTGTTTCTAGCGCCAATTATGTAGTTTCAGGAAATCCCACAACTACACCCTCATGAGATTCTATTAATTTGATTTGATGATCTAATTTATTTGATATGAAAATGAAGATTAAAGTACTAAAATTGTAAAATAGACACGAAGATTTTTACATGGTTCGATCATTGTGATCTACATCCATGGTTCTTCACTAGTGATTGTATGTAATTACATGATTTTACAATTGAGACTCCATTAAAGAATATTTGGAGCTCTAGATTTTGGGGAATAAGATCATCAAGAAAATAAGTCTCTCTCTCTCTCTTTACAAAATTCTAACTTCAAATGTCTCTCCAAAATCTATTCTCCAAAAGAACTCTCCCTTTATCTTATGCCTAAATGGCTATTTATATGATTTTACATAAAAGATGACAGTTGTGTTGTCCCGCAATTTCGGATCTAAAATATGTCATGCGAGTCTTCGCAGCCTTGCTCGCAAGATGTCTTTTCTCTCCATAATTTCGCAAGCTATCATTTGTTGCGTCGTTAATTATTTGCAAGAATAATAATGCTACGAGATTCTGCTCCTACACATCCACTAATATTTCCAATCTGTTGGGTTCTGTTAATAGCTCTTTTGGATCTCCTCATTCCTCTTCTACATCCATCATCTCCTCCACAACTTCATCATCTTCTAAAGGAAATTCATCTAAGAACTCTGCGATGACGTGTGATTTTGGCGAGGATAAAATTTCATACTGTATATCAAAGTGTCCGTGCATTCCATCTCTCAACTCTGCCTGATCTCTTTGAATTTTTCATTACTGACTCAATTGGCACTTTCGTTAACACTTTGACCTTATGTGCTTGAAAATAAATGCGAAGTTTGAAAGTTGCATGTACCAATGCTAGAATTAGTTTCTCAATCTTTGAATAATTTCGATCTGCAGAATTGAATGTTTTACTAATGTAATAAATTGGTTTTTATACCCCCTGCATCTACTCGCAGCAATACAACACTTAGCGCATATGTGGTTGTTGCAAGATAAATCAATAATTCTTCTCCCGGTTCTGCTTTCTGTAAAATAGTTATGTTCGTTAAATGTTATTTTATTCCTTGAAAAGATTTTTCGCATTCATCTGTCCACTTGAATTTTGCTCCCTTCTTGAGTATATCGATAAAATGTTTGCATTTGTCTGAAGATCGCGAAATGAACCTTCCCAGTGAGGCTAAGAGTCTATTTAATTTTTGCACATATTTTACCGTCGCAGGCGTTGGCATATCGCGAATTGCTTGTACCTTTTCTGGATCAACTTGTATTCCTTCTTTTGATACAATATACCCCAAAAATTTCCCTGAAGTTACTCCAAAAGTACACTTATCAGGATTCACTTTAATATTGAATTTTCACATTTGATCGAAAATCTCTTTCAAATCTTGTACATGATCCTCAGCTTCTTTGATTTTGATCAGCATATCATCTACATACACTTCTAATGTTTTGTGGATCCACTTTGCAAACACCTTTTCCACCATTCTTTGATACGTTGCACCAGCATTTCGTAAGCCAAATGGCATCTTTGTATAACAATATAATCCTCTTGGAGCAAAAAATGCGGTATGTTCTTGATCTTCTTCAACGAGAGGGATTTGATTATATCCTTTATACCCATCCAACGATGATATTCTAGCATTTCCGCCTTGATTCAACCATCTGTGGAATATCTGGTAATGGAAAACTATCTTTTGGACAAGCCTTGTTTAAATCAATTGAAATCTATACAAATTCTTATCCCCTTATTCTTCTTTGGGACTACTACCATATTTGCAATCCATTTTGGATATTTTGCTTGCCTTATAATTCCTGCGTCGAGCATCTTCTGTAATTCTTCTTCTATTTGAGAATGATATGTTGTTGCGATCTTCCTTATTCTTTTCTTAAATGGTCTTATGTTTTTGTTGATTTCTAATTTATGACATGCTATTGACGGGTCTATCCATGGAATCTCATCCATACTCCATGCGAAGATATCTGCATACTCTCGCTAAAGATTTATTGTTCTTTCTTCCTCATCTGCCTCCATTCTAGTCCCAATTTTTAGCATTTTAGGCTCTTCTTTACTCCAAATATTTATTTCCTTTATTGGTTCTGCTGCGACATAACTGTCTTCAGGTTCTCCCATTGGTGTTGGTGCTTTCAGAATTCTCGCGAATTTATCTTCTTCTTGTGGGATTTCACCGGGTATTCCTTTTCCTTCTTTTGCTCTTATCATGTAAACTTTAAATTCTTCTTCCTTCTTTGATTCTCTCGCCAGTTTTCTGCGAGCTTTTCGCAACTTTGGATGGTTTTCACAATTTTTCACTTCAATTTGGTAACATAATTTTGCAAAATCCGTATCTCCCCTAATTTCTAAGATTCCACTGGGCATAGGAAACTTGATGCACTGATGCAACGTTGATGCTACAGCCTTGATTGCATGTATCCATGGTCCTCTAGTATCATATTGTACGGTGATTCCACGTCTACCACACATAATGATATTTGTGTTTCAATTTCTCCTAGTGGAATTCATACCACTATTTCTCCTTTAGGTTTTGTTAATGACTTTCCAAATCCATGAATATGATATGTTGAATTAAACATTTCTTCATCCTTATATCCCATTTTCTTAAAGGTATGATAGAACATTATATCCACAGAACTTCCTGCATCTACCAAAGTTCTATTCATAGCCCATTCTTCTTCATATTTTATTGATTCTCCCTTTCTCACTGGTATAACGGATATCGTAATTACCAAAGAGGATATATGACTTAGATTTTCTTCTGGTATTTCTGCTGCTGTGAATGTGATCTCCTGCTTTTCCCAATCTTTTAATGATGATATCTTCTCCACTGTCATAATCTTCCTTCTTTCAAAATCCTGTTTATGTATCTTCCCCTTAATGTTTTCATGAAATCTATCAACCATTTCTCTTGTTACCATATCACATTCCAATTTTCTACAATCCTTTTTGATTCTGATCATTCTTCCTTCAATTATCTCACCGACTTACTTAATGATTTCCTTAATCTTGAACAATCTTTATCTTTTTCTTCGCTTTTTCTTCAATTTTCGTTCATTCATTCCCTGTTTCGGGCGCCAAAATGTAGTTGCAGGAATTCCCACACTACACCCTTGTTAAGATTCTATAGAAATCTATTGAAAATCAATTAAACTTCAAAGATTTAAACGACACTTTACTATTCAAATCTCAGATATGTTTACATAATTGGAAGAAATCAAGATTACAAATATTCTCTTGAAGTTTCTCTCTCCTCAAGACTCTTTCAACTCTCAAAAATACATCATCCTTTTCTGGATCTATCGAACCCTTTATATAGAGATTTACATAATGGATGAAAGCTAAGTTTTCCTCCTATTTCGGATTTATTCTGCGATCTCATCGCAATTACTACAATATTCTCTATCGCAAGAACGATAACCATTGCAGGATCAACGTATTCTTCTTTTACTTCTTTCATCGTCAGTTTCTTTTGAGTATTATGTGACGCTCGTGAGACGTTGTTAAAGAATTGGCAGTGACACTCGCAGAAACGTTGTTAGTATCGCAGGAATAGCGTTGTAGCGATATTCTGGTCCTACATGCACTAACGCCAAGCATGCTCTTTCAGCCTTTGGTTATTGGAGATGAGCATCTTGCATTGTACGACTGAAGTAGTAGATCGGCCGTTCGATGCCTTCATCGTCTTCTTGTGCAAGGAGTGCTCCGATTGCGACATCACTGAATTCCGTGTAGAGTATCAGCGGTCGACCTTGCACTGGAGATTTCATGACAGCAAGTGATAACAGTATCTGCTGTATTTTATGGAATGCTTCTTGTTTAACGGTTGTCCAGGTGAAGCTCTCTCCTTTCTTCAATAGAGGGGTGAACGAAGCAATAAGCTGAGCCAATCCAGGAATGAAGCATCGAATATAATTTACCTTGCCCATAAAACTTTGGAGATCTTTCACAGTATGTGGAGGAGGCATGGTGGTAATAGCTTTCGTCTTATCTGGATCGACCTTGATTCCTTCTGCTATGACTAGGAATCCCAGAAACTTTTCGGAGGAGATGCCAAAAGCGCACTTCAGAGGATTAATCTTTAATTTATATTCTCTGCATCTTTCAAAGACTTGTCTCAGAATTTGGAAATGAGATGCTCGAGTCTTCGATTTCACCACTACATCATCAACATAGTCTTCTACTTACTTATGCATTATGTCATGGAATATGGAAGTCATAGCTCGTTGATAGGTAGCACCGGAATTCTTTAATCCGATAGGAATCACAGTGTAGTGGAAGTTCCCGATGGGAGTACGAAATGCATTCTTGTTGGCATCATGCTCGTACATCTTGATCTGGTTGTATCTACTGTAGCCATCCATAAATGAGAACATTCTGTGACCGCTGGTTGCATCCACAAGCATGTCAATATTGGGTAAAGGAAAGTCATCTTTTGGACAGCGTTTGTTCAGATTCCTGAAATCGACACAGCATCTGATCTGACCGTTTTTCTTCTTGACGGGAATAATATTTACCAACCATGTTGGATGTTGAATTGTTTTGATAAACCCTGCTGCTAATAATTTCTGAACCTTGACCTTGATTTATTCTTCGACTTTGTGTCTGAACTGTCTTGGAGGTTGTTTGACGGCTTTGGAACCAGGTGTTATGTGCAGATGATGAGTAACCAATTTACCGTCCAGACCAGGCATTTCTTCGTATGTCCACGCAAAGATGTCTTGATACTCCTTCAGCAGTGCTATTAACTTCGTCCGTTCCTCTGATGACAGTGTTGAGCTGATTAAAACCGGCCTTGGATTGTCCTCCGTTCCGATGTTAATCGTTTCAATATCATCAGTGGTGGAGTCAGTGCCATCCTGTAATTGTTGAGGAGCATCTTGGATCTCTTCTTCGAGTGATGGATCACTCTGGTATGATTCTTCGGGGTAGGGAGATTCTTCATCATTCTCCCATGTTAATTGCTAATCCTTGCGCTTAATCGGTGTAGCAGATGGCTTAGCCATCGTGACATCTGAGGATGATGGCTTGTCTGCATCATTTTCGATAGACTCCCAATTTGGGAGTGGAGAACTGTAAACCTTATTTTGAGGTTCGGGGATGTTCTTTAGAGACTCAAGGAATTCAGCGTCATAGATCGGGGCGTAAGGTGACGATGAAGCCGCAATACAAATAATTGTGTTGTTGATTAGAGCTTTCATGCATTAATGATATGTTAAAGGGAACACCTTGTTGTCATGAAGCCAAGATCGTCCGAGTATCATGTGATAGTCAGGCTCTTTCTCGATCACGTGGAATTTGGCTTTTGATTGGATAGGCCCCACCTTCAGGTCTATGTATGCATATCCATATGTATGGATCCGGCTTCCTTCAAAACCTGTCATCAAGATGGGATGACGAACGATCTTGTTCCGTGGAAACTTGGCCGCATTGAGGGTCTTCATGGTGACAATATTTGTAGAAGCGCCTGTATCAACGAGAGCTCTTTTAAATTCAGAGTCTTTGATAAAACCGGTTACATACATGGATCGGTTACGTCCCCCGTCTTCCATGCGGTCCTCTTCTCCAAAGGTGATATTGTTTATTGAATGCTCAGACATCACGAATGTTTCTTCAACTGCTGGAGGTGAGGAGACTAAGGGAACTTCAGATGATATCTGGTTGAGTGCAGCAAACGTGTCTATTCGTTGCTTCCTGGAAAAGTGTAAGAGTTCACATAAACCTTCGACCAGCTGTGTAACCTCCTGGTCTACCGACTTTTCATATGTAGTGAAATTATCGATTTGACGGTCGCCGTGTGATGAGTCAGTCCCCTGTGCTGGGACTTACGCACTGTCAATTTGATGCCCACCGTGTGACGAGTCAGTCCCCTATGCTAGGACTTCCGAAGCGGGGATCCTGCCTAACTCGGATGTTAGTTTGATGAGGAAATCAAGTATGTGATTCATTGTATCCTT
Organism: Papaver bracteatum; assembly: GCA_023529315.1. Lineage (NCBI taxonomy): Eukaryota > Viridiplantae > Streptophyta > Magnoliopsida > Ranunculales > Papaveraceae > Papaver > Papaver bracteatum. Next base: position 21,952 of record JAJJWX010002708.1, read on the forward strand.
CATTAAATATATGTTCTTGGTGTGGATCTCCAGGGTTCGTGCCAATTCGATTAGAGTTGGGACTCTTCCATCTTCCATGCTGCCAGATATAGTGTTATAAGGAGGAGCGTCCCCATTTAAAGGATTCTGGATTGAGTTTGAAGTAGTTGAATTAGCCCTAAGACCAACCATCTTGTGAAAATGATAGATTACAACCGAGAGAATGATCTCCCACTGTGGTCGCCAATATGTAGATGGGGAAAAACGATCTGATGGTTTTTGCGGAATTGAGGACGACCGTACGGAGGAGATTCCTTGTATCGAGCGAAATGTTCAACCTCACAGATGCATCGCTATGAAGGGGGTGCTTTAAGTTCGAGAGACCAATCTGTAGTACTCCGGCCTAAACCAAGATAATGGCCGTTCCATAGTAAATTCGGTCACAAGAGAGGATGGGTTGATCTGTAGGAGGGAAGCTGAGAAATGTGTGAGATCAATGGTGATCTAAGATTGTAGGTGTGTTATGATTTCAGCATGAAATGCTCTGAATGATTGAATATTGCCTGATTGAGAGTAATTTATGTGAGTTCGTGTAGACAAATGAGCGTCTGTATGAACTTTGGTGATAAATTGCTCGTTTAGACGATTGTCGTTCGAATGTTTTAGAACTCTTCAAATCTTGGTCTTTCAATTAGGATTCAGTGACATTATATAATGCCAGAGTTGAAAATACCATGATCCCATGAAGTGTGACAGTTGATGGAGTGAAGGAGTGGAGAAATGGAAATAGTTCTTGAAACCAGTTGCGCCCATCGTGCAGAGACTTGGTTGATTTTCCAGCCACTACTTCGCTAACTCCCTCAACTGATTGCACGACTTGCTCACATTTCATCGTGTGTTTGAACACACGTGCCATAAACCGCCAAACCAAAACCCTAGTTGATATCCCCCCAAGTGACACGATTGATGTCTCGTGGTTAATTAAGTCAGTTGATGATTTTATGACTTCGTGGGACTATGAGTCCATGTATTTACTGAGTTAAACATGATTTTGTAGAATATTCTGTAACTCATGAATCGAACGTGTCTGCTAAGACATTTATAGGATCCTCACGTTGAGGAGAGAAAGTGTTGCTCGCTAATTTTAATATTGATAGTTCTTTGAGTAAATATTGCTAATCTGAGCAAGTGTTGCTCGTTTGATGAATTATTGGTAGCGTGACCAAAATAAAATATTAATTAAAGCGCTGGTAGTTGAACCGAGCATAATTAATAAGAATACCGATCATGAGATCAGTTTGAAATTATTAGTGTTTGAATCTGGAATCATGATCCTTGGATTCAGAAACCCTAATTTGATCAATTGATGGTTTATTTGAAATTAACCATAGAATGAAGGAGAACCGGCTTCATGGGATCTTGGATCGACCATGAAATTCTCATATGCTCACGTGAGCAAAATCTAAGACCTCTTTGAAGAGTTGATGAGTTGTTGAAAGGATGATTAAATGTTGGTTTAATCTTTTACTGAATTACTGCTTGGTTCAGCATTAGGTGATAAAACCTAATTAATTATTAAAATATAAGGGACCGACCAAGGGGTTATGAAACCGGCCCTGGGTGGTCACGGGATCAGATGATGATCACTCCGTCAAATTATGAAATTGTTTGGAGAGTTTTTGGACCTAATACGTGCTATTGTGCATATTATGTCAGATTGTGAGAAACACGTGAGACTGGCTCATTGAGAGCCAAAAAGCCAACCTTGGTCGGTCAAGGTAACATGATTTCGTCATTGAGGCATCCGTGTCTCAGTTCTGAGAATTTTGATATTTTCTGGTGCACGTTTGAGCGACCATTTGAGAAAATATGACAAAATTAAGGTTTTATGATAAAACCGTCAAAACTTCATCGGATGAAGGAAAATAATGAAAAGTGAAGGAATTATGAAGAGGTGAGGGACTGACCAAGGGGTCATCAAACCGGCCCTGGGTGGTCACGGGATCAAATGTTGATCGTTTAAGCACTCCCCAGATTGGTTGAAACCCTAATTAGCATCCTTTGGTAGAATCAACATAGATTTCTCATACAGACTCGGATTTTGTTGGTCCGCCCCTCCATTCCATACGGAAAAGAATTTCCTCTCTCCTAACGAGGGTATATTTAGGTTTTAAGCTCTTTTGGGAGGTAAAAACAGCCAGAGAATAAAACTCAGGAAAAATTCAAGGGGCCGGTCCCATAACATTTTTCCTAATATGATAAAACGAATGAGTTTTTTTGAAATCAAGGAATTTTCATGGGATTATGAAAACATGAAAAATATGCTAATAAAAGAGTGGGACGTGTGAGCCATCTAGGGTTTGGCCGACCGGCCATGTCCCGTGCACACGGGTTCCCTAATTTTTATTATTTTTCATGGGACAAAGGAAATATCATGAGATTAAGGAGTTTTCATGAAATTAGGGAAATAATAATAAAATAATGAGGAATCATGAAGTGTGGGCCGGCTGGAACCAAGGCATGGCCGGTTGGCCAATGGTCACGCCCCATCACATTTTCCCTAATTTTATATTATTTCCTCCGCGCGAAGGAAGCACCATGAGATTGAGGAGTTTCCTCAAAACAAAGGATATTCGTTCAAATGAAAGGTTTTTCATAAACTCAGAGAAAACAACAAAAATATGAAACTGGTGTGGGATTGACCACGGCACGGTCGGCCGGTCAGTGAGCCCATGCTCCCAGTGCCTTGGTCAATTTTTATTTATTTGTTATTTTTCATCCTATTTTGCATAGGTTCATCGTTTAATCATATTTTGAAATACCCGTTCGTGCGATGGTTATTAATGTATCATTGTTGAATACACTTGCACCATTTGAGACAGGGCTTTCTCAGGAGGTAGCTCGGATGCCCGTGCATCCAATATTTATTACTAATCCATGGACTTCTGCTGGGAAGAACCATGGTTTGCGTAATGAAATATCTGCGAAAATATTCGAATATTTTTAGGAATTCTGCTGATGAATCCAAGAATTTAGGTTTGAGACAGGGCTTGCTCAGGCGGTAGCTCTGATGATCGTGCGTCCAATATTTATTACTAATCGATGGACTTCTGCTGGGAAGAACCATGGTTTGCGTAATGAGATATCAATGAGATATATGCGAAAATATTTGAATATTTTCAGAAATTCTACGGATGAATCCAAGAATTTAGGAATAATTAATTTATGACTTTATACTAGCAGAGTAAGTTGTTCGGGAGTTGTTCATCCCGTGATAGAAATAATTACTCAAGTGCTCAGTACTCATGAGATATGTCGTTGTCTAGCTGTGAGACTACATATATATATGCACTCTGAGAGAAAGTATTCTCCATCAGAGGATTCGATGAGAGACCCGTGTCTCAATATTCATGTCTGATTGCTGAATCAGAGGTCGTATAATTATGGGTTTACAATTTTATCCTTTGTCGAAAATCCACCATCTACACTATCTCAAGCATGTTTGTCAATGTTAGTGATCAAAACTATAAAGTCTTGATTTCTAGTCTATTATAGATAAGGACTCGGACTAGGATAGAAAGTGTAGTTGAGATCAAAAACTCCATGGTAGTCATCATACAAGATGAAGGACTACTCAAGGAACCAGTGGATCTTCATCGACTAAAAGGTATGTGGAGACTTGAACTTATCTATCACTCAAAAGTCTATCTACTCTATCTCCTATCTTGAGACAAAAGTCGTTTTACTATATATACTAAAGATATACACATGTGACATTTCGAGCTGAGTATATCTCCCTTATTTATTTCTTGAAATATGTGTTGGTAAAGCTTTAGCTTTAGCCAAGTTTATCTTTGCCTAGTGACGAAAGTCATGTTATGTTTCATTCACTTTGGAAATTGCTCTGACGAAAACTAGTTCGTGAATAACAACTATATGACGTCCTCTGAGAATGTTTCAATGATTGAAATGAGAGTTTAGATAATATAACCACTGGGGGATATAAACATTGTTGTGGCAACACATATATGTATAAGTCCTTATGCACTTGAACTGAAGTTTGCGAACTTTGTTGATCAAGTGAAAACCGCAACTTGAGCAGTCAATGCAGTCCACGAACGAGTATAGTTCTCGAACCCGAGAATTTATGCTGGAGTTGAATCTTGGTTTCAGTCCGCGAACTGACGGAAGTTATCAAACCCGAGAATTTCTGCTGGAGTTTGTGAACTCCAACCGGTTACTTAAGTCCGTGAACCCAGTCCGCGAACTTGAGTGGTTATGTCTAAAAACGATGTTCGTGAACTTATATAAATTATCTAAGGAATTATATTGAAAACCGTGGCTTTATAGTTCATGAAATGATTCGAGTGAATCACACAATTTTTGCTTCAATTGTGTCTTATGTAGTACATAAGATCTCATAGCAATTGAACAACTCTCTACTAGTTCATTTGAGTCATTTGGACTAGTTATGGTGAAGAAGAATATGGTTGATATGCAAGTTATCATTTGGCTAACCATTTGGTTGAATAATATTGAACCAACTATTGTACACGTTTGGGTACGGTTACAGAAACCCAAAAGTGTCAAGTACATGTGTGTATGGAAAGCTAAGTTTTCGATCTAACGATTGAGAGATATTAGCTTGTATCTAATTAGGTTTTCATATAACGGTGAATATTGAATACTTTGTTCCTAAGATAACATTGATTGCAAACCCTGATTTTAAAGACTATATAAGGGAGAACTCTAGCAACTGGGAAACCTAATCCCCACACATTCTGTGTGATACTAGTTTGCTAAGCTAGAGTCTATTCTCCTTTAAATTTTGGTTTTCTTTTTCTAAAACCTGGTATTTATAGGTGAAAATGGTTTCTGCCGATTTTGGTAATTGCTGATGTGAAAGTGAGAAAGAATCTGAACTTTAAACAATGTACTGCAACTTTTAGATTTGAGAGATCAATTTGTACAAGTCTGGCCTAAACCAAGAAATGGTCGTTCCAGACTTGCTTCGGTCACAAAGTGGAGGAGAAGGGTTGGTTTAGGGGGGAAGCGAAGAGAGTGTTGAGGCCAAAATAATTCTGGAAGAGCATTGATTGACTTGTATCAGAAGGTGAGAGCTTTGATAAAGATAACAAGAGTTTCCTTTCTAAGTGTGGTATTTTACCCTGACCAAGAACTTGTGTCTTTGGTGGAAATAGGTAAGCCTACTTATACAAGTCCAAAAAGAAACGTACTCTGGCCTCTTAAGAAAATAAAACGGATGAGTTAAATGGGAAGAGGTGGTAATGCCTAGTATTGATGGGATTTGATGGAATTGATGTCCCATAATGAAGGAGCGTTTAACCGTTTCTTCTTGCATTTACTAACCGCCTTAATATTATTACACTATCTTGAAACGGTCATTTATGTATGCCGCACGCTATAGACCACCAAACCAAAACCCTAATGAGTGCCCCCCAGTCTGGGTTGATGTCTCGAATGCTTTTGGAAAACATGGAGCATGTTCTTGTGGCTTGCAAGTCAAGCTAGGGAAACTTGCTAGCCTGGTGACCTTCGACGGTCGAGATTTTGCATCTTGAGAGGAGTGGAAACCGTTGATCGTTGCGCGCCTTTTTTTTTTGGTAGCCGCGTAGTGGTGGCGCGACTAGGTTGGCATGCCGTTGACATGGCATGGTTTGGCGTGGGAAAACTTAGGTTTTTGGGCCAAAGGTTACCATGTGTCGTCTGGTAACCTTGGATGGATAGGATTCACTCCGGGGATTGAAGGGCAATCATTGACTGTTGCACGCCTTCGCTTTGGAATCCGCGTAGTGAGGGCCAACGTGGTGGCGCGACTAGGTGTGATTTTGGCTTGGCATGTGGGGCCAAGGGTTTGCCATGGGCGTATGGAGTGGCCAAGGCCAAGGCAAGGGCGCTTGGCTTGGCATGACGTGACTAGCATAGCTAGGTCCAAGGCAGAGTGCGTTTGGCATGGCGCGGCTAGCTTGGCTAGGTTTGGTTTGGCTTGGCATGTGGGGCCAAGGGTTTGCCATGGACGTATGGTGTGGCCAGGGCCAAGTTAATGGTGCTTGGCTTGGCATGACGTGACTAGCATAGCTAGGTCCAAGGCAGAGTGCATTTTGCATGGCGCGGCTAGCTTAGCTAGGTTTGGTTTTGCTTGGCATGTGGGGCCAAGGGTTTTCCATGGGCGTATGGCGTGTCCAGGGCCAAGGTAAGGGAATTTTGACATGGCGCAGCTAGATTGGATAGGTGCGTGACCAAGCTAGGTTTTTTGGCCAAAGGTCGTGAGGTGACTTTAGACGGCCAGGATTTGCTCCTGGGATTGAAGGGTAACCGTTGATTGTTACACGACTTCACTTTGGTAGCCGCGTGGGGAAGGCCAGCATGGTGGCGCACCATGAGGGGCCATGGCGAGATGTGTTTGGCATGGCACGGCTAGCTTGGCTAGGTACGTGACCAAGCTAGGGTTTGGGGCTAAAGGTCGTGAGGTGACCTTAGAAGGACAATATTTGCTCCTGGGATTGAAGGGCAACTGTTGATTGTTGCACGCCTTCACTTTGGTAGCCGCGTGGGGAAGGCCAGCATGGTGGTGCATCATAAGGGGCCATGGAGAGATGTGTTTGGCATGGCACGGCTAGCTTGGCTAGGTGCGTGACCAAGCTATGGTTTTGGGCCAAAGGTCGTGAGGTGACCTTAGACGGCCAGGATTTTCTCCTGGGATTGAAGGGAAACCGTTGATTATTGCACGCCTTCACTTTGGTAGCCGCGTGGGGAAGGCCAGCATGGTGGCGCGGCATGAGGGGCCATGGCGAGATGTGTTTGGCATGGCGTGGTCGGTGTGGCTGGCATGATTTGCCATTGGCACAGAGGTGCGGCTAGCATGGTTGGCATGCTTTTGCGTGGTCGGTGTAGCTGGCATAATTTTTCAATGGCATAGAGGTGTGGATAGCATGGTTGGCATGCTTTGGCGCGGTCGGTGTGGATGGAATGATTTTTCCTTGGCACAGAGATGCGGCTAGCATGGTTGGCATGCTTTGGCGCGGTCGGTGTGGCTGGCATGATTTTCCATTGGCACAGAGGTACGTATAGCATGGTTGGCATGCTTTGGCGCGGTTGGTGTGGCTGGCATGATTTTTCATTGGCACAGAGGTGCGGCTATCATGGTTGGCATGCCTTGGCGTGGTTGGCATGATTTTCCTTTGGCTAGCATGGTTGGTGATTGGTGTGGCATGATTTTCCATTGGCACAGAGGTGCGGCTAACATGGTTGGCATGATTTGGCGCAGTTGGTGTGGCTGGAATGATTTTCCATTGGCACAGAGGTGCGGCTAGCATGGTTGGCATGCTTTGGCGCGGTTGGAGTGGCTGGCATGATTTACCATTGGCACACGTGGGAATTAGGGTTTGGCTTGTCGTAACCCTAATTTGAAAAATATACCTTGGTAATTATTTTAGAGACACATTAAAGGTTTCATTAAATGTGCCTAGTAAATGCTTGTTGCTTTAAATGTTGTGACATCACTTTCTATTAGGGTTTAGTGTTTTACGATTTTAACCCTAAAATAAAAACCACCATCAATATTAAGTCTCCTGCTTAGATCGGAACATGTGCATTGTTGTGAGGTAAGCATATGATGGTGACAGACAATGACGGAATTGAGGTATAAATCATTGCAAAGATGGTCAGGAGAATCCGACTAACCTTTTTGAGTGGTAAAGAGAATTTTGGCTTCCCGTGTTGGCGGCCCTGCATAAGTTATACTGGAAATGCAGACCGTGGAGTGGTGAGGCTAAAGTTACCGGCTTGGTCTGGTCGTACATCTCCAAGGCAAAGGGGGCGTGGTCTTGGGAGACGACGCGAGTGGACAGCTTGTCTCGAGGGGCCAGGAGGTGGAGTGGTCTTGGTAAGGTGAACGCGCGTGGATGATAGGGTCATATCAGTGGAGCAGGCGGCTTGGCCTGGTACGGTCATGGCAGGGCGCGGCTCGGTGGGGTGAGGCGTGCACAGATAGCTAGGCGTGGTGGGGCCGCGGTAATGGAGCGGTCGGCTTGGCATGGTGCGGCCATGGCAGGGGCGCGGCTCGGTGGGGTGAGGCGTGCACAGATGGCCAGTGGCGGTGAGGATGAGACATGGCACAGAATGCTTGGTGATTTATATTCAAGTGCTTGGTTGCCTTTTTCCTTATTTGACTCGACTAGGAAGTTCTTTTTCTCTTCAACCCAAAACGTTACGCCCACAAAATAGGAAAAGCGTTACTCTTTCTGCTTTGGTTGTGTTGCCGATTTTGCTTCTGAAGCTTGGCGTTGGCGGTGGGAAAAGAACACACGATCTAGTGGGCCTCGAGCAAGTTCCTCCACGCTTTCTCACCAACCATAATTATTTCTCATGGCTAGGCATGAGGTTTAATTAGGATCGGATATCATGCCTTAACTCACGGACGATATAAAAACTTTCCTTTTGAGGTTGCATCACCTTGTTGTACATAAAAGATGATCTTGAACTCTACATTCGCGTAGTTTGTCTCCGTCCATCCTATTTACAGGTATCGCCTCGTGTTTTTTTATGTTATCCTCCTTCCTATGTGTATATAGATAGAATGGAACTTGACCACTTTCCTTGTTCTTTGTAGTGTATGATGGGGGCCTCCAGGGATAGCCATGTCTTTAATTCTTCGGAGAAGGACTTCGGAATTGGCAGAAACCGATCTTCTTCTCATGAGGAGGCATTAGCCATAATTGAATCTCTATTCCATGAATCTGGTGAAATCATCAAGGACCTCCCTTCCATCTATATCCATGAAGTGCAGGCGCGTGTTCATACTTTCTTGGGTTCGGTGAACATGGAGGAGGGGCGAGAAAATGAGGAAGAACCTTGGCATGTCGAGAAGTTCCAGTGTGGCAAAACCTTTCCTTGTTACAGTTACAGGGAGGATCGAAATGTTTCTAGGTCGAATCAACGAAAAATAGATCATGTGAATCTTTCGGAGGAAAGCGCCATGGTTCTCGGTTTCAATGCGTATGAATCAAAAAATCTTCTTCGAAGGGTCAATGAGAAAACCTTCGAGGGAGCGTCTGACAGAAACGAAATAGCCTTTGGAGTTGACGCCAAAGGTGTCGTTGGTGATACTAGAAGGGTCATGGTGGCGTATGACGAGCCGGTCGTTGAAGAGAACATTGTTGCTGCTGTGGTTGCTTCGGGATGGGATATTGAGGTTGCTGCTGCTAACACCGTTGAATGAAATCTTTGTTGCCCAAGGGATTATTGGGGGAAGGGCTTGAAGATATCCTTGACCAAGGAGACTCATGTTCCATACTTCGAGGGCTAGTTCCTCCCTTTTTGTTATTCATGTTAGCTGCTTAGTTCTCCCGGTGTTTTTCGTAAACTTATCTTTACCTTCTTCTTCATCAGTCAACATTTCGCTTTATATATTTTTATTTTTTTTGAATAATTGAGTGAAGTATTTCTGGTTGTGGTATGATGGTTTTTCAATGGTTTTATGGGTTAATTTGATGTATTTCTCTGATATATGGAGAACTTGTTTGGAAAGAGATGTATTTATGCTCTTTCTTTTTTTTTGACGGAAAGAGAAACTCCAGGGAAGAATACAAACGGTGTATTCATCTTGGGGGAATACAACTACTAGGAGGAATTGTTAAAGGAAATTTTCAAGGGAGAGTGACTGGAAAAGTACATCATTTTAGGTATTGGAGGCCTTGATCCATCGTGAGTGAACTATCACGCCTTCAGGTGTGTCTGTGTTGATGAGCTTTCAATATCCTCCTAAAAGGGTGTCTGACACCAAATACGACTCGTCTTCTCCTTCATTAGGAGAATCAATTTGAATAGCCATTTTTACCGTCATCTTCCCAACTTGAAACGAATTTACCTTAACCACTATATCTTCGATTGAAAATGGGTTCAGGCGTTGTGCAACCGTTTGAGTCTTGGCTTCATTGGTTTCGATGGAAGTTTCCAAGACTTTTGCAAAGTGTTCAAATGGCACAACACCCCATTCACATTTATTGATAGCGTCTGTGCCAGTAATCGCGCTGAGTCCCCATGATGGAATAGGGGAAGTAATGACTGGTTGTAGAGATGGTTGTTCAGCCAACATGTCTTCTCCAGATGTCTGGGTTTTATTGATAACTCGCCAATGCGATAACCAGTGGGATGATTTGTTGGAAATTCCTTCGGGCGTGGACGTCAGCAGAGGTTGTGCATCTAATTTCACTTTGTTTTCGAGTACCCATAAGTGCCCCAATATCATTTCATGACCCAGTTTTTTGACAATGTGGAATTTTCTATGCGTTATAGCTTCTCCCATCTTGATCTCGAGGTTGATGTAGCCATGCGCATTCAAAGCTTCTCCTCTCGGGTTTTTAATCACATACGGGTAATGGGTAGCGTCTTGTTTAGTAAATCCCGCAGCCTTTAGTGTCTTTAAAGTAATGATGTTGAGGTCAGAGGCCGCATCGATGAGCGTGTTGTCAAATTCGATACCTCTTAAACGGAATGTGATCAGCAGTCCCCAGTTCTCCCTTTTGATTCCGCCCATTTGGAAAGCTTGGGCCCCTGGTATGGTTTCCGGGGAGAGAAAAAGTCGTTTGCCGGATACAACGCGATTGAGATCTGAGAAAATATCTTGGCGCTGCACCTTGGAAAGATAGAGAATTTCGCATACATGCTGCATCATGGATTGTATGGTCTCATGCACGGAGTCCCCAGAGAAACCACAGTTTCTTATTGGGAGTGGGTCTCGATGTACTCCCTCGTCTAGTTGGAGCTCTCCTGCTTCTATATTTTCTTTGAAGATATGCTTTAGTCTATTGCAATCACTGGTTGGGTGGTGAACAAATCTGTGATAGTGAAAGTACTTGGGGTTTGCCATCTCGGCCTCAGTCGGTAGGCGTCTGGGAGGTGGCAGTCTGATGACCTCGTATTGAATCCATGATTCTAGGAGATCAATCACCTCCTTGATGGGAAACGGGAAATCTTGGGAATTCCATTCAGTTTCATGTCTACACATGGGAGCTTTAAAGGAGGCCTTCCGTGGCGGGGTTGCCCATTATTCCGGTGCTTCAAATTTAGGCTGATGATCTACAGCTGGGCCTTCCTTTTCCCTCTCTCATTTACTATGTTTACAGAGGAGGGGCGAGCGTTAAATTATTTGCTGGTGAGACGTCTATTCCCGCGAGTTTTGCGCATGTCTTAGGCTCGAGTCGGTCTAGCCCTATCCAGTAACGCTGGTGTTGTCGTTGAAGAATTTCTGGTGGCTTCATGAAGTTCTGAGAATGTCTGGAAACACAAGTTTTCTAGCAAGGCGCGGTAAATGGGAACCATACCATTGATGCACGTGTTCACCAGCTGTTGCTCGATCACGTTTGGGTCATGATAGTCCATTGCTTGAACCCTGAATCTTTTGACAAAATTATTCGGGTGTTCGTTATCCCACTGGTACATCCTTCCGAGGTCTGAGAGAGTAAATTGTTCAGACACGAAGAAGTACTTCCTGTAAAACGCGGTAACCATGCTACTCCAGTTGGGAATACTATTCGGAAGGAGGTTGTTGTACCATGTATACGCCCTTCCGGTAAGTAATTTTGAGAAATCCCTTAGACAAAGAACGTGATTATATTCATGTTCACCTAGGGATTCCAAGAAACGGGAGACATGCTCATGTGCATTCCCGGTACCATCGTACAGGGTGAATTGACGAGAGGCGTACCCCCTTGGCGGAGGGATTCTTTGCATTTCGGATGGGTAAGGGGGTTGGTGCTGATGCATGTCTATTTCATCATTCTTGACTCGGTTGTGGAGAAGTTGCTCCAGATCTTCTCGTGTGACAAAGTTGGACGGCTTATTTCTTTCCGATGGGATTCTAGCGTGAATCTCCTCGTCTACGGAGGCATGTTCTGTCGTGGTGCTAGCGCCGGGGGTGTTGGAGACATTCCTAAACGTCTCTGGCGGGCGTGATTTGCATGGTAGTTGCTCTGTCAGGGCCTTGAGAAAGACGAGTACTTTTTTTTTGTCGAAACCATATCCGTTTTAGCTTTGGCGAGCATTTCCTATAGTTCCATCAAATCAACGATGGTGCATAAGTCTGGCTTCCTCTGGTCCCTCCGGTTTCTCGTCCCTTCGGTGGGGTAGTTGGAACCTTAGTTGTGGTCGGGGGTGCCATGCTAGAAGAAGCATTAGGAGATGCAGCGGAAACTCTGGATTTGGTGACTGGTGGCGTAACGCCCGAAGAGGTATTTTCTTTGCCGTGATTAGAAGGATGTGCAGAGACATTAGAGGCGGCGGCGGCTCTGGCCCTAGTGATTGGCGGTGTTACGCTTGAGGGAGTGCCTTCGGAGATACTGTTGTCAGTAGGTGATGTAACGACATTAATGGGAGAGACGTTAACATCAGGGGCGTGCTCCGTGCTGGTATTCTCGGAAGCCGCTCCAGACCTGAGTTCCACCATATTGGGATTGACGTTCGGGAAACGAAATCAAGAGTTGGAGTTGATATTGTAACCGATAGATCAATCCTCCCGCTGTGGTCGCCAATTATTTATACGTGAAAATGGTTTCTGCCGATTTTGGTAATTGCAGGTGTGAAAGTGAGAAGCAATCTAAACCCTAAACAATGTACTGCAAGGGAGTACTTTTAGATTCAAGAGATCAATCTGTACAAGTCCGGCCTAAACCAAGAAATGGCCATTCCAGACTTGCTTCAGTCACAAAGTGGAGGAGAAGGGTTGGTTTAGGGAGGGAAGCGAAGAGAGTGTTGAGGCAAGAATAATTCTGGAAGAGCATTGCTTGACTTGTATCAAAAGGTGAGAGCTTTGAGAAAGCTAACAAGAGTTTCCTTTATGAGTGTAGTATTTTCCCCTGACCAAGAACTCGTGTCTTTGGTGGAAATAGGTAAGCCTACTTATACAAGTCCAAAAAGAAACGTACTCTGGCCTCTTAAGAAAATAAAACGGATGAGTTAAATGGTAAGAGGTGGTAACGCCTGGTATTGATGGGATTTGATGGAATTGATTTCCCATAATGAAGGAACGTTCCACCGTTGCTTCTTGCATTTACTAACTGCCTTAATCTTATTACACTATCTTGAAACGAGCATTTGTGTATATCGCACGCTATAGACCACCAAACCAAAAACCTAATGAGCGTCCCCCAGTTTGTGTTGATGTCTCTAATGTGTTTGGAAAACATGGAGCATGTTGTTGTGGCTTGGAAAGTCAAGCTAAGGAAACTTTCTAGCCTGGTGACCTTCGACGGTCGAGATTTTACATCTTGAGAGGAGGGGCAACCGTTGATCATTGCACGCCTTTTTTTTTGGTAACCTCATAGTGGTGGCGCGACTAGGTTGGCATGCCATTGGCATGGCATGGTTTGGCGTGGGCAAACTTAGGTTTTTGGGTCAAAGGTTACCATGTGTCGTCTGGTAACCTTGGATGGCTAGGATTCACTCCGGGAATTGAAGGGAAACCGTTGATTGTTGCACACATTCGCTTTGGTAGCCGCGTAGTGAGGGACAATATGGTAGCGCAGCTAGGTGCGATTTTGGCTTGGCATTTGGGGCCAAGGGTTTGCCATGGGCGTATGGAGTGTCCAGGGCCATGGAAAGGGCGCTTGGATTGTCATGAGGTGACTATCATATCTAGGGCCAAGGCAGAGTGCGTTTGGCATGGCGCAGATAGCTTGGCTAGGTTTGGTTTGGCTTGGAATGTGGGGTCAAGGGTTTTCCATGGGCATATGGCGTTTCCAGGGCCAAGGTAAGGGCGTTTTGGCATGGCGCAGATAGCTTGGCTAGGTGCGTGACCAAGCTAGGGTTTTGGGCCAAAGGTCGTGAGGTGACCTTAGACGGCCAGGATTTGCTCCTGGGATTGAAGGGAAACCGTTTATTGTTGCACGCCTTCAATTTGATAACCGCGTATGGAAGGGAAGCATGGTGGAGCGGCATGAGGGGCCATGGAGAGATGTGTTTGGCATGGCGCGGCATGAGGGTCCATGGTGCGGCTGTGGAACATTAGAGGGGTTATCTTGTATCTTTATAAACTCCTTGATGAATGAATTTAGCTTAGGCTTTATGATTGCATCTAAACAAGATGATATACATTTACCTTTGGTCATGAAATGTCTCTTACGAAAATTTCATTAGGATCCCGTTCTTGTACCTTTGCCAATTTTATTAACAAAAAGGGGGAGAGTTAATATGTAGTTCATACTACAAATATATATGGTTTTCGGATCATTATGTAAGGGTTCGAATTTTATATAGTAGTAAGTAGAGTTGTCGTTCACTCGGACTTGATGAGATTGATTTTAAGAATTAATAAACTAAAATATATACAAAATATTGTCACGGGATGAAGAGAGGTGCTGGGACTTAGGATTCCGCCAGACTCATAACAAAAAGGTTCAACTATTAATTCTTTTAACAATTATAGCTCAACAAATAAAAACTTGGACTCTTATTTTTGCCAAGGTAGATTCTCCAAATATTAGTTATAAATCGTAAGCATGGGACATCAAACATCTAAGCAAGCATGACCCATCTAATAAAATGATAACTAATTTTTTCAAATCATAATTCTATTTTAATTAGTGCAAAATTCAAATAAAGAATTAATTAAAATTACCCATGTATGAAATTCGGCTTCCTCCATCGTCCCAGTGGTGGGGTCTAGCTTCTCATGGTGAAAACACACTCAAAAAGATAACTCATTGCTCAAAAAGGTGTTTTTATTGAAGAATTGTAATTAAACAAAGATTCGTAACGCTTTATGGCTGTTACAGAACCTACTGTCACAATTGAGCAACTGTTACAAAGAAAAGATGACAGACCTATTAAAAATGTGATCTATTCTTCGCCTTCTTCTTCACATGAAAGTGCAGCAATGGCTTCTGCAACTTTCTTTCTATAACCACAGCTCTCTGCCGTACCCCAAAACTCTCTCCCCCAGTCCTGTGAGTCCTTACACCCTTTATATAGTCACAGCACCCAAATATCTTCGTAATAAACTCCATATAATCTTCATTGATTACTCGTATTCTGTACTTCATATTCACGGAAATAATTTCTTTTTTTCAACTCCTTCACACGTCTACATTTACTCTTCATACTCTCAACAGACTCATACACATCCCAGATGGATTAGAACTCATGTAGGGAGGAGTTGTACACGTTAACTTCTAGAACAAACCCAACAGAGTCCCGGGTTTTTCTTACTCCCCTGTTTGCCAGAAATCCACGTATTCAACCCAGCTTCTTCGAATCCGAAGGACTTACTAGTCCTGTTTGAGTACAACAGGCCCAAACAAAGCACATCCAGTGATTGAGTCTCGCTCAAACTCCTCAGAATTGCAAACAGAGCTTTCTGTTTGAGGATAAACCCGAGATTCTTATTTTCTTCAACTCCACCATTATAGCCAATTCTGGTCGAAACCATTGATCATACAACGCTTGTTAGGCTTGATCAAGTCTTCCCATACAATTCTAGCCATTGAATCTTCTTCTAGAACACCCAAAATTCCAACCCTAATATGCTATTGATGAACACAGTTTCCCGCCAATTTTTGAAATTTGAATGAAGAAGGTGGTGTCCCCCTAACCAAAATGGGGGTGAAAATAGCAGCTGGCTCCTTGGGGGTGCCCTTATCTAAAATGAGGGTTCCTTTATCACTTTTCTCCCGGGGGTCCAAATAGCATTTTTTGAGCAACTTTTTCCACACAAGTGTTGTAGTTGCAGAATTACCTACAACTACACCCTCAGTAGAATTTGTAAAACTTAAGAAGTTCTTGATGATGAATGACCATTTTCTTATTAATTCTCTCAATTGATTACATAAAAGTACCTAAATGGAACTAGAATAGTTACAACTTTCTCTATTCTCTTTCCTAAGATATTTTCTAACACTCACTCAAAAGAACCTCCCGAATTTTACACTTGAACTCCTATTTATAGTGAAATTTGTACAGCTGTTTATATATTGCGAAGTATCGCAATACATCTTCGTAAGATTATTCTATCTTCGAAAATATTCATACTTCCCCGTGCTTCCTCTATCATCACATCGTTTTGTAACTCTTTCCTCTTATATTTATTACGATGTTCGTAAGCTAATGTCTTGCGATATTCGGTACCTACATCTTGCCTCTTCTCATGTCAATTCTGCGAAGAAGGAATGTCATGAGAATCTCTATTTCTCGTAAATTTAATATGGTTATCACCACCTTGTTAGATTCGCAACACGTATTTTTCTCTTTCATTGAATTTTTGACACGTTGCTTCGTAACCGTCCTTCTCAACCGTTCACATCTAATCGCATTGATGAATTTTTTCCTTCGTCAAACTCTCTCTTCTTTAGAAATACTATCTTTAATTCTTCTTTTTATTCTTTTATTCTATTCATCTTCCTTATCACTTCTGCTTCTGTAATTTCTTCCTTTTTTCTTCTATCGCGATTTCTTATTTCTTTCACCTCTTTTCCTTTCTGTTTTCTATCTTTTACCCAATGCCTCCAAAGAAGAAAACAATTGAACAAATTAATGCAGAGCTTGCTGATAGGGACCTCGTTCTTTCAGAAATTGATGGTCATGATAATAAGTCTTCTCTCTGTATGGAGCTCTTTACTAATCTTACATGGAATGATCAGAAAATTTTAATCTCACGAGGTCAAATCCTCGCAGGTCTTCCTCTTCCTCTTTATGATGTCAATCTTCCTATATTTTTTCATGTGCTATTTATCAATTGACTGGTGATTGAATTCGCATTTTGGTTGAATTCGCAACTCGCGCTGCTACTGGAAAATCTTTGTATTCAGTTGATCTTAGGAAACCTGGATTTCGAGATATGGATATTATCGTTGTTGATTATACAATTGAGAGTTTCTTTAAAAATTACACATTAATTCCTGCGAAGAAGGAAGATAAACGTTGGGGTGTTCGTCTTCATCGTAAAGCTAATATCGCATCAGATGACCTTCTCATGCACGATATTGATTATTCCTCGAGAAATAATAGAACCCCACGCCGTTCTCATGATGAAGATTGGTATAATTATCCTCTAGCATTATCGAGTTCTTACATTTCTGGGATAGTAGATCTTCCTGCGAACCTTCGTGATCGTAACTATCAACCTTGGGTTTTTTCTTGGCCTAGCGAAGATAAAAACGTATGTATCTCTATCTCCTTATTTTCTTGTTATTCTTCAACTTATTTTCAAATGAGGTAAGAAACACTCTTATATGTTTTTTAAACAATATATTGTTGCCTCTTTTTCTTTTTCTTATCCTTATTTGAATTTGTAGGCTCTTCCTGATCTTCATGAGGTTGCTGCGAGTGAGAATAAGAACTCTACTTCTTCCAAAAGGTTAACTGCGAGACAAAAAACACTTCACTCTGCGAAGAATACCCAAACTTCTGGTAGTCAAGATGATGCTCTTCGCAAAGGAAAAAGGAAACTTGAGGATGTTGTTTTTGAGAGGAATAAGAAGAAACTCTCAACCAATGCTTACTCCAATGTGATCTCTTTTAGTGAGAATGTTGATGAAGATCAAAGTGATGAAAATGATAAATTTCCTGAGAAGGACTTTAATTCTAATTCTGATACCCTTTCTGATGATGATGATGATGATGATGATGATGTTGATGAAGGTGAAGATGAAGATTATAGTAACACGGAAACTTTTGATTCATCAATGGTTCGTGTATCTGAGGCTTTTCTCCATTCTTCTCGTGGTTTAGGAAACTCTCCTACTGCAAATGCTCGTAAACTTATTGCGAAGGCTTGCAAAGTTCCTACTGTACTCAATAACAACTCCCTTAATGGAATTTCAAGATTCGTCTCTCCTGCTACATTATATGCTTTAGGGAGTATGGTAAGTTTTTTTTTCTATTCCTTGTTTGTTTCCCTTATTTCATTAATTTCTAAACCCTTTTATTTGTTCAGGTTGGAAGAGTTAGCTGCGCAGCTGCTTCTGATTGGGAAAGACGTCATTCCATTGCTGAGAAGAAAACTTTAAGCCGTTGTAAGAAGTTAGAGGTTGAAAATTCAAGACTTCATCAAAAAGTAGAGGATTTAAGTATTGATAATGCAGAATTAACATCCCATCACGAAGATAATCCACAATCTGCGATCATCGCAGCTGATAGTTCTTCTCTTCTTGAGGAGAATAATCAACTAAAACTTGAAAACTCTTCTCTTCGTAATGATAAAAAGCAATTAGAAGGTAAATTCTTCATAATGGTAAGTATTTTGATTACTTTCCCTTCGTAACTTGCTAACCAATTCCTTAATTTATTCCCTTGCTGCAGAAAATTATTCGAAGACGAATGATGATCTGAAAACTATTCTTGCCGGTCGTAATCAGAAGATTTCTGATTTAAGATCTCAACTTATAATTTCTCAGAACAACCATAGCTTATATATCAAGCGTTTCTGAGCTAAGATGACTCTCAAGATTTGTGAAGACAATCAAATTCCTCTCAAGAAGTACCATACGCTCCTTTCTGAAGAAATTCCTGAGGATACTCCATATCTGGAAATCTCCGATAGTGAAGTTAAAGATGATCTCTCTGAAGAAGAAAAAGAAGATCATTTTGATGGGAATAAATCACCCAAAAAATAGCTTCATTCTTTTTTGTATATCTGCTCTAGTTCTTTTCATATTGTCTGTTTAAATACAATACTTTCTTCTTTCTTGCACTTTTTATCAACCAACAATTTCTTTTTGAAGATTAACTAGTATTAATGTCTTAATTTTGCGATGATGAATTGATCTTTCTTTGATTGAGTGCTTCCCTTATTCGTAGAACTTGATCATGTGTAGAGAAATAATATATCTTAAAGACTTAGCTTAGTACTTCCTTTCCCCCTATTATTGTTCTTCAGATGATCAAATATTGTTGGAAGTATTAGAATATCTGCCTCAATTTAATTTCCAAAGCTTCAGCTTGTTGCAATTATGAATAAGAAATCCTCCCTTTGCAATATAAGAAATACGAAGTATGAAATATCCTTATGAAGTATATAAAATATCTTTGAAAAAGTATTAGAATTATTCAATCCGTGAATAATTATCCAATGTATGAAGAAGTACAAGAATTATTCAATTCATGAAAAATTATCCAATGTATGAAGAAGTATAAGAATTATTCAATCCATGAAGAATTATTCATTGTATGAAGAAGTATAACAAGTATTTAATATTCGCAAAATTTACTAAATATGAAATATCCATTGAAGAAATATAATAAGTATGAGACGTTTTTGAAGAAGTATTCAAATTATGGAGAAATATTCAATGTATGAATAAGTATAAGAAGTATGTAATCCTCGTAAAATTTAATGGATACGAACTATCTGTTTTTTATTGCGAGTAAAATCGCATCTTTTGTTATGTCTTCGTGATATATATTCTTGTAAAAATTCTTCAATGATATTGATGGGATTGTCTTCTTTGTTAGGACTTCATGATATATATTCTTGTAAAAATTCTTCAATGATATTGACGGAATTGCCTTCTTTGTCATAACTTCATGATATATATTCTTGTAAAAATTCTTCAATGATTTTGATGGAATAAATTTCATTAATTGTTGTGGTCTTATCATGCCTTCCTAAGTAAAGGTCTTATTTTTCCACCTCTTTTGTGATAATATTTTTGTATTTGCGATAATATGACAAGTTTGAACATTCTTGCGAATACACAACCTCGTGACATTATCGTCTTGCGATGAAATCGTAGGACGTTTTTACACTTTCATGTAATAACCCATTGATCTCATCTTAACCTCTTTGTTACGTTCTGCGAGTTCTCTTCTTCTGTATTTTTTTTTTTTTTTCTTTTTAGAATGCTCGCAGAAATTCAGTTGTTGCACAAATATGACAAGTCTTTATGTTTTCGCAAAGAAAAAAGCCTCGTGACATTTGCGTCTTATAGCACGTATCAGATCCCTAATGGAGGGTGCTGCCCTTTATCTTCCCCTTGGTTTCCCCTTCAAGGAAGTGTACATCGACCATACAAGGTTAGCTCTTCCCATCCGGTTCTGCCAACAACCAGCTTTTGATCGCAACCTCTTATCCTTTTTTCCTATAGGGCTTATAGTTACGAGGTTGCACCCTATGAGGTATCTTTTGGCCAAGTGCATCATTTGCCAAGACTTGTCAAAAATGGCAGATGTGCTTCAAACCCATCCGGCACTCTTGACTAAACCGTGTACCTCGGCGACTTGATCTTTTTCTGCACTTCTTGGGAAAGACAGTATGCCTTAGTCGCCCAACCTAAATCATGTTACATCGCATAATATTGCGTAATGTCGCAAGATTAGGTGAGAATCCAAGGTGTCTAACCCGGATAGGTACCCCGTTATTGGGTTGTACACCGTAAAGTTCCATGTACTCAGGTTCCTTGGTGGTGTTCCGGTGTCCCTGAGCCATGCTTATAGGTACCCCCTTAAATGACGCACTTTATGACTTTGCCTCTTACGAAATGTTTCTTCGCGAACTAGGGTGTACGCCACAAAGGTTTTCCTGTGTAATATTTTTGCGGCTTTCTTTCTTTTTTGAAAGCTGATCACAGATTGCGGTCTTTTATTCGCAAATTAATGTTTGCGTCTTTCTTCCATGAATGTTAATCGCAATAAATTGTTTTAATTCGTAAAATTTTATCACATAAGTTTTTTTTTTGTGTGTTGCAAAATACGTCATTTTAATTTCTTGTTCCTCAACGTATATCTTGTTATACTTTACGAGCAAACATATTGATTACCTTCTTGTTTCATTACCTTCTTTCTTCTTCCTTCGCAAATCACAACCCTTTGTTATCCTCGTAAATTTCCTGTATGATTAACATTGTAATTTTATTCTTTCATGTCTTAATCCTCTGCCATTAAATTTTCACTTCTTTTTACAGCCTTTTCTCTTTTTATCCAATTTTCCTTTTCAGTAGTTTTTCCTTCGCAAACTTCTACCTCTGTATCATAACATTTATTTCCTTCAGCCCAATCACCCTTGATAACTCCAACACCCTTCATATGAGGAAACTTTATGCATTGATGTAGAGTGGAATCTACGCCCAGAATTCCATGAAGCCAGGGTCTTCCTATCAAAGCATTATACGGTGATTCGACATCAACAATGCAAAACATAATTTCAGTTCGCATTCCACTTAAGGGAATTCGCATGCTTACTTCTCCTTTAGGTTTATTAGCAGTTCCATTAAAACCATAAATCATGTAGGTAGAAGGTATTAGATCTGCGTCTTTTCCCCCCATAGTTTTGTAAGCAGAATAGAATAGGATATGGACAGAACTTCCCGTATCAATCAAAATTCTATTAAGACCAATTGATTCTTCCTCCATATCATCTTCGCTTTCTTCTATATTCATGAAAATTGCTAACCTTACTACCAATGGGTTATCATGTACTTCACAACCTTCTGGAATTTCAGTAGCTTCAAAAGAAATTTCACGCTTATGCCAATCTTCAAGTCGCGAAATTTTTGCGATGTTCATTATCTCCTTTCCTTCACCATCCCTCGCATATACCCTGCTTAAAACATTATCATGAAAATCCTCTATGGTTTTATATGAGTGGACAATAGAATTACAGAAAACATTCCTTGCTTTTGATCCCATTTCTATATGTAGGGTTTATTTTCCCTTTTCTTGTACTGTGTTCTCCATGCGAGTTATGACTGGAGCCTGTGGTAATTGTTGCGACTGTGTTTGCTTAAGTAAAAAGTGATCCAGTTTTCCTTGATCAATCATTCGCAAAATAATCCTCTTGATATTATTGCAGTTATTTGTAGAATGTCCATGAAAATGATGATACGAACAAAATTCATGACTTCTTGGACCCATTGGTGGTTCCTTCCCTATATTCCATGGAGTTGGTATATTTTCTATCAGAATAATTGCCTGCCATATCTTCTCTACACTTGTATTCAAAGGTGGCAACTTTATTTCTTCTCTTATCATTCTTTGACCTCCTTGACCATTGTTATAATTTTGTCTCTGATTCCCTTGTCCAAAATAATTTTGTCTTTGCCCCCCATAATTTTCTTGATGTTGATCTAATCTTGGGATCTAGTTATTTCCTCCTCGATTATAGAAATTCCTCTCTCTATCATACTCTTCTTGATCTTTTCTACCCATTGCTACCATTTTTGGCTGGCTATTATTGATTTTCTTTTCTTCTTAAATTTGCGAAGAAGTTTGCGAGGATGTTTGAGAAGTACCTGCTACAACATTGATTATTTTAGGAAGTAAATTTGCTCTTGTATCTTGATTGTTAGTGTTTGCTACTGGATATAACTCCATATTGTTTTGCTTTTCCTCTAATGTAATGTACTCCTCTTGCAACTCTCGTAACTCTGTCATCATTATGGAATTCTTTCTTCTGAAGATTTGAACATACAGTTGTTCAGTTGCGAACATCGCATTTATGAAAGACAGAATCAAATATCTCTCATCCACGCGCCCTGCCATATCACTGCACATAGTCTTCCATCTTCTTACCAAATGCTTCAAACTTTCACCAATTCTTTGTTTTAAACCAAACACATCTTCAATACCAAGCCGTGAGGAATGATTTGTGATGTATGCTCCAAGGAAAGTTGCTTGTAAATGATTAAATGATGTAATAGTGTTCTTAGGAAGTCCTTCGAACCACTTTAGAGCTTCCCCTGTTAAGCTTGATGCGAAGTACTTGCATAATATAACATCGTTATTCTCCCATTGTAACATGAATCTTGTATATGCTTTAATGTGCTGAATAGCACATGAAGTCCCGTCAAAGATGCTGGTAAGCGTAGGAAGATTGCATTTTGGTGGAATCCCTCCCAATTGTACTTCTCTAGCAAATGGAGTCCTCGTAGCTTCTTCTATTGCTTCATCTAATTGCCTTCTATCTCCTCCTCTTCTATTGTTTATCATCCCTCTCATTTCCGCTAATTCTCGAAAAATCCGTGCATTTGCCTCAGAATTCTCATCCATTGGCCTCTTCAACGCAGCCTCTCTTCTTCTACGTTCTTTCATCTCTTCTCTTGCGATCCTTCGCATTCTATCATATTCTTCATTAATGTTTTCATTTGCACAATTTTGAAAATATCTTCTTTCTAAATTATCACAATTGTTTTGTTACAGAGCATCTTGAAATTCTTGTTCTTCCCTTTCTATTCTTCTCATCCTTCTCATGCGAATATCAGGAATTTCTTCTCTTTCATTTCTCCTCCTTCTGTGATTTATTTCTTCTTGATTTGCCTGTATTTTGGTTCGAAAGTTTGGTTCATTCCTCGCTATTTCTGTTCGTTGATTCCCAATTCTTCTCTGAATTCTTTCATACTCAATATTTTGATTGTTACGAGCCTCTTCATGTCTTCTTACTCCATTCTCGTAATTGTTTTGATGTACTGCTTGTTGTCCCTCAGCTGACTCTTCCCCTCGATTTTCTTCACCATACTGATTGTTTTCTCTAGGATTTGGCCTGGTTCGTAAATTCTCCATGTTTTGTTCGTGGTTTGGTACTAAAATGAAGCGATTCTCTTGATTTCTTTCAAATTGATTATGTGCTTGTCCTTGCATAGTACTTTCATTATTGATTGTTGGTGAATTTTGCCCTTCTCTCTCTGGTCTAACATTTGATCTTGCAATACTTTGAGATTTCCTCCTCTGTAACATCTCATTTTCCCTCCTCAATTCTTGATTTTGTCTTGTTAGATTAGCACATTCTTTAGCTTCAAACCTTCGTTCTTCTTGAATTCCTTGTCTCAATGTTTCTAATACCTCCCTTTCTCTTTCAAGAATTGTTCCTCCCATCAGTCTCCCATTTTCTCTGATTTGTGGTTCTCTATATTCTTCTGCTGGTGTATCAATTCTCCAAGTGTGTATACTCACTTGATCATGATCTATTGTTTGTTGAGCTTGATTTCTTCGATTACTCCCTCTCCTAATAGGTTCTCCTGTCATATTTGCTTCTCCTCCTGCGAGTCTTACACTTCTTCTTATAGCAGTTAATGGTTCTGAAATATTTCTTCTTCTTTCCATTTCTCTGATGCAGGAATTCTTCAGGTCCCTGTTTCTAGCGCCAATTATGTAGTTGCAGAATTACTTACAACTACACACTCAGTAGAATTTGTAAAACTTAAGAAGTTCTTGATGATGAATGACCATTTTCTTATTAATTCTCTCAATTGATTACATAAAAGTACCTAAATGGAACTAGAATAGTTACAACTTTCTCTATTCTCTTTCCTAAGATATTTTCTAACACTCACTCAAAAGAACCTCTCGAATTTTACATTTGAAATCCTATTTATAGTGAAATTTGTACAGCTGTTTATATATTGCGAAGTATCGCAATACATCTTCGTAAGATTATTCTATCTTCGCAAATCTTCATACTTCCCCGTGATTCCTCTATCATCGCATCGTTTTGTAACTCTTTCCTCTTATATTTATTACGATGTTCGTAAGCTAATGTCTTGCGATATTCGGTACCTACAAGTGTATTTCTCCAAAAACACCTACACAAACATAAAAACACCAAAATAAGTACAAAAATCAAGCACTAACAATAGAGACATTGAGGACAATTCAGACACAAAAATGTGTATATCAGTAAGGGGGAGTGGTTTCCATGTGAGATGGAGTATTGACTAAGGGGGAGTGAAGTATCACCATAGTATTATTGTTAAAGTTGTGATGCAACTGGACTTTGATGTTGTGTAACAATACTATGATACTGTATAACAATGATTGAGAACCACTGCTTTTCTCATTGTTATAGATATACATTTTCAACAACGATGATGCTAAACTTACAACCTTTGGGATCATCGGACTACTTGGAAGTGACGAATATTTCGAGTAATGTTGAAGATTAGACATGTGGAATAGAAGCTACAAAATTTATTTATATATTTTCTGTATTCCATATGTATTAACAGTTTTGCCACTAAAATTTACAAATGGGGAGATTGTTAGAGCATTGATCGGTCGAACTCGCATGTGTTGATATATCAAGCATGTTTATCAATTTTAGTGATAAAAACTATAAAGTATTGATTTCTAGTCTACTATAGCTAAGGTCTCGGACTAGGATACAAACTGTAGTTGACCTCAAGAACTCCATGGAAATCATCATACAAGACGAAGGACTACTCAAGGAACCCGTGGATCTTCATCGACTAAAAGGTATGTGGAGACTTGAACTTATCTATCACTCAAAAGTATATCTACTCTATCTCCTATCTTAAGACAAAAGTCGTATTACTATATATACTAAGATTATAAGCATGTGATATTTCGAGCTAAGTATATCTCGCTTATCTATTTCTCGAAATATGTGTTGGTAAATCTTTCGCTTTAGCCAAGTTCATCTTTACTTAGTGACGAAAGTCATGTTATGTTTTAATCATTTTGGAAATCGATCTGACGAAAAATAGTTTGTGAATAACAACTATATAACACCCTCTGAGAATGTTTCAATGATTAAAATTAGATTTTAGACAATATAACCATTAGAGGATATAATCATTGTTGTGGTAACACATATATGTATAAGTCCTTATCGCTTGAACCAAAGTTTGTGAACTTTGTTGATCAAGTGAAACCGGAGTAGTGCGTGAGCTCAGTCCGCGAACCCAGTCTGTGAACTGGCGTAGTTCTCGAACCCGAGAATTTTTGCTGGAGTTTGTGAACTCCGTCTGGGAACTTAAGTCCGCGAACCCAGTCCGCGAGGTTATGTCTAAAAACGATGTTTGTGAACTTATCTTAATAAACTAAGGAATGTTATTGCAAACCATGGATTTATAGTTCATGAATCGATTCGAGTGAATCACATCATTTTTGCTTCAATTATTTCTTGTGTATTACATAAAGATCTAAGAAATTGAACAACTCTCTAACTAGTTCATTTGAGTTATTTGGACTAGTTATGGTGAAGAAGAATATGGTTGATATGAAAGTTATCATTTGACTAACCATTTGGTTAACTAGTGTTGAACCAACTAATGTACAAGTTTGGGTACGGTTACACGAACATAAAATTTTCTAGTACATGTGTGTATGACAAGCTAAGTTTTCGATCTAACGGTTGATAAATATTAGCTTGAATCTAATCAGGTTTTCATCTAATGGTGAATATTGAATGCTTTGTTGCTAAGCTAGCATTGATTGCAAACCCTGATTTGAAGACTATATAAGGGAGAAACTCTAGCAACTAGAAAACCTAATCCCCACACATTCTGTGTGATACTAGTTGTGTTAAGCTAGAGTTGATTCTCCTTTAACCTTTGGTTTTCTTCTTCTAAAACCAAGTTAACGACTTAAAGACTTCATTGGGATTGTGAAGCCAGACCGATACTACTTTTCTTTTAGTTATGTGATCTGATCTTGCTGTTTCTATCGTATGAGTACAATTGTAATAATTGGCTTGAGATTTCAATATCCTATAGGCAAGATATAAAAGTAATCACAAAGATCTTCGTCTCATCATTTGTGATTCCACAATATTTTTTTCGATGCGTCGATTAAGACTATTGTGAAGTGATTGATAAAACTGAGCTGTTCTTCGGGAATATAAGTCTGGTTTTATTGATTGGTTCATGTTCACCTTTATTTATCAAAAGACGGAAAAAAACTCATAGGTTTATTCGTGGGAGATGAATTTATCTATCTTGTTGACTTATTTGTGTGATACATATTTGTTTATTAAAGTCTTCGACTTTGGGTCATAGCAACTCTTGGTTGTGGGTGAGATCAACTAAGGGAATCAAGTGCGCAGTATCCTGCTGGGATGAGAGGCGTAGGAGCATAATTATACCTTGGATTAGTGTGAGATTGGTTTGGGTTCAACTACAGTCCAGACCTAAGTTAATTTGGTGTAGGCTAGTGTATGTAGCAGCTTAATACATTTTATGTTTAATCTGGACTAGGTCCCGGGGTTTTTTTTACATTTGCGGTTTCCTCATTAAGAAAATTCTGGTGTCTGTGTTATTTATTTTCCGCATTATATTTTGTTATATGATTGAAATAATATAGGTTGTGCATTGTTCAATTAATTAAAATATCCGTCCATATTGGTTGTTGATTTAAATTGATTGACACTTGGATATTGGTCTTTGGTACCATCCATGTTATCTCTCTTTGATTAAGACTCGCGAATTATATTTGCTTGAGCAAATCAAATCGAGGGATTGAGATAATAACTCCTTGAGATATTTCTATTGATTGAGTATAACTGTAGAAAGTAACTCGGAGTTGTCCATACAGATTGTTAATCGAAATATTGGGTGTGGTTGTTAGACCCCCGCCTTTTCAATTACAAGGATCGATCATGCCATCGCATGGTGATTACTTAGGATTGACTACACAAATTACCAGGACCGATTATACCAAATCATAAGCTTAGTTATTGTGATCGGTTATACCAAGATACATAACCTGAGTTAAGGGCGGTTCTACCAACTCACACATATTGGTCATCAAAGAATATGCAATGAATAGCCGGACCGATAAACCTATTGATTTTCCTTTCGATTCACGAAATAAGTTCATGAATGTACTTCCTTTAAACAAATGTAAAACATTGTTTCCTAGGATGAAATCTTCACCATACACCCATTCACATAATCATAAAAATATATACAAGATTATGTCGATGTCATATCTACGAAGTTCAAAAGATAAGCGATATACTTTGTATTCTAATTTCATAATACTATGATCATACTATTATGATCATGTATCATCACTAGAGTATTATATAGAATATGTACAATATATACAGCATCGCTGTTATGTTTTCAATATAGCACGACTTGAAATATACGTTAGGAATGAAACCGTTCGAGTCAATATTACTAATTTCAAGTGGAAGGATGATGTCGTCATTGTAGTTCGTTACTTCTTCACATTCTTCAGGGCTTCAGATTAATACTTGTATGTATCAACATTCCTAGACACATATACGAAGTTGATTTTAGTATTTAATCATGCAACTCTAGATGAGTTTTGATACAAAAATATGACAACCAAACTTGACATACCAACGCTTCGTAAGTTCAACCGAGCTATATATGCGCTAACATGACAAATCATTGTGTACTTGCTAACCTCGTCATATCAATAAACATGAATGAATTTATTCTTGTTAATCTAGACTCATGTCTTTAACTATGGAGTCAAAACTTATATCTTTCACTTATGTTTGTTGTTCATGTTAGGTTTTAAGTTTATGAATGAATGAATTTGGTTGGTTTTTAACAATTTTGTGTTTCGCTAAGACATGCCAATGTAGTAGCAGGATTTCCCACACTACACCCCTATTAAGATCCTATAAAAATCTAAGTGGAACTTGTTGAAGATTAAAGAATTAAACAACACTTTTATTATTTAGATCTCAGAAATGTTTACAGAAAATATCCAAACTCAGAATTACAACTTTCTTTTCTGGAGTTTCTCTCTCCTCAAGGTTTTCTCAACTCTAAAAAATACATCATCCTCCTCTGGACTTACCTGATCTCCTTATATAGGAAATTACATAATGGAAGACAGTTAAGCTTTCCCCTTCTTTCAGATCTATTCTGCGATCTCATCGTGGAAGTTACATTGTTTATTTTCGCCATCTTTCGTAATCCTCGTGAAACAACATTCTTTTATCATGCTTCTTCAATTGTCAACTATCTTGATACTTTCTCATGTTGCTCACCAAATTTCGTTGGAGAATTCTCACGACTCTCTCGTGAAAGATGTCATTCTTGTAGTGGGAGTATTCAACCTTCTCGTGGAAATGTCGTTCTTATCACGAGAATATCGTTGTGGCGATATTCTGGTACTACATCTTGCCTCTTCTCATGTCTTTTCTGCGAAGAAGAAACGATCATGAGAATCCTTAACTATCGCAAGAATATCTGAACTTTTTTCTCCGGCAATATTCCGCTAATTCAGCTTTCCTTGTTAACACGTGTTGTAAATCTGTCCTTTTGTATTGACACGTCTCACATAATTTACTCCCTTCTTTTCCTATAAAAGGAAGAGTCGAATTTAATTTCTAGTTTTCTTCTCTTAACTCTCTTTCTTCTTTACTTAGTTTCTTTGCTTTTTGTTCTGCAACTTCTTCTCCTTCTCATTCTTCTGCTACTGTATTAATGGAGTCCTCGAGGTATATTTTTGATCATGGTATTTTCTTAGATAAAACTTTTTATTTATATTCTTCGATCTTCTCTTACTTAATTCTTTATAACCCAATATTATGTACTCTTCAGCGGAGCTGCATCTATTTCCCAATCCTCGACTCAAAAACCTATTATTCATAAGAGGCCGACTGGAAAAAGGAAAGAAAACTCTGCGAGCAATAAGGTAGTAAGAAACACATTATATTTCTTAATAACAATATTGTTGCCTCTGTTTCTTATCTAGATTATTGTTTGAAGAATGACGAGGGTAATGCTAATCCTCCTAAAAGATCTCGCCAATTAAATAAGACCTTTGGAAGTAATTTCGTCATTCCTCCCTTAATATCTGCGAAATCTTCACCTACACCTGTGCAATCTGATCTTCCTCCTTCTTCTGGCAAGAAGCTCGCTTTCACTACCACTGCCTCTATTGGTCCTTCACCAATTCAAATTGCAGAACCCATCATACCTGAAACTCCCTCTAGCCCTTTACTTCCTCCAAATGTTACTTTCCCGAAAACTCCTCCTTCTGATGATACAACCATTGCTAATGACTCAAATCATCAACTTGTCCTCACTTCCTCCATTTCACCTTCTACATCCCTTCCTTCATCAAATGAGACCATCGCAGGAATTGATGTTGCTTTCAAAATTTTATCTAACATTCTACATAATGCTAGAGATTCTTCTACTGATTCTCTCCAAAGCGGAGTTTGCGAAACTCTGCTCAAATATTTTGGCTCAGACAATTCTGTTTCACGAGATTCTCTAGAGAATGAAAATGCTGCTTTGAGAAAAAGTCTTCAAGATAAGACTTTTGAATGTGAAACTCTAAACCACAAGCTCAATAACTCTGTACTGGATCGCGAGAATCTCGCTAGAAAGATTGATGAGCTAAAAAGTAAGCTTCTTTTTGCCTCTGTCCTTTTATCTTTTTATTCTATTTCCATATTCTTCGTACTTAATCCTCCCTTTAAATTCTTGGTTTATATATTAGTTTCCAACCGAAATCGTTTCATCGAAAAACTTAAATCTGAAACCATAGCTGATGAAGCTCGCATTGAAAGAGATTCTTGGATGGACCAGCATAGTAGATTAGATAATCTTTACACGTATTCAGTTGATCAAATAAGAAATCTCACAAATGAGAATAATCAATTATTGCAAAATTACAGTTTTCTAAACAACGAGGTTACTCGCCTCTCATATTCGTTATCCAAGACTAATTTGTCTATAGAATCTTTGTCATACAAGAATAGAACTTTATCTCAAGAGAAACACAAATTATCAAGCTTGTTGGCGATATCCTCGCAAAAAGTAAACAATCTTCAAGGGATATGTGATGACCAAAAGCAGTCTCTCCGCTCTCTTAAAAATAAACTTGACGAAGTAACTGAATCATCTGCCGCTGAAATAGACAAACTTATCAAGGGTATACTAACTCTTAGTTTGAATGCCAGCAAGCTTCGAGATGAATATTCCCAACTAAAGGAGTCTCATTCCTCATTTTCAAAAGAAAATTCATATTTACGCACCAAAGAAGAGAACATGAAATCTCGTGTAAAAGGCATAGTTGGCGACAAATTTGATGATGCTATGAACCAATGGGATAACTTCCTCTTTTCATTAATCCAAAACTTAACTTCGCAAAAAGAAGGTAGTCAATTATGACTGCCTCACTTGTTGATTTCCCTTGTCACAATTTATGTTATATTTCACTTGTTGATATTCTCACGATATATTTATTTCTATAACCTTTCATTATTTTGTTGCTCGCAGAATCTGAAAAAAGCCTTCATTCTACTATCACCAATCTTACTAAGGATCTAGACATTGTTCGCAAAGAAAACAAGACTCTTCTTCTCAACCTTTTAGAAATTAGTGATAAAGCAGAAAGAAGACTTGATTATCTTGAGTATTTCAAGAATATAGAGATCAGAAATCGTGACAAAGGTTTCCTTCGCCAAGTTCATCTTAGTGCTGAATTTCTCGTGAGCGAAATTTTGATCTCCCACTCTCTTTCTCCTGTATCCGTTCTACCTTTGAAAGTTGACGATGATGAAGTCCCTCTTCCTATGGATAAAGATTTAGAATATCTGTCTTCTGAAGGAGATGTTGAAGAAGACGCTGAAGAAGAATATGATCAAGGAAGAGAAGAAAACCCTCTAAAAGAAGGAGAAGATAGTAACAAAAAGAACTCTGGTGATGATGTTCGCGATGAAAGAAATACTGGTGATGATAACAATCCTGACAATTCTAAATCTGGCGAGACTACCGCTTGAAGCTTGAGTTCTATTTTTAATTTCTTTTTTCTTCTTCTTTCTCGCAAATGATATAACATTTTTTGAACTATAATATTCTCAAGAAACTTAATGAAATCCTACATATTTATTCCCTTGCTTGCCTCCTCATTAAATTTCTTGAGACTTGTTGAATTTAACTTGTTTCTTGTGATAAAGAAATCTTCCATGCATGCTTAACAAAGAAGAATTAATTTTTGAGATTATTCTATTGGTCTTATTTTGCCTTCCTAATTAAAGGTCTTATTTTGCCAATTTTTTCTTTTTGCGACAAAATCGCAGGACGTCTTTACACTTTCATGTATTGACCCATTGATCTTGACTTATCTATATTTCTTTATTATATTGCGACAATATGACGAGTCTAAGTTTTATCGCTAAAACAAAGCCTCGTGACATTGCCGTCTTGCGATGAAATCGCAGGACGTCTTCACATTTGCATGTAAAAACCCCTTGACCTCATCTTAACTTTTTTCTCTTATGGATTTTTGCCTTTGTATAATTTACGCGACAATATGATAGGCCTAAATGATCTTGCGATCTTAGAGCCCCATGACATTTCCGTCTTAAGACACTTATCAGCTCCCTAATGGAGGGTTCCGCCCTTATCTTCCCCCTGGCTGCCCCTTCAAGGAGGGCACATCGGCCATACAAGACTAGCTCCTCCCATCCAGATTTACCAACAACCAGTTATTTTCGCAGCCTCTTGTCCTTTATGCCTATATGGATTATAGTTACAAGACTTCACCCTAGGTGGGGTTTTCTTCAGGCCAAGTGCATTGTATCCAAGACTTACCAAAGATGGCCAGGGTAGGTTCGTCCGTCCCGGGCATCCTTGGCTAAACCTTGTACCTCGGCGCCTTGATCATACTCTGCACTTCTTGGAAGAGACTCTCAGTCGTCCAACCAGGGTATAACCTTATAAAGCTGGAAATTCAAGATCTCTCTCCCGGATAGGTTTTCTTTAACCCCTACATCTGTATGACTCAGGTTCCAGTAGCGGTATAACCTTATCCCTGAATCATATAAAGAGATACCCCCTTTATAACGTGCTTGTAGGTCTTACATTTGCCTATTACGAAATTGTACTCGCGAACTAAGTTGCACGCCATAAAGGTTTGTCCCATTCTCTTAATCTCTGCGAAATTTCATTCGCGTTTCTCACGATATT
Source organism: Papaver bracteatum (assembly GCA_023529315.1). Lineage (NCBI taxonomy): Eukaryota > Viridiplantae > Streptophyta > Magnoliopsida > Ranunculales > Papaveraceae > Papaver > Papaver bracteatum. The sequence continues at coordinate 54,579 of JAJJWX010002708.1, forward strand.
GCTCGCGTAATCTTTAAAATAAAAATAGTCACTGATAATAACCTTTAATTATGCCAATATTTCTTACCTTTCAGTATTTGTCACTGATAATACCTTTTCAAAAATAGTCTATTCCATGGTCTATCAAGTCGTTGGCCAACATCTCTTCCTTTAGGATCCATTAATTTGTAAGCCCCATTTCCAATTATTTCTTTAATTAAGTAAGGTCCGTCCCATTTTTTCGCCAATTTTACACCATTCTCTCGCTGATATCTCGGTGTCTCTCGCAGAACTAAATCACCAATTTGGAATTCTTGTTTTTTGACACGTTTGTTGTATTCGCGAGACAACCTTCGCTGGTAGTTTTCCATATACTGTAGAGTCTTCTCCCTTTTTTCTTCCAATTCATCTAGTTTATGTAAAATCATACCAGCACTTAAATTCCTTTCCCATGATTCTCTTTTTGTTGTAGGAATAGCAACTTCTGTTGGTAATCGGCCTTCAACCCCATATGTTAAACAAAAGGGTGACATTCCAGTAGCCTCTCTTTTAGTGGTGTTGTAGGCCCATATTGCATTATGTACTTGCTCACACCATGATTTGTGATACCCTTCTAATTTATTTTTCAGAATATCTGTGATCGTTTTATTAGTTGCCTCAGCTTGACCATTTGCTTGTGGGTATAAAGGAGTAGATTTTCCACACTTTATCTTAAATGCATTGAGTATTAATTCTATGTTCTGTCCTTCAAACTGCTTTCCATTATCAGACATCAACTGTGCTAGTATTCCAAATCTGCAGATGATATTCTCGAATATGAATGTGAAAATATCTTTATCACGAATATGTTGTACTGCTTTTACTTCTCCCCATTTTGTGAAATAATCTGTAGCCACAATGAGGTATCTCCTTTATCCATAGCCAGGCACAAATGGTCCCACAATATCTAATTCCCATTTTCCGAAGGGCCATGCACTTGTTGAGGATGATAGTGGTGCTCCTGGTGCATGTATCTTTTTTCCAAATCGCTGACATTCTTCACAACGCCTTGAATGTTGTTTCGCATCTTCATGCATGTAAGTCCAGTAATACCCTTGCATCTTCGTTCTATATGCCAAAGATCTACCTCCGCTATGATTACCAGCATCTCCGCTGTGCAGCATTTTTAACACCTTTTCTCCTTCCTCCCTTGTCAAACATCTTAACGATGGTCCATTAAAAGATCTGCGATATAACACTCCGTCTCTTAACTCATAATTAGTTGCCATGCTTCTTAGCTTGTGTGCCTCCAGTCTATTTCTTGGAGTTTCTCCTTTCTCCAAATAAGCAAGAAGTTCCGCTCGCCAATCTTTGTTTCTCTCTTTTGCTTCTATTTCGCCATTTTCTACAATCATCACATCTTTCTCTCCTTCTTCGTCAATTTTGACAGAATTCCCATCCACATCTTCGTCTTCTTTATTTACTGAAGGTAATAAGAGTGTTTGAATTTTTATGCATCTCGCAAGTGGGTTTGTCATCATGCTAGATATGAAGGCAAAATCGTCCGCAAGCCGGTTATCTTTCTTTGATATGTGCCTCCATTTTATCTTTGGAATTCTAGAAGATAATTCTTCCACGAGTCTCTTGTATTTCTTTAAAGAAGGTTCATTTGTTATATATTCTCCAGTTATTTGACGAATAACCAATTGAGAATCGCTTGTGATTCTAGCATTTTCCAACTTCATTTCTATTGCAAATTTCAAAGCGTGGATAACAGCCTCATATTCTGTCTCATTATTAGTGGATGTAAATTCTAACCTAAATGAGAAAGCTGTTTTTTCTCCTTCTGGTGAAATAAAAACAACTCAAATCCCATTTCCTTCTCCATTAGATGATCCATCCACTAATATCTCCCATCTATTGGGTTCTGTTAATAATTCTTTTGGATCTCCATGTTCTTCTTCTGCCTCCATCATTTCTTCCACAGCTTCGTCATTTTCCAAAGGAAATTCAGCTAAGAAATTTGCGATGACTTGGGATTTTGGCGAAGATAGAATTTCATTTTTGATATCGAAATGTCCCACTTGTGCATTCCATCTTTCTACTCTTCTTGATCTTTTTGAATTCTTCATTACCGATTCAATTGGCACTTTTGTTAACACCTTGACCTTATGTGCTTGAAAGTAAATGCGAAGCTTGAAAGTTGCATGTACCAATGCTAGGATTAATTTCTCAATCTTTGAATAATTTTTCTCTGCTGAATTGAATGTTTTACTAATATAGTAAATTGGTTTCTCTATCCCAGCATCTACTCGCAGCAATACCGCACTTAGCGAATATGCCGTTGTTGTCGAGATAAATTAATAACTGTTCTCCTGGTTCAACTTTCTGTAAAATGGTTATATCCATTAAATGCTCTTTTATTCCCTGAAAGGCCTTCTCACATTCATTCATGTCCATCTGAATTTTGTTCCCTTTTTGAGTATATCGAAAAAATGCTTGCATTTATCAGAGGATCGCGAGATGAATCTTCCTAACGAGGCTAACAGCCCATTCAATTTTTGCACATCTTTTACTGTAGATGGTGTGGGCATATCGCGAATCGCTTGCAATTTTTCTGGATCAACTTGTATTCCTTCCTTTGATACAATATACCCCTTTAAACTTTCTGAAGTCACTCCAAAAGTACACTTGTCAGGATTTACTTTGATATTAAATTGCCGCATTTGTTCAAAAATCTCCTTCAAGTCTTGTACATGATCTTGACTTCCTTGCTCTTGATTAACATATCATCTACATATACCTCCAGTGTTTTGTGGATCCACTTTGCAAATACCTTCTCCACCATTCTTTGGTATGTTGCACCAAAGATTTCGTAATCCAAAGGGCATTTTTGTATAACAATATAACCCTCTTGGAGCAAAAATGCAGTATGTTCTTGATCTTCTTCAGCGAGAGGGATTTGGTTGTATCCTTTATATCCATCTAACGAAAATATTCTTGCATTTCCCGCTGCTGACTCAACCATTTGAGGAATATCTGGTAGTGGAAAACTATCTTTAGGACAATCTTTATTTAAATCGGTAAAATCTATGCAAATTCTTATTCCTTTATTATTCTTTGGGACCACCACCATATTTGCAATCCATTCTGGATACTTTGCTTGACTTATTATTCCTGCATCAAGCATCTTCTGTAATTCTTCTTCTATCTGAGAATGGTATGTTGTTGCGATTTTTCTTATTCTTTGCTTGAACGGCCTTACATTTTTGTTGATTTCTAATTTATGACATGCTACCGATGGATCTATCCCTGGCATTTCATCCATGCTCCACACGAAAATGTCTTTTTATTCTCGCAAAAGATTTATAGTTCTTTCTTCCTCGTCTATCTCCATTCTAGTCCCAATTTTCAGTATTTTAGGTTCTTCTTCACTCCCAACATTTACTTCTTTTGTTGGTTCAATTGCAGATTTAATCGGCTTCGGTGATGGTGTTTTTATGATTCTCGCACGTTCATCTCCTTCTCGCGAAAATTCATTGGGTATCCCTTTTCCCTCTTTTGCTCTTATCATGTAAATTTTAAATTCTTCTTCTTTTCTTGTTTCTCTCATCAATTTTCTGCGAGCTTTTCGCTGCTTAGGACGTTCTTCACAATTTTTTACTTTAATTTGATAGCATGTCTTCGCAAGATCTGTATCTCCTTTAATTTCCCCAATTCCTCTAGGCATAGGGAATTTGATGCGTTGATGTAAGGTTGACGCTACAGTTTTAATCGCGTGTATCCATGGTCTCCCCAATATCATGTTGTATGGTGATTCCATATCCACCACGCATAGTGTTACTTGTGTTTCAATTTCTCCAAGTGGTAATCGTACTATTATTTCTCCTCTTGGTTTTGTTATAGATTTTCCGAAACCATGAATATGATATGATGAAATAGACATTTCTTCATCCTTATACCCCATTTTCTTAAAAGCATGATAGAACATTATATCCACAGAACTTCCGTGTCAACTAGAGTTCTATTTATAGCCCATTTTTCTCAGATTTTATTGACTTTTCCTTCCTTATTGGTATCATGGGTACCGTAATCACCAAAGGAGATGTATGATCTAGATTTTCTTCTAAAACTTCTGTTGCTGTAAATGTAATTTCCTGATTTTCCCAATTCTTTAATAATGGCGTTTTCTCTACCATCATAATTTTTCTCCCTTCAAAATCACGTTTATGTATCCTCCCCTTAATATTTTCATGAAATTTATCGATCATTTCTCTTGACACTAATTCATACTTCATTTTCCTACAATTTTCTTTAATTCTAATCATTTTTCTTATGAATATTTCACCAATCTTCTTCAAAGTTTCCTTGATCTTGAATAATTCCTGTCTTCTTTTTTACCTTTTCTTCAATTTTGCTAATTCAACGTTCCCCTTAGTCGGCGCCAAAATGAAGTAGCAGGATTTCCCACACTACACCCCTATTAAGATCCTATAAAAATCTAAGTGGAACTAGTTGAATATTAAAGAATTAAACGACACTTTTATTATTTAGATCTCAGAAATGTTTACAGAAAATATTCAAACTCAGAATTACAACTTTCTTTTCTGGAGTTTCTCTCTCCTCAAGGTTTTCTCAACTCTAAAAAATACATCATCCTCCTCTGGACTTACCTGATCTCCTTATATAGGAAATTACATAATGGAAGACAGCTAAGATTTCCCCTTATTTCGGATCTATTCTGCGATCTCATCGTGGAAGTTACATTGTTTATTTTCGCCATCTTTCGTAATCCTCGTGAAACAACATTCTTTTATCATGCTTCTTCAATTGTCAACTATCTTGATACTTTCTCATGTTGCTCACCAAATTTCGTTGGAGAATTCTCACGACGCTCTCGTGAAAGATGTCATTCTTGTAGTGGGAGTATTCAACCTTCTCGTGGAAATGTCGTTCTTATCACGAGAATATCGTTGTGGCGATATTCTGGTACTACATCCAAAAGAGCTATAATTTGGGGCAAAAATGTAGGAATTCTAGCGGGTATTTTTATCTACAATTGTTCGATAGGTACCTGTATAATAACCGATTATAATTTAAGCGAAAAATACAAGGTTTACAATCGATATGTACATTCATAATTTCCAACCAATTCTGGAGATTTCATTCCATAATTTTGTTAATCTTACGAAATTGGTTCCTAAAGACATCCATATCAATCGATTCTGGAGATCTATTTCATAATTTTGTCAGGATTTCAAAATCGGTTGATATGGACAATCATATCGATTGATTACATAGGCCTAAATAAATGCAAGCTTTAAGTTGGTTTTTTAGGTAACAATCGGTCGATATGGACAAACCTATCAACCGAATTTAAGTATCCAATTATTTCAATATTTTTTTTAAGACATAATATTATTTTTTTATTTTCTGAATCACGTAACTTTTATTAATTTGGAAAATTGACACATATTAAAATTTAATGAAGAGAGAAAATTTAAGGTTCAAAATAAACGACTTGTAAAGCCCGGTTCTAATCAACATAAAAGAGATTTTTGGTTACAGGATTTTTAGCAAAATCTGTAATATTCAGTGCCAGGATGTTCAATTCTTGCTAGTAAAGATGGTATTCCCATGTGAATCTGTCTTTCACCTGCTTGTAATTTAACTCCTTTTTTATCCACTGCATTAGTTGAAAAATTTGCCTCTCTAAAGCAATGATTAAACTGAACTGACATGATGCATTTTATTGCCTTATTCCATCTCATCCTTATGCACCATGGAACTTTCTTTCTTGCAAAATCAGTTATCACAGTCTTTGAATCAGAATTAAGAATAATATGCAGCATATTCCACAACACTGCCAATTCCACATCAAAGACTACATCATACACTTATGAAATGTAGTTAGTTGCAATTCCTAGACCTCCAGTTAGAGTTCCTAATACCTGAAAATTATGATCTCTTACAACTACCTCAAAACCTGCTGCTCCCAGATTACCAAATGAAGCACCATCACAACAAAACAAAAATGTACCAGGACAAGATGGAGACCAATAACAAATTTTGATGTTTTGAAACTTGATTTTTCTTGGACCAAGATTAAAGAAAAATATTACATGCATATCATAATTCTGGTCCCATTTGTTTCCTGTTATTCTGATACCTCCTTCAAACACCATCTTTTTGATTTTATATTTGAATTGTTGAGTAGTTGGCATTACTTCATCAAACAATCTTCTGTTTTTGGCAAACCAAAGTTTTTTCAGAACTGAATAACATGCAGTAATCCATACTTCTTTTATCAGTGGAATTTTGTTTTTTTCTCCATTCCATTTGTCAACAAAATATTTTGGTGCAGCAAGACCAAAGACAGAACTTAGCCATTGCCGGATATCAGTACTGAATTTACATTCCCAGAGTAAATGATGCATGTTATCTTGATGTTTTTCACATATGCATTATCTTGAAACCATATCATAACCTTTTTTAACCCTTGTTTCACCATCAATATATATCCCATGTATAATTTTTCACACATTACTGGCTGTACTTGGGTGGAGGAAGTTATTCCGTATGTATTTAGTCCATTTTTAAATAGGAATCTTACTTCTTATTTTGTTGATTGCTGATGCAGTAGTAAACTCTACTTTTAACTCACAACTCCAAATTAGTTCATCTCTTCCTCCTCCAATGTCATGAAAATCTGTTAAGAAAGGTTGGAATTCTACATGTATGCTCTATTTACCATCAATTAGAATATAAACTAATTTCATTTGTAAATTATTCTTAACATAAGAAGTGAAACCAATTTTCTCAATCAGTGGAGAATTTCATGTCCAAGTATCAAACCAAAGGGAGATGTGTTTGCCATTACCAACACACCATCTAATGTCTTCATGTAGAGCTTCCCAAGCCCATTTTAAGCCTGACCAAATTGAAGACATTTTCCAGTTAGTACTCCACTGCTCATTTTTATCTTTATACTTTGCTTTGATGAATAATGCCCATTCTTCATTTGAATTTATAATTCTCCACATTAACTTCATCAAAAGTGCTTGATTAATTACTTGAAGTCTTTGAATCTCCAAACCACCTTCACTAAGTGGAGTACAAACTTGCTTCCAAGATAGAGTAATATATTTTCTAGTTTCTCCATCACATGACCATAGAAAATTTCTAATGATTTTTTTCACAATTTTTTATTACAGAAGCAGGTCATATGTAAACTGCCATATTGTAAATAGGTATACTACATAGAACTGATTTGATGAGGGTTAACATATATTGAAAAGAAAGCAATCTTTCCTTCCATGCTGCAAGCTTCTTTTGGATCATTTCAACCATAGGCCATACATTAGATACTTTAACTCTACCAGAATGTAAAATTATTCCCATATATTTATCAGGAAAAGTACTCAGATCCATTTGCAATATAGTTTTTATGAGTTTTTTCCTAGAATCAGAAGTACCATCCACAAATAGTTTACTTTTAACTCTATTAATGATTTGTCATGTGCCATTTTGATAGTCTTCTAATAACTTTAACAGATTTTCTAAACTCTTTTTTGCACCATTACAGAATAAGAAGACATCATCATCAAAGAATAAATGAGTTGGATGAATACCTTTTCTAATGACCATTGGAAGTATTGAGCCATTCTTCACAATCTAACTTATTCTTCTACTTATAACATCTTCCATCAACACAAACAAGATTGGAGATAATGGATCCCCCTGCCTTAGTCTTCTGACTACTGAGAAGAATCCATTTGGTCAACCATTTATCATTACAGATATTCTAGCAGATTTAAATAGAGTAAGAAAGCAATCTTTCCTTCCATGCTGCAAGCTTCTTTTGGATCATTTCAACCATAGGCCATACATTAGATATTTTAACTCTACCAGAATATAGAATTATTCCCATATATTTATCAAGAAAAGTACTCAGATCCATTTGCAATATAGTTTTTATGAGTTGTTTCCTAGAATCAGAAGTACCATCCATAAATAGTTTACTTTTAACTCTATTAATGATTTGTCAAGTGCCATTTTGATAGTCTTCTAATAACTTTAACAGATTTTCTAAACTCTTTTTTGCACCATTACAGAATAAGAAGACATCATTATCAAAGAATAAATGAGTTGGATGAATACCTTTTCTAATGACCATTGGAAGTATTGAGTCATTCTTCACAAGCTAACTTATTCTTCTACTTAGAACATATTCCATCAATACAAACAAGATTGGAGATAATGGATCCCCCTGCCTTAGTCTTCTGACTACTGAGAAGAATCCATTTGGTCAACCATTTATCATTACAGATATTCTAGCAGATTTAAATAGAGTAAGAAAGCAATCTTTCCTTCCATGCTGCAAGCTTCTTTTGGATCATTTCAACCATAGGCCATACATGATATACTTTAACTCTACCAGAATGTAGAATTATTCCCATATATTTATCAGTAAAAGTACTCAGATCCATTTGCAATATAGTTTTTATGAGTTGTTTCCTAGAATCAGAAGTACCATCCACAAATAGTTTACTTTTAACTCTATTAATGATTTGTCATGTGCCATTTTGATAGTCTTCTAATAACTTTAACAGATTTTCTAAACTCTTTTTTGCACCATTACAGAATAAGAAGACATCATCATCAAATAATAAATGAGTTGGATGAATACCTTTTCTAATGACCATTGGAAGTGTTGAGCCATTCTGCACAAGCTAACTTATTCTTCTACTTAGAACATCTTCCATCAACACAAACAAGATTGGAGATAATGGATCCCCCTGCCTTAGTATTCTGACTACTGAGAAGAATCCATTTGGTCAACCATTTATCATTACAGATATTCTAGCAGATTTAAATAGAGTATGAATCCACTCACACCAAGAATTATAAAATCTATATTTTATTAACACTTGAAACAAGAATTCCCAGCTAACATAATCATAAGCCTGTGAAATGTCGAGTTTTAATCCAATATTTCCACCTCTTTTTTTCTTTTTCATTTCATTAACAAGTTCATAAGCAAGCACAATTTGTTCTTGAATGCATCTACCTTTGATATATGCAGTATGCTACTTGCTGAGAGGATACCTATTTTGACATACGTGAACTCATTCTAGTTGTAATTATTTTTGTAAATATTTTGAAGCCCACATTACTAAGGCCTATAGGTCAGAAGTGGTTGGGATTTTTTTCTCCTTCATATTTAGGAAGTAAAACAAGAAAATTAGAATTCAAACCTTTTGGGATGAATCTTCTTTTCCAGCAGAACTGAATTGCATGAACAACATACTTATGAATTATATGCCAGCAAGCTTTGTAGAAGCAACCTGAAAAGCCATCAAGTCATGGGGAGATATTAGGATCCATGTTAAACAATGTTGACTTAATTTCTTCTTTACTGGGAATCACATCATCATTTCTTGGTCTTATTTAGTAATTACAGAAGGAATGGAATCTAGTAAATAATCTACTTTCTCAACTTCATGAAATTCAAATTTCTTCTTAAAATGCTGAATTAATATATCTGCAATCTGCTTTTGGTGTGAGATGATATTGCTATTTGTATCTTCAATTTCACTTATATAATTCTTGCTTGCCTTATTTTAAGTGAAGTATGAAATAAATTTGTATTTTCAACTCATTATTTAACCCATTTTACTCTAGCCTTATGCCTCAATAATGTATTTAGTTGTACTTCTTTTGAATTATACTCATTTTGAGCATCCACCAATTTATTTAGAATTGTATCATCAAAAGGATTATTGTATGACTCTGTCATTTCTTCCTGTAGCTTCTTTTCAGCATTCTTTATTTGAACATGAATATTGCCAAAAATATTCCAGTTCCAGTCTTGTAATACTTGTTTCAATTTCTTTAGTTTTTTTTTGAAATACAAAAGCAGGATCTCCTACTACATATTCTCACCAACATTTATTAACTGCTTCCATGAACTGAGGATGAGATAACCACATTTGTTGAAATCTGAATGGAGCATTAGTAGGTTTAGGAACACTTACACTACCACCCAATAAAGTATAATGATCAGATACTACTCTCAAACCAATTTTATATCCTTAATCTGAGTATTTTGTAAACCACAAATGATTAAACATGGGTCTATCTAAGTTGCACAAAATTCTTTTATTACCATGCTGACAATTTGACCAAGAATAATCTAAACCAGTTTTTGGATCTTGAAGAAGTTCACATTTGTTAACACACTCATTAGAATCCAATATTGATCTTATATTTGGTGCACTTCCTCCACATTTTTCTTCAGAAGAAAGTATAACATTAACATCTCCAAGAATCAACCAAAGAAGTTTAATTTCACTAATTAATTACATCTCAGACCAGAGGAATCTTCTTTGAACAATTCCAACATGGGCATGAACACCAGAAACTAAAGTACCACCAACATTAACAGTTACCATCTGACTAGACATAGAAACTAATGAAGGAGTTGGCAAAAATTTATTTCAGAAAAGACATATATTGCCATTTTTATTAGAGACAGAATTGTGAATCACAATGCATTGTATACCAGGTAGATTCAGTTTATTGCAAAAAGAAGCATTACAAGTTACTTTTGGTTCAGCTACCCAAACTAATGAAGGATAAAATTGATTAACTAATGAACAAAGTTTATTTTGATCCCTAACTCTTTTAAGGCCCCTTAAATTCTAGAAAAGGAATTTCATTGTTTGGATTGGAGGTGTTTGGTACCTCCTTTCCCAGGATTTTTTCAAAAATTGTATTTAATTGAAGCTTGAGTAGTTGTTACCTGAGGAGTGGATCCCTCCATTGGAATTGTAGTACTGGTAGAAGCATTATTCTTAGCAGATGATGGTTTTTGAACTACTCTTGACCAATAAGTAACTGAAACTCTCTTAGCAGATACATTTCCAATAATACCATTCACATATTTCACATAACTCTTTTCTATAGAATTGTCTTCCATGGTATTCAATACTTTAGCAGGATCCAAATTAACTGCTACTGGATCATTTTTCATAATAATTTGTTCAATGTCTTCTTCAGTTTCTTCCTGCAGAGAACTAAATTTATTTGTTGATATTTGAACATCATTCTCAGAATTATGAATGACCTCATTGTTCAAAATAATTTTTGTTACTGGTGTTTGACATATATCAAAAGGCTCCATCACTGGTTTAACATATGATTCTATAACTGGTTTAGTAATAATCTTTGGAGTTTCTATTATTTTGACAGGAGTGACTTCTGCTTGTGGCTTCTTTGCTCTACATTCAGATTTTAAATGACTAATAATTTTACTATCACAACAAAACTCTGGGACTTTTCTAAGGATTATACCTTGAGAGAATCTACCATATTTGGTAAGAATCCATAGATTGTTTGGTATCTTCTTTGCTAGATCAGTCTCCACCAAAACCCTTGTAGAATAACCACTTTCATACTTCAAAGTTGCTTCATCAACCTTAACAGGATTTCCAATAGTATCACTAATAAGAAACAAAGTTTTTTGATCCCAATATTCTATACTCAATCCTGGGTATTGTACCCAAACCAAAGTTGAGGATGTACGTTGACTTTTTGGTCTGAAATTTGGCATCCAATTCTTAATTCTTAAAATTTGATCATGTACTTCCCATGTTCCTGATTTGATATGTTGTTTGTCTTCTTCATTTGATAATATGATTGTGAAGAAACCTTTTCCAAGCGGGATCAATTGACAAGTTCCAACTAGTTTCCATTTATTTTTAAAAATAACAGCAGCATCAGCAAATTTAACTCGAAGAAAATATAATCTACCAATCAATGAAAACTTCCAAGCAGAGTATCGATCTTCATTATCATTTATTAGATTAACTGAAGGAGGACCTTCAGATATTTCTGGAATATCAATAAGAGATGAAACCCTAATTTTATCATCGATTTACTGTTGAGAATCCATATTTATTATTGTAATAGAATTAATTCAGTAAACCTTATTCAGACAAAGACTGTAAGAAAAATCAATTGTGGAAATCACCTGAATTGATGAATAGAGGGATCAATTTTAGTTGCAGAAAACGAAAAAAATCACTGAGTTGATCGCCTGATTCACCGTGAAAATCACTGATTTTAAGACATAATCAGTCGATGTGAATATTCTCAATCGACGATTATGAAAAATTATTTCACACGAAAAACTAGCCTTTATGTCTTCCTTTATATAACACAGACCTTTTTCCCAGACCCACTTTTCCCCAAACATGCATCTTTTATTCACTCCTATTTCATCCACTACTAAAATATAGCATTCGAAATGACATAGAAACCGAAACAAGATCTGGAGCTCGTGAAATTGTTCATTCTCTTCTTCCATGATTTTCGAATGAACTTTATTCAATATATTGGAAGAGAGTGAAAAAAAATTATGAGCACACCGGGAATCCTAATATCGCAGATGGAGAGAATTAGTGTTTAAATTAGATCACATTAAAAGACAAAAGTTTCGTAGAATTAAAAGAATGAATACCGACTATCATCCCAAGCTTCCCATATGCAAAAAGTGAGTAAATCGACATGTTTATCCCTTTCTTATCCTTTGATGTTTGCATATTAACATGTAATTTGTTTATTTCAGATTGAACGATTTTGTAGCATATGGAGAATACGTAATGGTAAACGATAATTCATACACATGATGGAATATATCGTGTTGAAAAAACGTGCTCAAAGGTTCATTAACTATGTATTAGTGTGAGAGATTCAAGAATACATATACTAAACTAGATGTTGGATCATTCTCTATATAAGATGGACCTCTTCCAGACATAATTTACCCTAAACTTTTATCTTGTATTTACTCCTAATCCATTTATTGCTCAAGCAACACACATCTAGTTTCATATACTCTACAAATTTAATTTCATCATCAGCTTTATATAATTCACTTCATACCTCTACAAGTATGGCATCTTTTGACTTAGCTGAATATTTGTACATAATCAAATGCGGAAAGGGTTGCACCTGATACCTTTTTGGCGAGAGTATGATACTAATTTGTGCGAGATTATGAGAATGCAAAGGGAATATCTATGTGACAAATTCAAGATAGGTGCCAATTTATCCAAAAAAGAATAGTTGATTATGTAGGCATACAAGAAAGGATTTATAGCCTTAGCAATTCAACAATACCGGTCGCAGATTTTGTTAGGAATCTTCGATTATTTTTGTGCAAACATAAATTATTGTTCTTCCTCGTTAAAAAAGTAAGTCTGTGCTTGTGTTTTTGTACGAAAGACTTCCAAAAAGGCACTACTCCGAAGAATTGGGAATGTAATTCATACGTGATGAAAGTTATGCGTTCATGAAGTAAAAAAATCCACAAGAGGTAACTAATATCTTTAAATTGCTTTAGAGTTTTTATATTACTTTTTATTTGATTTTAGTTGGTTGTCTAATTGTGATGCTTTACATGGGTTCATGTGCACTACCAATGTCTCATCCCACATAACAGGCTAGTAAGGACACAAATCTCCTTTAATCTGGTGTAAATGAAAGTAATTGGTAATAGGTTTTAAGGAATTTGCAAAGTAGAATTCATATAATTGATAATGTAAAGAAGGCGTGCAATGGTTCGAAAAATATAGTCTTTTGTATAATTGAAAGTCAATGTTTGTACACCACTTTAATTTCATTGTTATCTGACACACAATTTACCAAAGATTATTTGGTGTTCTTATCAATTTACTTCTTTTTATAGGTTCGCAATAAGATGGCTGATGAAACTGGTTTAGATTTCAGTGATCAAATTAGTTTGTTGGAGAAAAAGTATCAGCAGGTGAATCCGTTGTCCTTTCTTAGTGAATGTTTATATTTCCATTATGTCATATTAGTGTTTTGATTCTTGATCACTTCGGATTTCAGGCTCTGAAAGAACTATACAAACATATTACTCCTACTCAACGGCTTAGTATAGCTCGGCATCCTAACAGACCAACAGTTCTTGACTGTGTAATTTGTAGTTGAATCTTTTCTGATGACTACACCTAAGTGAATCTAAAATCTATAATCTACCTAAACATTCAAGATTCAAAGATAAACAAGATTTAAAGAACATGAAAGTAAAGATTGACGCAAGCATATAACGTGGTTTTGGCATGAATACTTACGTCCACGGGAAAAAAAGATATTTTCTTTATTGATCATAAGGTCTTACCATTGAAAGAGCTACAAATATCACTTAGATATTTTACTCTTTATCTATCTAGATCTATTTCAGGAATTCTCTGTAAAAATACCATCTAATAATACATTAGTTAAGTTGTCCGTCTCTCCTACTACATGGACTGGTATTTATAGGCAGAGAAGACTCGTAAAGGCCTGGTGTCACCGAGCTGGTGGAGCCATCGTTCATCGTCTTCGTTTCTTCGGATGGGTTATATACTATCCATTATGATGGTTTGATTGGTTTTCCTCCCGAGTTGTCTCGCTTTGCTCGTTATTGTGTAGCTCTTCCTTGGAGAACCTCATGCTACTTCATCTATGGGTTACAGTATAGATCTTCCGAGCCTTATTCTGCAATGTAGATTCGCACACGCCTCTTCTGGTCCTTCATTAAATGCATTCCTTCTTTTTATACTTGACCGACTGAATCGATTAGACCACTCCTTACACGCGTCATTCATGTAATATTCATAGAAGGCATCTCGATTCAAATGAAATCAACTTTATAGAGTATGATTCGGTAATTTTACCTTATCATCTTATCATGAGATCATCCCTTTAGATAATGTTGACATGTCGCCATCGGGTAATTTACCCTCACATTTTGCTCATTTTCTTTGCAACTTGCCAAGGGCATGATGGGAAAAAAACTTTGTAATTGTCTCGTCTTTATCGCCACGTCCGAGATTTCTGTCACATCTGCACTTTTAGTGCGCTTTTACCTAATGGACTTGAGGCGTCGGTTGATGGTCCATTGGTTTCTTATAAAATCTTTTGGTGGAAGAGAATGATGTCTTTATTTATTTTGTTCAGGTTTCAAAAAAAATCATTCTTTCTCTCCTCTGTCTTTTGCTGTTCCTTATTAACTTCTTATCTCCTAAAAAGAGATTCATTATGTCTGGGAGAAACTCTCCATCTCGACCTCAGAGACGGTAAGGTCCTCCTTTTTGTTTTACTTTTTGTTTTCATCAGTGGTTTATGCCATTTTTTAAAACTTTGTAGTTCTTATGTGATCATCAATATGGTTCTCGCCATTGTTCTGTAACTTCAGAGTTTATACTGTCTCTGTCTTTTTGTGGTGTTCTTGCCAGCTTTCTCCGGCATTGGTTCTAATTATTTTCTTCTGTTTGATTTTTATAGTGCCGATAAGAGATCGATAAGGACTCCGAGTACTAGACGTTCTTCCGGTATGTCTGATGACAATTTCTTAGATACGGTGAAGGATAAGCATCGTATTCAAATATTTAAAGTTAGTTTTTCCACCCTGGAGGGTCAAGCCGGTGTTTTGACGAAAAAACTTGTCGAGGACAATCCCTATGGTCCCAACGAGATCATCGTGGCGGCAGGCCAACTCGATGTTGGGCTTTGTCTTCCCCTTTACTGCGCTCTCGATTCCTTCCAATACGAGGTATTTACCATGCTTAATCCTCAACGAGCTATATTTTATCCCAATGGAAATTTCTATAGAATCATGCGAGAATGATCTCGTCTAAGTCAAGGTAAGGTCACAGAGCACCAGTTGAACGAGTTTGTACCCGAGCAAAGGGAGTTGTATACACCTGCGACCTTCGTGGAGAACTATTGGTGTCAATAGT
Organism: Papaver bracteatum; assembly: GCA_023529315.1. Taxonomy (NCBI): domain Eukaryota; kingdom Viridiplantae; phylum Streptophyta; class Magnoliopsida; order Ranunculales; family Papaveraceae; genus Papaver; species Papaver bracteatum. The sequence continues at coordinate 70,349 of JAJJWX010002708.1, forward strand.
ATAATACCTTCGAGGGCTTTGGAGTTGGGATTTCTATATCTCGGAAACCTCTCCGAGGTTCTCCTCTTATGACCGATTTGGATCCTTCTAGTCCCACCTAACTTACACTTCGCAAGACTCATGACCCTTAGTGGCACGTGTCTCCTCTTCGTATTGTGGGACCTTATATTTATGGTTGGAATGAGGCTGGTGATGTTCTTCCCGGAATCCCCGAGATACACAATCATTTGCTGGCTTATAATCCATGGTTGCTTAAATGGATCGTTCCTCATAGGCATCTGTCATAAAATTCTCGGGCTGCTGAGGATGCTAAGGTAGAAAATATTATTTTATTATTAACGTATATATACCTTGCCTCTGTTTTATACCATAGCATCTGATGTTGTTTGAGTGTTTGAGCAGAGGAGGAGGGTTAGCGATGGTTCTGGGTCATCCACTTCCCCTGTGGTTGAAGAACATGTTCTTGGTGTTGATATTGATGCTTTATTTGGTGAGAATGAGATAGTTGATCTTGGTGATTCATTTTTTGATAATCTTGACAAAGCCTTATTAGATGATCCTATCCATCTCAGTGGCACTACTGCTTTATCGGATGTGAGGATACCCCAAGCGAGTGATCTCGCTGACAAGGGTGTTTCTCCTGATGTAGGTGCTTGGGATGGTGGTGGTATTGGAGATGTTGTGCATGTGGTTCCGAGTGGTGGTGTTGGTACTAGCGTACCGAGTACCTTTGCTGGCGGTTTTCCTTCTGCTCCATCAGTTCCATCTAGTTCATCTATTTTTATCTTTAGTGGTGGGTCCGAGGTAATGGAGGTATTGTGCTCGGACCAGTGTGCTCAATTGATCGAGGACGAGCAAGCTCGTATTATAAATTCTTTTCCAAAGTCCGCTCAGCAGCAGCTCGTGCTGGCAGTATGTACTGAAGTTTGACTAAGTTTATAGTGATATATATTTTTTATCGTTGCTCCAGTTGGAATTTTTTCTAACTGGTGATGTTTTCCGATTTGCTAGAGCAACAATCTTCGTGTTGGCATGCTGTCCGAGACTCGTGTTGATAGGAAGCGAGCTAGAGATGCTGAGCACAAGATTCAAAACTTGCGTCTTGCTGTTGACATGGCCAATCAAGAGGCTTTTTCTATTCGCCGGGATAAGAAATAGCTAGATGGTATTTATCGTTTCCTTTGTCTAAGTTTTTATCGCCATACTAGGTTCTAGAGTTCTGAATTAGTCCCCTTTATTGGTAGACACCGTCAAATGTTTGGAGGAGAAGGTAGACAATACCGGCCATAAACATGCTAGGGAATTATGCAATTTGAAGCTCGATGTGAGCTCTCATCAGTGCAGGATTGATGCCTTAGAGAATGAGAATACACAACTTCAGAAGGATGTAGATGTTCATCGAGATCGCATCGTTGATCTTCGTGCGATGTTAGATAAGGCTAAGCAGGTAGCTCTAGCTCGGATGGATGAGATCAAGCTGCTCCGAACTCAAAAGGATGGTGTTTGTACCGTGTATAAAATACACGGAGAGCCCGCTAATCAAGCCCGTTAGCCCATGACAGAAGTTTCCAGAAGTCTTGTTTCCCAAGTTGCTTGCACATGAAGTTTATATCAGAATTAGGGTTACATACACACTATAAATCCATGTATCCTAAACCCTAAAGGGATATGGAATTTTAGGTTAGCTAACCCAGAGAAAACTCTTGTATCCTACAATCAATAAAATATTTCTATGTTCCTTCGTGGATGTAGACATCACTCGCTGAACCATGTTAAATTCGTGTTTATCTATTCATCTTTAATTTATGCTTTCTAACCCTGATTCCAACAATCATTATCAAATCATCGTGTTTAGTGCCTAAAAGTAATTTTGGGTACAAACATTGGCGCCGACTAAGGGGATTCGTGTAAAACAATCATGTTTTTCCATTGAGAAAGTTGTGGAAGAAATCACGCACGGTTTCCATGCAAAAATCAGCAAACAAAGTACAGTCAGCTGCGCCATGCTGCACTGTCCGGGTACCACGTCAGCGACAAGGCCCAGTCAGTACAACTGCCACATCAGCAGACATTTCCATTTCATCAACATATGTCTGATCATCACCTACATGTCAGTAGCACACTGCCACATCATCAACGGTAGTCCATTCAGCATGACATGTCAGCAAATAGCCACGTCATCAAACGTATATGACATCAACTATTTTCAAGTGCCACGTCAGCATAGTTCGGATGCCATGTCAGCAATGCTATCCCAGTTAGCAGTGTCATCCTTTTTGATCCAGTCATCACTGCTACGTATGCATCAGCACGCGCGTTTCGTTCAATTCTTGTTTCGCCAATAACTTCTTTGTTTTAAGTCAGAATTGAGTGATTTTTATCTCATCAGAATCGTTTTTCAATTCCCTACAAAATGGGTGCAAAAATTCCAGTGTTCGAGAAAATTTTATATGCACTTGGGACAGCAACATGGTCGAGGTCGAGGTTCGTGGATAGCGACATGATCGAGTTCGAGGTTCGTGGATAACGACATGATCAAGCTCAATATGAGGATTGCTTAGACCCTTAAATATTTATCCTTGCATCACTTTGCAAGCACCTAAAGCCTCAACTTGTACATGAGCACATAAGTCTTGCTCTTATCGCAAGCATAAAATCTCGTCTTGCACGCGAGTAAGAAAGACTTGCACATTAATTGGCAAGAATAAAGTCTCGTCTCAACCACGAAACAAATGCCTGATGTTGGTCCAAAGTCTCGTCGAACCATGGGCCCAATGTCCGATATTGGTCCAAAGACTCGTACTCAACCCAAGCAACATCCAGCCTGCCCGAGCAGCGAGCTCTTCAGCCTTATTACATTACGAATAAAAATCCTTGCCCCAGCCGCAAGCATACACACACGCTATATTACACTCAAGACTCGACTAGCTCTCGAGCATCACAAGTTCACCACGTGGAAAAAAGTCTCGCCTAGCACGTGAGAAAATTTTATTGCCGGTTATCACAGTTGGGGGTGTCTTTGTAATATCTGTACTTATGCTTGGGGGAGAGTTACGTCATCAATGGTCGACGCATAAGGAAAAACAAACTTATTAACCTCCAACAAGTTGGTGGTTAAGAGGGGGCAATGTGTGTACCGTGTGTAAAATATACGGAGAGCCCGCTAATCAAGCCCGTTAGCTCGTGACATAAGTTTCCAGAAGTATTGCTGCCCAAGTTGCTTACACATGAAGTTTATATCAGAATTAGGGTTCCATACACACTATAAATACATGTATCCAAAACACTAAAGGGATATGGAATTTTAGGTTAGCTCACCCGGAGAAAACTCTTGTATCCTACAATTAATAAAATATTTCTCTATTTGTAGTTGCAGAATAACCTACAACTACACCCTCAATAGAATTAGTAAAAACTCAAGAAGTTCTTGATGATGAATGACAATTTTCTTATTAATGTTCTCAATTGATTACAAAGAAGTATCTAAATGGAATTAGAATAGTTACAACTTTATCTATTCTCTTTCCTAAGATATTTTCTAACACTCACTAAAAGAACCTCTCGAATTTTACATTTGAACTCCTATTTATAGTAAAACTTATACAGCTGTACATGAGTTACGAAGTATCGCAACTTATACTCGCAAAATTATTTCATCCTCGCAAAACTTCATATTTCTCCGCGCTTCTTCTATCATCGTATCATTTTATAACTCTTTTCTCCTGATACTCGTGAACTATTATCTTGCGATATTTAGTACCTACATCTTGCCTCTTCTCATGTCAATTCTACGAAGAAGAAATGATCGTGAGAACATAACCGTTACTTAGTCTTTTAAAATTTTGACACGTCTTTTGTAACCGTTCTTTTTTAGTTATTCCCTTATATAACTCCTTTATATTCTCTTCCTTTTCTTTTTCTTATTTCCGCAATTCTATCTTCTACTTATACTCTCTATCACTATTTTCTCTGCAATTTTTTCTTCTACTATATCCTCATGAGTTCTCCAAGGTAATTTCCTTCTATCTCTGCGTATTTCATTTGTTCTCCTCTTTAATTTCTGTATAATTTGTTATCTGATTTTGGTTTATTTTAGCAAAATAACTTCTCAGATGAAATCTCAACTAAAGAATCCAAGCCTTAATCCACGAAGAAGAAAATCTGAGAATCAAAAGGTAGTTAAAATACTCTGCCTTCTTTCCTGAACAATATATTGTTGCCTCAGTTTTTAATCTACATTTTGATTCGCAGGTTGACGAAAATCCAAACCCAAGTAAGAGATCTCGAATAACTAAACCCACACCATTAATTCCGATTGATGATTTCCTTCCTGAAGTCGATAAGGAATTTTCCTCTCCTCCTCGTGAAAATGCTTCTTCACATACTCCTGCCTCTACTCCATTACCTGCTTTTCAATCTCCTATCAATGTCAATTTATCAACACTTCTTCAAGACCAACCCTCTCAAAATATTTCTTCAACTTCTTCTTTTGAAAAACAACCCTCGCAAAATATTTCTTCAACTTCTTCTTTAGAAAAACCTGTCTTGTCCCCAAATCCTTTGAGTGCTATTTATCCAGACAATTTGCAGCTTGCTCTTATTCCTTCAAATTCTTCTCCTCTTCCTCAAGAAATTCGAGATGGAATTTATTCAACTTTCCGAATGTTATCTGAGGTTTTGACCAATACTGCGAAGTCTACTAATGTTCGTTCACAATATTAATTTTGCGAAGTTCTGAATAATTTCGTCAATCCAGACATTTCTTCTTCACGTCAATCCTTGGAAAAAGAAATTGAATTGCTTCGCAAATCTTTGAAATCTTCTCAAGCAGAATGCGAGGATCTTCGTAAAGAAAATCATCATCTTCAGAATAATTCTCTGGACTGTGCGATTCTTCGCAAAAGAAATGATGAATTGAAAGGTATGATTACTATCTTCATATTTTCTCTTTTATTTACTTATATTCTTCATATGCTTGAAACATCCATTAAAACCCATTCCCCTTTATAGAATCCATCTAGAAATGTAGAAGATTGGTACTTCACCATGAATCGATGCAAAACAGAATATCGAACCAAGCATGAAAGCCTCTCAAACCAATTCTCCCATTTATCTAATCTTTACTCGTGTGCTCTTGACAACTCTGATGCTCTTTTTCAAGAGAATACTCAATTAATATATGATTGAAAATTTTTGAATGATGACATATCTCAACTTTTTTCTTCCTTAACCAATGCTAATTTGAGAATAGAAACCTTATTAGAAGAGAACAAAACCTTATCAGAAGAGAAATGTTCATTTTTGAATACAATGATTGTTTCTTCTCAAGAATTAAAGACTCTTCAGAATAAATGTTGCGATCAAGAAAATCTTCTTTCTTTGTTGAAAGGTGAATTTGAGGAATTAAAGAAGTCTTTAGATCTTTGAAAGAAATTCTTTTGTTATTGAGAAGAATTCCCTTATTAATAAGAATATAGTCTTGTGTGCTAAGAAGAATCAACTTGAAGAAGATTACTCGTCATTAAAAAGTCTTAATGCCAAACTTGCGAAGGATAAAAATTTCTCCTTTCTAAAGATCAAAAGCTTCAATCTCGACTTAAAGGATTAGTTGGTGATGGTTTTGATAATGCGATGAATCAGATGAAGAACGTTGTCTATCTTTAACTCAATCTCTTACTTCGCAAAGAGAAGGTAGTCATTAAAATTTGTTCGCCTCTAGTATATCTTTAAATTTCGTTATACTCGCAAATTTTATTCTTTGAACTTTGTTTTATTTGCAGAATCGAGAACCACCTTCGTAATGCAAAAGCTGGATTAGAATCCTCCTGTTCGAGCTCAAGTAAGAAGAATGCTTTGCTTTCTACTCGCTTAATCAACTCTCGTGACCGTGCTACTCGGAGATTCAATTATCTTGCTTATTCCAAAGATATCGAAGATACCAATCATCAAAAAGCTATACTTCGTGAAAGTCATCTGAAAGCTCAAGTCTTTACGAATAACATTTTATTATCAAGAGGCTTGCCTCCTGTGAAGATTACTCCTCTAAAGATATCTGACGATGAAGTTGCTCGTGAGCCTGATAATGATTTCAATTATGAGAGTGATGATGAAGATCTTGATGATGAGAAAGAATCTATTCCTCAAGGATATGTCCCTGCTGCGTATTCTTCCAAGGATGATATCTCTAAAAGTCGAAGGCTGCTAATGACCCTTCTGATCTTAAAGATCCAGCACAGAGTGTTGATAAAGCATGATAATATTCCTTTTTCAATTTATCATTGACTCTCCTGTCTTTCTTTCTTCTAAATTCCTTCCCTTAGTTACTGTTGGTTTCCTTTTTTGAGAAGTACATCTGATATTTTACGAAGATGATTTATCCTTTCTTTTTGATATTTTGCGAAGATAATTTAACCTTTCTTTGACAAAAATTTTCCCCATTTGATCATATGAAGAGAAATAATATATAACTCACAGATAGAGCTTAGTATATCCTTTTCCCCTTATTATTTCTCTTTAAATGATTAAACATTGTTTGAAGTATTAAAATATCTGCCTCAGTTTATCCTACGAAGTTTCAACCTTTGTAAAAGTATTAGAAGTTCCAAATCCATCAAATGAAGAGATATAAGAAGTATTAGAAGTATTCAATTCACCAAATGAATTATTAGAAATACTCAATTCCCTTTTACGTATTAGAAGTACTCGATCCACCAAATGAAGAGATATAAAAAGTATTAGAAGTATTCAATTCATCAAATGAAGAAATATAAGAAGTATTAGAAGTACTCAATTTACCAACTGAAGAAATATAAGAAGTATTCGATCTTTGAATAATTATGTAACATATGACGAAGTATAATGATTATTTAACTTTCACCAAATGAAATATCCATTAAAGAAGTATAATAAATATGAGATATTCTTGAAGAATTATAAGAAGTATTCAATCTTTTGGAGAAATATTCAATATATGGAGAAGTATAAGAAGTATGCAATTCTCGTAAATTTTTTACGAATATAAACTTATCCATATTTGTTTGTTATCAAAATCGCATCTTTTGTTAAGTCTTCCTTAAAATTATTCAATGATGTTGTCTTCTTTGGTAGGACTTATTGTAAAAATTCTTCAATGATATTGACAGAGCTGTCTTCTCTTCAAAATTTCTTGATGTATATTCTTGTAAAATTTCTTCAATGATATTGACGAAGTTTTCTTCTTTTCAGATCTTCATAATGTATATTCTTGTATAATTTCTTCAATGATGTTGATGCAATAAATTTCATTAATTTCTATGGTCTTATCATGCCTTCCTAAGTAAAGGTCTTATTTTGCCACCTCTTTTGTATTAATTATTTGCGATAATATGACAAGTCTGAACATTCTTGCGAACATACAACCTCGTGACATTATCGTCTTGCGATGAAATCGCAGGACGTTCTTACACTTTCATGCAAAAACCCATTGATCTCATCTTAACTTCTTTGTATAGTATTTTAGCCTCTTCAGGAATTGTTGCGACAATATGACAGGCCTAAATATTCTTGCGAACATAAAGCCCCATGACATTGCGGTCTTGCGATGAAATCGCAGGACGTCTCTACACTTTCATGTAGCGACCCATTGATCTCATCTAAACTTTATTATGTTCTGCGAGTTCTTTATTCTTTTCTTTCTTTGTTTCTCCCCCTTTTTTTTTTTTTTTAGAAGGCTCGCAGAACTTCATTTGTTGCACAAATATGACAAGCCTTTATGTTTTCTCAAACAAGAAGCCTCGTGACATTTGCGTCTTATAGCACGTATCAGCTCCCTAATGGAGGGTGCTGCCCTTTATCTTCCCCCTGATTTCCCCTTCAAGGAAGCTTACATCGACCATACAAGGTTATCTCTTCCCATCCGGTTCGCCAACAACCAGCTTTTGATCGCAACCTCTTATCCTTTTTTCCTATAGGGCTTATAGTTACGAGGTTGCACCCTATGGGGTATCTTTGGTCCAAGTGCATCATTTTCCAAGACTTGTCAAAAATGGCAGATGTGCTTCAACCTCACCCGGCACTCTTGACTCAACCGTGTACCTCGGCGCCTTGATCGTTTTCTGCACTTCTTGGGAAAGACAGTATGCCTTAGTCGCTTGACCTAAATCCTCTTACACCGCATTTTATATTGCGTAATGTCATTAGATTAGGTGAGAATCCAAGGTGTCTAACCCGGATAGGTACCCCATTATTGGGTTGTACCCCAAAATTTTTACCATGTACTAAGGGCCCTTGGTGGTGTTCCGGTTACCCTTAGCCACGTTATAGGTACCCCCTTAAATGACGTACTTTAGGACTTTGCCTCTTACGAATTATAGCTTCGCGAACTAGGGTGTACGCCACAAAGGTTTGCATGTATAAAATTTTCTGCGGCTCTCTTTCTTTTTTGGAGGCTGATCACAGATTGCGGTCTTTTATTCGCAAATTAATGAAATTTTAATCGGAATATAAATTTTGAAAATTCGTAACTTTTCCCAATTTCCTGCGAGCAAACAATATTCGTAAGATTTTTCATGAGTTTTATGGATAATACCTTTTCAAATATAGTCTGTTCCAAGGTCTACCAAGCCTCAAACCCATGTCTCTCCCTTCTGGATCCATCAACCGATAAGCTCCGCTTCCTACAACTTCTTTAATAACATATGGTCCATCCCATTTTGGTGCTAATTTCCCTCCATTTTCTTTTTGATATCGAGGTGTTTCTCGCATGACCAAATAACCTAGTTTATATTCACGTTCAATGACTCTCTTGTTGTATTCTCGAGCTAATCGTTCCTGATAAATCCTCATATGGTGCAACACCTTTTCTCTTTTTTCTTCCAAATCATCCAATTCTCTTAATATTACTCCCGCACTTAAATTTATTTCCCAAGCTTCTTTCTTTGTTGTCGGAATTACAACCTCTGTGGGTAATCGCTTCTACTCCATATGTTAGACAATAAGGAGACATTCCAGTTGCTTCTCTTCTAGTTGTATTGTATGCCCAAACTGCGCTAGGTACTTGCTCGCACCACCCTTTGAGATGTCCTTCTAATTTCTTTTTGATTGTATCTGCGATTGTTTTATTTGTTGCTTCAGCTTTCCCATTAGCTTGTGGATATAACGGGGTTGACTTCCCACATTTTATTCTAAAAGCACTGAGTAACATCTCTATATTCTGCCCCTCAAATTGTTTTCCATTATCAGATACTAGTTGTGCTGGAACCCCGTATCTGCAAATGAGGTTCTCAAATATAAACGTAAAAACATCTTTATCACGAATATCTTTCAGATCGCTTTTTTCTGCGAGCTTCGTGAAATAATATGTTGCAACTATCAAGTATCGCCTTTGTCCAGATCCAGGTATAAATGGTCCAACAATATCCAACCCCCATTTACCAAAAGGCGGTGCACTTGTTGAAGAAGTTAATGTAGCCCCTGGTGCATGAATTCTTTTACCATGTCGTTGGCATTCCTTGCATCTTCGTACGAACAATTTTGCGTCTGTATGCATATAAGGCCAGTAATATCCTTATATCTTTGCTTTATATGCTAGAGATCTTCCCCCACTATGATTTCCAGCTTCTCCTCCATGTAACATCTTCAATATCTTTTCTCCTTCTTCGCGAGTTAAGCACCTGAGAGGTGGTCCATTGAAAGATTTTCTGTATAAAATTCCTTCTCACAACTCATAGTTTGTTGCACGACTCTCTAATTTATGTGCTTCTAGTTTGTTCCTGGATATTTCTCCTGTTGCGAGGTATGCATGAATTTCTTTTCTCCAATCTGCGATGTTGTTTGATAACTCTCTTTCTACTTCCATCGCAACAGCTTCTTCAATTTCTTTCTCTTTGTCCACTGATGGGTGTTGAATTGTTTGTATTTGGATATTTATTGTATTTGGATTTGTCATCATGCTTGGAATAAATGCAAAAGCATCTGCGAGACGGTTATATTTTCTTGATATATGTCTCCATTTTAATTTTGGTATCTTCGCAAATAATTCCTCAACGAGTTTCTTGTATTTCTTTAAAGAAGATTCATTTGTGGTATATTCCCCTTTAATTTGACAAATCACTAATTGCGAATCACTTGTTATCCTTATACTTTCAAGCTTCTTTTATATTGCGATCTTTAATGCATGCACTACAGCTTCGTACTCTTTTTCATTGTTCGTGGATGCAAATTCTAGTCTGAATGAGAATCTTTGTTCTTTCTCCTTCGGTGAAATCAACACGACTCCAATTCCATTTCCCTCACTATTGGATGATCCATCCACCAGAATTTCCCATCTATCAGGCTCTGTTAACAAGTCTTTTGGATTTCCAAATTCTTCTTCAACATCCATCATTTCCTCTACTGCTTCATCTTCTTCCAAAGGAAATTCTGCCAAAAAATCTGCGACAACTTGTGATTTTTGCGATGACAACACTTCGTATTTTATCTTGTAATGGTTTACTTGTGCATTCCACCTTTCTATTCTTCCTGACCTTTTTGTGTTCTTTATGACTGATTCAATTGGGACTTTGGTTACCACTTTTATTACATGTGCTTGAAAGTATATTCGTAACTTGAATGATGCATAAACTAGGGCTAAGATTAACTTCTCCATTTTAGAATAATTCTTTTCTGCTGCATTAAAGGTTTTACTAATGTAGTAAATGGGCCTTTCTACTCCTGCGTCTTCTCGTAATAGAACTGCACTTAGAGCATATGGAGTTGTTGCGAGGTATACCAATAATTCTTCGTTTTTCTCTGGTTTCTGTAGTATAGATGTATTTGCGAGGTATTCTTTGATTCCTTAAAAAGCTTTTTCACATTCATCAGTCCATTTGAATTTCGCTCCTTTCTTAAGTATGTTGAAAAAATGCTTGCACTTATCTGACATTCGCGAAATAAATCTTCCAAGTGAAGCCAAGAGTCCATTTAGCTTTTGTACTTCTTTTACTGTTGCAGGTGTTGGCATGTCACGAACTTCTTGGACCTTTTCTGGATCAACTTGTATTCCCTCCTTTGATACTATGTATCCCAAGAACTTTCCAGATGAAACCCCAATAATACATTTCTCAGGATTTAATTTGATGTTGAACTTTCTCATTTGCTCAAATATTTCCTTCAAATCTTGCACATGGTCTTTAGCTTCTTTGCTTTTTATCAACATATCATCTACATATACCTCCAAAGTTTTATGTATCCACTTCGCGAACACTTTTTCAACCATACGTTGATATGTAGCACCCGCATTCCGTAAACCAAATGGCATCTTCACATAACAATACAAACCCCTTGGAGCAAAGAAGGCAGTATGTTCTTGATCTTCTTCTGCGAGTGATATTTGATTATACCCCTTATATCCATCAAGTGAAGTGACTCTGTCATGACCTGCTGCTGATTCCACCATTTGTGGTATATCTGGTAATGGAAAACTGTCTTTGGGACATGCCTTGTTTAGATCAGTGAAATCTATGCAAATTCTTATTCCTTTATTCTTTTTCGGAATAATGACCATATTCGCAATCCATTTTGGATATTTTACTTCCCTTATGATCCCTGCATCCAACATCTTTTGTAATTCTTCTTCTATCTGTACATGATAATTTTGTGATATCTTCCTTATTCTTTGTTTGAATGGTCTTACATTTTTATCTATGTTCAATCTATGACATGCCACTGATGGATCAATTCCTGGTATCTCATCTACACTTCCTGCGAAGATATCTTTATATTCTCGCAAAAGATCAGTAGTCATTTTTTTTTCTTCTTCATCCATCTTAGTTCCAATTCGTAAGAATAAAGGCTCCTCTTTACTTCCAATATTTATTTCTTTAGTTGGTTCAGCTACAACATAGCTTGGACTTTGCTCCCCCATAGGTGTTGGCTCTTTAATTATTTTTGCTGGTTCCCCTTCTTTTTCTGGAATTTCATTTGGTATACCTCTCCCTTCCTTTGCTCTTATTGTATACACTCGGAATTCTTCTTCTTTTCTTGTTTCCTTCGCAAGTTTCCTACGAAGATGTTTCTTTCTTTCTCTTCCTCCGCATTGCGTTACTTCAATTTGATAACAAAATTTTGCACTATCAAGATCTCCTTTTATTTCTTGTATTCCATTTGGTGTAGGAAATTTGATTTTTTGATGTAATGTTGAAGCAACATCTTTGATCGCATGAATCCACGGCCTTCCTATCAGCATGTTATATGGAGATTCCATATCTATCACACACAAGATTACATGTGTTTCGATTTCTCCTAGTAATATTCGCAGCACGATTTCTCCTTTAGATTTTGTTGTAGATTTTCCTAATCCATGAATAAGACACTTTGAATTTATGATTTCTTCATCTTTAATTCCCATCCCCTTAAGTGCATGATAGAATATAATATTAACAGAACTCCCTGTATCAACCAAAATTCGGTTTAATTTCCATTTTTCTTTAGCTTTCTTATCTTCTAGCCTGATTGGCAATGTGATCATCAATGGTGAAGTGTGGTTCAAGTCTTCATTTGGAATTTCTGCTACTGAAAATGTGATTTTCTGCTTTTCCCATTCTTCTAAAGTTGTTATCTTTTCTTCCTCCATGATCTTTCTTCCTCTACAATCTCGCTTGTATATTTTTCTCTTCATATTACTATGAAATTCATCAATCATTGTCTTTGTGATCATATTACATTCTTCTTTTTTACAATCTCCATCTACTGACTTCATTTGATCTTCAAATTTTCCACAATTCCCTCAAATTTTGGCTACCACAATTCTCAATTACATGTTTCTAGCGCCAATTATGTAGTTGCAGAATAACCTACAACTACACCCTCAATAGAATTAGTAAAAACTCAAGAAGTTCTTGATGATGAATGACAATTTTCTTATTAATGTTCTCAATTGATTACAAAGAAGTATCTAAATGGAATTAGAATAGTTACAACTTTCTCTATTCTCTTTCCTAAGATATTTTCTAACACTCACTAAAAGAACCTCTCGAATTTTACATTTGAACTCCTATTTATAGTAAAACTTATACAGCTGTACATGAGTTACGAAGTATCGCAACTTATACTCGCAAAATTATTTCATCCTCGCAAAACTTCATATTTCTCCGCGCTTCTTCTATCATCGTATCATTTTATAACTCTTTTCTCCTGATACTCGTGAACTATTATCTTGCGATATTCGGTACCTACACTATTCCTCCGCGGATGTAGGCATCACTCGCTGAACCACGTTAAATTCGTGTTTCTCTATTCATCTTTAATTTATGCTTTCTAACCCTGATTCCAACAATTATTATCAAATCATCGTGCTTAGTTCCTAAAAGTAATTTTGGGTACAAGTAGATTGGTTTATTGAATGTCAATCAGACCATATGCCACTACTAGCGCGGTCAGAAGATTATAGGGAAGAGTTAGTGCGTCTCAAGCGAGATTTTATCCAGTTTGAAAAGGAACACGATATGCATATGTTATCGTGCCCGGCTGGCGATGCCGCCATAACTTTTGTTGAAGCACGGATTAGTGCTCTATATAATCAAAAGGCCCAAGTGGAACATACCTTATCTTCTATTTTAGTTGATTATGAAGTTTTCCTATTAGCGGCTTTTGATTTTTGTTCACTTTAAGCTTTCATAAGTGAATAATGTCATATTGACTCTCTCCTTTGATTTTCCTTGAAGAGGCTTGTAAGCACATTGCGGAATTAGAGAGGAAGTTGGAGGAGGTCAAGGTTGCCAAACAAAGTCTTGATGAGGAGCTTAACAAGTTAGTGAGTAACCACGAGGAGGAGCTCGAGGCTGAACGTGCTGATAAGAATCAAAAGTTAAGTAATCTTCGTGTTGAGTATAAACTGATGATAATAAAAGCGTGCAAAGTTGTCGTCCTTCGTGAGCGTCAAATGGTTGTTGTTGCTGCCAACGTTATGGTTCCGCCTCTGCCCATTGAGCCCGAGCCCGAGCAAGTTGCTCTTGAGACCGTCGATGGAGAGGATCTGATGGAAACTGACCAGGGTGCTACTGATCATGGAAAATATTGAGTTCGTGAACTTATTTGCTCGCATAGTCCTTGCTTCTGAGGAGCTTTTTTAGTTAATCTTTTGTGTGCTCCGGCCTCGTACTGTTGTCGAGGTGATTTTTTTTAAAAAAAAATGTTTGGTTGGGAAGTCCTCATTTATTTTGGAGGCATTATTTTGTTAATCCTATTTTGGTAAGTCCTCATATGTGGGAGGCGATGATACTTTCTCCTAAAAGTAGTCTTTTATATGGATGATAAGTTCTGTAGTTGAAATACATCACATGGTGTGCTTATATTTGGTGATTCCGGGGAGATTTTGTGTAAGTTATGAGTTTAACCATGGGTGACAAATCCAAGGAGTGATCAATTCCCTAGGTGGATAGGTCATTTCTTATGGTGTTGTATTTTGAGTATATCACTTTTCCCCTCTCGCCTTTGTTGTGATGCCTTCATGGGCTTAGTTTTTTTATTAGTGTTCTATTTAGGTTACACTTGGCCCAGGGTTAGGTGATCAGTTGTGTGAATCACTTACTTATTAACCATTGTTTGGAGGGAAATATCTCGGTCAAGTGATTTTTGCCTTAGCCAAAGGTAAGTACATTGATTCTAGATATCTCCTGTTTTGGCAGGACATCATCCGATTGCATGATCGTGGTGGCATAACCTTAGGACTGTTCCCGTGTTTGGTAGATTAGGGTGTCCCCCACTTCATCTTACTGCATTCATCTTAGATGGCATTTACTTAGGTCTATGTCCGTCTCGGGCAGCTTTCACCCACATCATTCGTTGTAGAATGGAAGGTGTGGAAAGCACCGTGCCATAATCTTGATGGGCTTTGGTTATAATGTAAGTATGATATAATTATGCTATATATGCAAGTGCAAGAAAAGATAAAGCGAAAAATTAAAGTAAAATATTGTAGAAGAAAAATAAGCTAATAAAATTCAAAGTAAATGAAGTGAGCACACAAAAAGATTAATTTTATTATTCTCAAAAGAGGATTGATAAGCCCTTAGTAAATTTTGGTAATGTGTCATGACCTTTTACACGTAGGGATTTGAATCTTATTTTCATAATTTGTTTTCCTAAGCGATAAGTTGTTTAAGAATTTTATGGCTTGAGGTATTTGATATTCTAGGGGTGTTCTCATTCTTCCCCATTGGGTTTGAGCAATATATATGCTCCATCGCCTGCTTTGGCGATGAATGTACGTGGTCCTTCCCAAATGGGAGAGAATTTTCCTGACTCGCGCTGGTTTGGCGGGATCTCATGCCAGACTTTGTCGCCTGGGCTAAATTGCCTCTAGTGAACACGCTTGTTGTATTCTCGGGCTAATCTTCGATGGTAATTCTCTATTCACTGTAGAGCTATTTCCCGGTGTTCCTCGAGATCGTCTAGCTTGGCGAGCGTCATATCCGATGTGAATTTCTTTTCCCAAACCTCGGTCTTTGTTGTTGGTACAATTGCATCTTTATCGTTTATGAGAACGAAGGGGGTTTTCCTTGCTGGTTCTCCTCGTGCAGTCGGATAAGCCCGTAATATATTGCGTAATTGGTCACATCGGCTAGTCCCGTGTCCGTCCACCTTCATCCTGATCATATCAGTGATAGCTTTATTTGGGTAATCGTGTAGACTTCGGGAGGTGGAAAAGTCATAATGCTCTTGATTTTGCTCGCTGAGCGAGACTTGGTTGTATCCTGAGTATTTGTCTATTAGGGATAGAAGTCCGTACTCGGATGTGGCTTCCACAAGCTACTCAAAATAGGGAATTGGAAGACTATCCTTCGGTCGATCCCTGTTGATGCAGAGCTGTGCTCTTTTATTTTCCTTTGGTATTATCACCATGTTGGGTATTTGTTCCCTTCGGATGACTTCTGATGTCTCTATTTTCTCTAGTTTATTTCGAATATCCTCGTGATGCTCCAGTGTCACCTTTTGCATTTTTTGCCTCATAGGCTTGTTCTTTGGGTTATTACTTAAGTGGTCTTGGCAAACTTCTAGATCTCTCCTCGGCACGTCTCTCGTGTGCCTTAAGGTTGAGGTTTCTATCAATTTTATGAAGTAATTTGTAACCATGATTAGCATTTTGGCTGCCTCGTACCCACTTTGGGGGTCCATAAATGTTGACTTCTTTCTTGGCCAATGGCCAGGGACCTAAATTATATTTGAAATCTATTGACGTTCCTGCCTTTGTCTACCAATTTTTTGGCATTTTATATAAGATAACTCATTTGCATTGTTTTGTGGGAATTTGTAATTATCGACCATGCTGATAGGGTGGACTTGGCCATAACCTGAGCATACATCTATTAGGGATTATAATCCGTGCCAGGAAGTTGGCTTGTACTCTCCAACATCAGAGAGGTTCTTTGATTGCTATAAGGGCTCCATTGGTGACTTTAGGATGAGAACATTGTCTGAGGTTGGGATGTTGTTCGATTGCCTTATTTTTCTGGCCACTGCTACATCGGCATTTGTATCATCCTGAATTTTAGTATTCTTGGCCCTTTTGTCTTGAGATCGTGGGAATTTTGCACCGTTTTCATTATGATGTATGTCTATGTTGTAACATTATTTAGCTTCGCCTGAGTCTCCAACGATTTCTGCGACCCCGTCAGGTGTTGGAAACCTTAGTCTCTGATGGTAGGTTGAGGAAACTCCTTTGATCCCATGGACCCAGGATTGCCCGACAATGGCCGTGTAGTGTGAAAGTACATTTACTACAAAGAAAGTGGTTAGAGTAAGGATTTTTCCTACTCGAATCTCTAATGTGACCTCACCCCTTGGTCGAGTCGATGAGCCATTGAAACCGAATATGTTATAGGTAGAAGGTATTAGGCATTCGTCTCTAAGACAGAACTCCCTCCGCCTATTAGTATTTTGGGCATAGCCCATGGCAGCGCCTTGGGTTATTCTTCCTCTCCCTCGTGTTCAGGAAGCGCGATAGCCATTGTTACCACCAGTGGATCGTTTTGGTTTCTTCCTTCATCAGGTACCTCCGAGCCCGAGAAGCTGATAGGAATTTTTATCCATTCTTGTATAGGAGGTGCTTTTGCTATGCTAAAGACTTCATCTCCTTCGAAGTTTCGCTTGTAGATCAGTCCTGTAATACTTCCTTTGGGTATGGGAGCGGTGATAGCTGAGTGTGATATCGTATTGCATCCCAAATATTATTCCTCGCGTGGTATTTCTATTGATGAACAGGTGCTCCTATGGATGGTTGGATCGTTGGATGCACGATGTACTCCTGAAGCTTGCCTTCGTCTATCATTTCTTGTACCATTTTCTTTAGATCTATGCACGAGTCTGTGGTGTGACTATTGAACTGATGGAACTCACATAAGTCAGTTCAGTTTTTAACTCGTTCTAGCTGTTATCCTCTGTTCCATAGGTAAGTAATCTTGTACTTACCATAGATCTTATTTAGGATCTCGGATATGGGGACATTTAGCTTCTTATATACATGGTCTACAAATTTTCCTTTCATTTGTTGGACTTGGTCTCGCCCTTTCCATCCTCCACTCCAATATTTATCGAACTGGGTGGGTATGTTGTTGGATCGACCTGCTCCTTGGGCTGGTGCCTGAGGGTTTTGTGGTTCTACCACATTTGATCCTCTATTGGTTCCTTTTACCAATTTTTCATAAGTATCATCTTGGAGTTCTTCAAGGGTTATGTAGTCCTCTTGAATTTCTCTCAACTTACCTAAGTTAGATGGCATGGTTTCATACATGCGGACAAATATTGGGTTTGTCTTTCTCAGACTATTTTTGAAGCCCAAGATCGCATAGGCCTTTAGGACTCTTCCGATCTCGGCACATAATTTCCTCCACCGAGTTACCAGTGAGCGGAGTGACTCATTTGGTCCTCGGGTTAACTGGAACAGCATGTCGATTTCTGGTTTGACTCTACTTTTATGTATGTATGTATGTATCCAAGAATAACTCGGATAGGTGAGCAAATAACCTAACCGACTCCTTCAGCAGGTTATTGAACCACATTAGGGCCTCATCTTTTAGACTAGCTAGAAAAAATCTACACATAACCACATCGTAATGGCTCCACTAGGTTAGTGTCATGCGGTATAACCTAAGGTGTTCCATTGCATCGCCTGTCCCATTGAAGAGAGTTGTAAATATTGGAAGTGAGCACTTCCTTGGAAATAGTTGGGCTAATAGGCTCTCCAATAAGGGAAATTTCCCTGCTTCTTGCATTACTTCTGCTAATTTTTTACTGTCTTGCCTTCCGGTGGCTTCTCTACGTATCCCTTCAAGTTGGAAGATTAGAACTTGAAACTGATCGTCGATGCGTCTTCTTTCGGCCTTCTTTTTTTTTCCTTGTGCTATTTCAGACGTGAAAGCGGTTTATGGTCGGAAATACCTTGATCGTCCTGAATCCTCGTCTGATTATTCGACGTAGAAAACTATCTTAGAGCGAGTTGACTTCGAAGTCTCCCCTCGCTTGGGGTTGATGGCTGCGAGATTTTCGGCATCGAAGTTAGTCTTAATTATATTTTCTCTGTTCGGATCTCATCTGTGTTTTGGATCGACATCGGACGATCCTTCGGATGGGCTTTCCTCCTGGTTTGGGACACTTTGTCTTTTCTTATAAAAGCGATCCGTTGTTTCCTCGTTCGAGGTGTTAGGGATATTGACTCTCTCATCGTCCTGCAAGTTCTTAAAGGGATTCTCCTCCTCCGGGGTCTCCTCGATGGTGGTCAGTGACACCTTCTTCCAAGCCTTGCATTTCAGCCTGCGGTTCCTCCATTCTAGTCTCCTGTTACGTCTTTTTAGTTTTTTCATTCTCTCATCCTGCGCTTCTTGAGCTTTCAGGATGGCTGCGATTGTTGTAGCGGTATTGCCGAAGTCATAATTGTCATTCTTCTTGGCTTCGTTATTTACTATTTTCCTTGGAAAACGATTCAAACCTCCTGGTTGAGTTAGATGGATATCACCTTAGCTTTCGAAGGGGTTTCCCTCTTCGTCGGAGCTAGAGTTATCATTTGACCCTTCCCGATACTGTTCATCAGGCTGTCCCTCTCCTGGGAGTGTACCGTTTTGCATAGTTTCACCGAGTTCCATCTCGTCTAGTCCCTCTGGCTGGGCTCCATCGTTTTTACCTTGTCTCGTGCGAGCAAATCGTCTCATCACCATCACCTTACCTGTGATATATGCAATAATACTCAATTTGTCTTTTCTTTCATAAAAGTGAGACCCTAGATTTGCAGGTCATGTGCAATTACTAATTCATAGCTCAGACTGGACAGATAAGTACAGGAAGACTTTGAAGTAAATTTTGAAGACATGTGAAAATGTCAAAACATTCCCTCTTTGCATAAAGTTTTAGTGATGGAAAAAAGGTGTTTTGTCTGTATCTCTTTTCGAGAGAAGTACTTCCTTCCACACGTCATACATTTACTGGGAAAAACCAAATCATGATGATTGAGCATATCTTTCCATTTTTAGGAAATATCTCTCACCATCTTTGAACTTTTTATTTTGAACAAACTTTGAGTTTAATGAATGATTATGTACTCATTAACCCTTCTCCTTGACTTAGAGTTAGATTTCTAAGAAGAAGATTGTGAGTTATCTTGAGTTTTTTCGAGGATGAAGAACATCATGAACGATTTGTCTTTTCAACTTTCATAGGACAATATTTTCCCTTATGAAGTTCACTGACTTAAACTTCTTCCCAGCCCTTTCATGGAGGAGATCATTCGAGTGCCGAAGTATTGGAAACTCCATTTTCACTCCGATCTTCAACTCTCCTGGGAGTCTTAAGGAAGGTATAAAAAATCTTAAAAGAACAAAAATTCTAAAGAAAATCAGTAAAATAGACGTAAATATGTTGATTTTGAGGGTCTTCAAGACTTCAAAGATCGTGTAGATTGTGTTGAGTCCGATCTCTACTCAGATTATAACAGAACTCTATAGTGGTATGAAATCCACTTCTTTCAAGGAGATTATGAAAACAATATAGAGCTGTTACTAGGGAGGTAGATTAGATCTTCATACCTCCGTGTTTCTAGCACTAAAATGTAGTTTCATCTTTTCTGATGACTATACCCAAGTGAATCTAAAGGCTATAATCTACCTAAACATTCAAGATTCAAAGATAAACAAGATGTAAAGAACATGAAAGTAAAGATTTACACAAGAATATAACGTGGTTCGGCCATGAAGACCTACGTCCAAGGGAAAGAAGATGTTTTATTTATTGATCATAAGGTCTTACCCTTGAAAGAGCTACAAATATCACTTAGATCTTTTACTCTCTCTCTCTATCTAGATCTCTCTCATAAATTCTCTGTAGAAAGACCATCTAATAATACATTAGTTAAGTTGTCCATCTCGTGCTACATGGACTGGTATTTATAGGCAGAGAAGACTCGTGAAGGCCTGGTCTCGCCGAGCTGGTGGAGCTATCGTTCATCATCTTCATTGCTTCGGACGGGTTCTATACTATCCCTCGTGATGGTTTGCTTGGTTCTCCTCCCGAGTTGTCTCGCTCCGCTCGTCATTGTGTATCTCTTCCTTGGAGAACCTCGTGCTGCTTCATCTATAGGTTATAGTATAGATCGTCCGAGCCTTCTTCTGTGATGTAGATTCACCCATGCCTCTTCCGATCTTTCATTAAATGCAGTCTTTCTTTTTAGACTTGACCGACTGAATCCATTAGACCACTACTTACATGCGTCATTCATGTAACATTCGTAGCAGGCGTCTCGATTCATACGAAATCAGCTTTATAGAGTATGATTCGGTGCTTTTACCTTATCATCTTATCATGAGATCATCCCTTGAGATGTTGACACGTGTCCATCGAGTAATTTACCCTCACATAATTAACATCACAGACAAGGTAAAATATAGCTCTACATGTTAACTTGAATATAATTTAATCAAATAAGATTACGCAAAGTAAAATCTTGTTAGTCTTTATTTTTGTCTTCCTTAAGTGGGTGGAGCTCCATGGAGATCGTGCAGGCTATGATGATCCATCCATTGTTAATGGGATTGGAAGCATAGATGGTAAAAGCTACATGTTCATAGGATATCAGAAAGGTGTGTAGGATCATAATATCGCTACAACGTTATTCCTGCGATACTAACAACATTTCTGCGAGCGTCACTGACAGTTCTTTAACAACGTTTCACGAGCGTCACAAAATACCTAAAAGAAACTGACGATGGAAAAAATAAAATAAGAATATGTTGATCCTGAGATGGTCATCATTCTTGCGATAGAGAATATGGTAGCGATTGCGATGAGATCGCGGAATAGATCCGAAATAGGAGGAAAACTTAGCTGTCATCCATTATGTAAAACCCTATATAAAGGGCTCGATAGATCCAGAAAAGGATGATGTATTTTTGAGAGTTGAAAGAGTCTTGAGGAGAGAGAAACTTCAAGAGAATATTTGTAATCTTGATTTCTTCCAATTATGTAAACATTTCTGAAATTTGAATAATAAAGTGTCGTTTAATCTTTAAAATTTATTCGATTTCCAACAGATTTCTATAAAATCTTGATAAAGGTGTAGTGTGGGAATTTCTGCAACTACATTTTGGCGCCCAGAAACAGGGAGAATCAAGTTAACAAATCTCTAATTACAACTTGAAGATTTGAAGAAATTGTTAGAGTTGAAGAAATGGCTAGAAGAAGAAGAAATACATCAGAACCACCGACAACTTTGAGGAGAAGTAAAAGACTTGCAGGTGAAGGAACAGGTGAATTGGAAGGATCTTTAAGGATAAGATCAGGGAGAAATAGAATAAGAAATGAGGTAGAAAGTTCAACTCAACAACCGAATCAACAAACACAAATACAAGATAGGAATGTGGATTATGATAGAGTGAGTGTGCATACTTGGAGGTCAGATTCGATGGAAGAAGCATAAAATCGACAATTAAGAAATGAAGAAGAAGGAGAAAAAAATCAAGAAATGGTTGGAGGATTAATTCATGAAGGACGTGAAAATGAGATAGTAGATGATTTGAGACAAAGAATACAGGAAGAAAGGATATTAGAGGCAGAAGAGCGTGCGAATTTAACAAGATAAAATCATGAACTAAGAATGGAGAATTTGAGGTTACAAAGAAGGAGGTCAAGAAGTACTATTAGATCAAATTCACGATCATTCAGAGAAGAACCAAGGTAAAATTCCCCAATGAGAAATGTTAGAGAAGAAGTGCAAAATTTAAATAGAGAACAACATCATAGAGAAGAAGAGATAATTGGTGATCGCTATAATCCGCGTGACAATAGAAATCAAGAGGGAAGAAATAACCAAATTGAAGAAGAAAATTCAGAAGAAGGTAGGAGGATATTGCATGTGCGAGAGAATCAAAGAAATCAAAGAATGGTTGAAGAAGAAATTGAGAGACATTACGCTGAACAAGCACGTTTAGCTCGCGAGGGGGAAAGATTAAGGGCAGAAGTAGAAGAACATGAATTTCAAGAAGCAGTGCGACAAAATAATCATGAAAATCGAGAAAGGAGACGTACGCAAAATCGCTACAATGGTAATATTCAAGAGGAGTATGATAGGATACATAGGAGAATAGAGAAACAGCGAAGAGAAATGAGGAGAAATGAAGGAATTCACAGAGAAGAAGATGAAAGAGAAAATCGCAGAGAAAGACGAGATGATGATGAAGAAGGAGATACATAAAACCTCGCAAGACAAGAAAGGCAAGAACGCAGAAGAAGAGAAACAGAATTAAAGAGGCCAATGGAACAAAACTCAGCTGAGAATGAGCAAATATTGAGAGAATTAGCAGAAATGTGAGGAATGATAAACAATAGAAGAGAAGGAGGTAGAAGGCAACTTGATGAAGCTATTGAAGAAGCTGCGAGGACTCCATTTACTCAAGAAGTACAGTTAAGAGGGATACCTCCAAAATGCAATCTACCAGCATTAACCAGCATTTTTGATGGGACTACTTGTGCTATTAAACATGTCAAAGCTTATGTTAGATGTATGCTACAGTGGGAAAATCATGATGATGTGCTATGCAAATATTTTGCATCCATCTTAACTGGCGAGGCGTTAAAATGGTTCGAGGGATTACCAAAAAATACCATAACTTCTTTTGATCATTTACAAGCTACATTTTTAGGAGCGTATATTAGAAACAATTCATCGCGGCCGGGTATTGAAGATGTGTTTGGGTTAAAGCAAAGAATTGGCGAGAGTATGAAACACTTAACCATAAGATGGAAGTCAATGTGCAGTGAGATGGTAGGAAGAGTTGACGAGAGATATCTTATCTTGTCTTTTATCAATGCAATGTTTGCAACCAATCTACTGTACATACAAATTTTCAGAGTCAAGAATATAATCACTATGACTGAATTACGAGAACTACAAGAAGAGTACATTGCTTTGGAGGAGAAACAAAATGAAATGGAATCATATCCAATCGCGAACACCATCTCGCTAGCAGCAAGTGGAAGTTTTCTCCCTAAAATAATAAATAATGTGGCGAGCACCTCGCAACCACAACAAGAGAAGGTGATAATTGATAACCAACAAAAATTGGTAGCGATGGGCAGTCGAGATCAAGAAGAATATGAAAGGGAGAAGAATTATTACAATCGAGGTGGAAATAATAAGATTCAAAGACTTGATCAGCCGCAAGAAACTTATGGCGGACAAAGGCAGAATAACTTTAGAGGGCAAGGAAATCAAAAGATAATATGGGAAGAAATTAAGATGCCACCTCTTAATGCTAGTATAGAAAAAATTTGGGAAGCTATCATTCTGATGGAAAATATACCATCCCCATGGAACATGGGAAAAGAACCACATCCAAGCAATAGAAGTCAAGAATTTTGTCCTTACCATCACTTTCATGGCCATTCAATAAATGATTGTAGGAATGTAAAGAGGATAATTTTGAGAATGATTGATCAGGGGAAGTTAAATCACTTTCTAGTAGGACATCCACAACCTCATCAATTACCGCCAGCACTAGAAACTCGCAGAGTGAATGCTATCAAAGGAGCAGAAACATTCGTGATAGAAGTGGGGGCTAAAGCAAAGAATTTTTTTTTAACTCCATCGTGAATTCATACAGAACTGTGGAAGATTTCCATGATAATGTTTTAAGTAGAGTCTTCGCGAGAAATACAGATGGAAGAGAGATAATGAATATAGCGAGAGCTTCGCCATTAGAAGAATGGCAGAAACAAACTCTATCTTTCACCGCGCAAGATATACCAGAGCTTGGCGAGCAACATGACAACCCATTGGTGGTACGATTAGAGATAAAACCAAAGCAAATGCAAGAGGAAGGTGAAGAAAATAATGGTAAATTTGAAGACTCTTGGGCCATCAACAGAGTCTTAATAGATACCGGGAGTTCAGTCGATATCTTATTCTATCATACCTATAGAACCATGGGTGAAAGAGATGAAGATTTGATACCATCAACGTATAAAATTTATGGGTTTAACGGTACAACTAACAAACCAAATGGGTAAATTGAAATGCAAATACCGTTAAAAGGAATATCTTCTAAAATCTTATTCTGCGTTGTGGACATCGAATCACCTTACAATGCTTTGATAGGACGACCTTGGTTACACGATATATTGGGTGTAGCATCTACTTATCACCAGTGTATCAAATTTCCTCATCCTAAAGGTGTTGGAGTTATTAAAGGATATTGGGGAGAAAGCAAGAAATGTTATGAAATCGATATGAAGTCTTGCGAAGAACGAGCTGAAAAGAATAGCAATTGGAAGTAAAAAATCAAACAACAACAGATATGTGAAAGGTTAATGATTGATACAATAGAGCGGAAAGAGGATGTGAAAGCTGATGGCGAGCGTCTCGCAGAAAAAGAAACAACAGTAAAACGTAGCAGAAAAGCAGAATCAGAAAATAGTAAGTAGAGAGGTAAAATGATGAACTTTAGAGAACTTTATGAATGATTTGTTTGAAGAATATGTAATTGAACAGAATATTCTACTTGAAAGAATCGCAAGATTTTACAAAAAGAAAGAAGATCAAAATTATGAAATTCCATCAGAGTTACAATACTCGCAATAAACGCGAATACAATTTCGCAGAGATTAAAGAAAGGGATGAACCTTTATGGCGTGCACCCTAGTTCGCGAATAAAATTACGCAAGAGGCAAATGTAAGACCTAATAGAGCGTCATAGGAGGGGTTATCTCTCGACATGATTCAGGGGTAAGGTTATACCGCTGTTGGATCCTGAGTCATGCAGATGTTGGGGTTAAAGAAAACCTATCCGGGAGAGAGATTTTGGATTTCCAACTATATATGGTTATACCCTGGTTGGACGACCGAGAATCTCTTCCAAGAAGTGCAAAGTATGACCAAGGCACCGAGGTACACGGTTGATCCAAGGGTGCCAAGGGCGTACGAAACTCCCTTGCCATTCTTGGTAAGTCTTGGCTATGATGCACTTGGCCTGAAAAAAACCCCACTTAGGGTGCAGTCTTGTAACTATAAGCCATATAGGCATAAAGGACAAGAGGCTGCGAAAACAGATGGTTGTTGGTAAATCTGGATGGGAGGATCTAGTCTTGTATGGCCGATGTGCCCTCCTTGAAGGGGCAACCAGGTGGAAGATAAGGGCGGCACCCTCCATTAGGGAGCTGATAAGTGCCTTAAGACGGCAATGTCATGGGGCTTTATGATCGCAAGAACATTTAGGCCTATCATATTGTCGCGTAACGTAAATTATACAGAGGAAACAAGCCAAAAGTTAAGATGAGATCAATGGGTTTTTACATGAATGTGTAAAGACGTCCTGCGATTTCATCGCAAGACGGAAATGTCACGAGGCTTTGATCTCCTAAGAGAACTTAGACTTGTCATATTGTCGCAATACAATCAAAGAAGAAAGATAAGGCAAGATCAATGGGTCAATACATACAAATGTAAATCCGTCCTGCGATTTTGTCGCAGAAAGAAAGAACGTGGAAAAATAAGACCTTTAATTAGGAAGGCGTAATAAGACCACAGGATTACTGCGATAATACTCGAAGATGTTATGAGAATTGCGATTTCACGCAGTTATTACTGACGATAAGATCACCAATATTAAGACAAATTTTATTTACCACTAATATCTAATCTTTAATCAATTTTTTATATTGCAGATGAATAATAGAGGCAAGTATGGGAATGCATGAGAACGATGAAATTATTATTCATCTATCATATAAAAATTGCATAGATAAATGCATGCAGATAATTAAAGAATAATGATTATATTGATTGATTGACTTGCATAAAAAGAACTGTTTTCTAATTCATACAGGTAGAAGCAAAAGAAATTCACAAAATTGGAGAAACTCACAGCAATGAAACAGAAAGAAGAAAATAAATATACAAGGAAGATAGAAGGAAAAAGAAGAACTAGCTAGATCCATCGCCATCCTCTTTATCAGACTTCTCTTCATCGCCAGATTTCTCCCTTTCATCATTATCATCACTATCTTCATTCTTATCAGATTCTTCTCCTCCACCAGATTTTTCTTCTTCATCATTATCATTTTTATCCTCGTCAGAATCCTTAGCTCCGCTATCAGAGATGTTAAGATTTGGGATTATTGCGGGGATTTCCTTTGCAAGATCAGGATATATAGAAGGAGGAATTCCATGATCATTGCAGACCAACTTAACGGAATCATTGCGAACAACAATGAGAG
This sequence comes from Papaver bracteatum, assembly GCA_023529315.1. Classification (NCBI taxonomy): domain Eukaryota; kingdom Viridiplantae; phylum Streptophyta; class Magnoliopsida; order Ranunculales; family Papaveraceae; genus Papaver; species Papaver bracteatum. The sequence goes on from JAJJWX010002708.1 coordinate 97,058, forward strand.
ATCTATTGAAATTCGCGGTATTAATATCAAATTGATCCTTCAATCGTGAATATTTTTTATTGCGAGCAACAAGGGTATCTTCAAGTTCCCCAATTCTTCCAAGATATAGTTTTTCAGCACCTGCGAGAATATATGACAACAAGTTAGAAATTTTGTAAAAAAGAGTAATAAAAACAGAAAGTTAGCGAGAAGAAGAACAACAAACAACCTTCTCTTTCATAAATCATATCTCTAATTAAGGCCGCTTGTTCAACTTGAAGGCTAACATTTACACCTAAGTCATTCCTGAAATTGTCAAGAACCTTCGCAGCCCAAGCAAACTCATCATCGCTATTAATAAGGAGACGAGATCGAACTTGAGTCTCCCTCGCAAGAAGATCTTCATTCTCGCGGATAAGTTTATCTATGTCCATTTGAACGTCAAGGAGAGTTTTATGAAAGTATGCTAAGGTCTTGGATCCCTTTTTGATGGCAAGATCTTTCTCGTCAATAAGATCGCTATTCTTCTGTCTTAATCTATCTATTTCTTTCTTTGAATCAAGATAGAAGCGCTTATATTTGTCAGTTAAACCTAAATTGAATCTGTGTTCAATTTTTAAGAGATTAAGCTTGGATCTAAGTTCATCTATGGAAATGGATTTAATCTTATCATCTGAGAAATTACTTAAAGAATTATTGAGACATGCAAGAAGAGTATGATCATCTACAGGTTCAGGAAAAGATTGAAAGAGTATATCCTCGTCAGTAAGACCATAAATATATGCAAGTTAAAAGTGGCCGCTTAAATAAGCTGCGATAGAGTAAAAAGAATTAAAAAAGAAAGGAAATTAGTCATACCATATAATTGTTGGTTAGCTCTATCAAGATCAGAGATCTTTTGATTATCAACTGAAGCTTTAGTCTCCAGTTGTTTATTCTTCTTGCGAAGCTCAATAACTTCAGACTCTAATTTTTGTTTATCCTGGCGAAGTTTAGTAGCTTTCTCTTCAGAGATGGCACATCTTTTATCTAAATCAGAAGCAACAGCAAAAGAAGCTCTTCCAACCTGCGAAATAAGAATATAAATTAAGATCTAGCGATGGAGAAAATATATAAACAAATTGAAGAAATGAAAACTTACCAAAGCACCAAGAGAATTCAAGAGACTGGGAGTCATCAATCTTGAGATTCCTTGGAGAGAATCATTATCCACCAGAATAGGGGCATCGCAAACTTTAGCGAGATCTTGGGATGTTTTGTCAATAACTTCATCCTCGTCATTAGAAGTTATGCTGTGGGAAATATCGCTAAAAATTCTGGATAAATGAGCCATTGAAGAATCAGAATCAGAAGAATTTTTTATTGAAGGAAAACCGCTAACATTAAAATCCTCGTCATTATTATCCTTGTCAAGATCAACACTTGGATTTTCTGGAATTAGTTGAGTAATTGAATAAGAAGAAGGTTGATTTTTCCTTCTCTTTAGTGGAGGATCGCTAGATTCTTCATTGCGAGGAATTGAAGAAGAAGAAGGTTGAGTTTTCCTTATCTTTAGTGGAGGATCGCTAGATTCTTCATTACGAGGGGCAGAAGGATTTCCCCTGGAAGGAGCAGTAGATTTCTCCTTTGAAGATTTCCCAGATTTCTCTTTTAAAGATTTATCCTTGGTTTTTGCGGGTATTAACGGTTCTAACTCTTCGATTTCCTGCGAACACAGATAAAGATAAGAAATAGGGGAAACAATATATTGTTAAAGTTTATAAAGAGATATTTCTTACTTCATCTGTGAAAGATTTCAGATCCAAGAAAGTGCTAGGCTTCCTAAGAGTTTGGTAACTAAGCTTCATTCTCTCAATCTGAGAAAAGATCAAAATAATTAGCGAGAATAAAAAACGCAAGGAAGATAATGAATAATAATAATATGAAAATTCAGAGAGATTATTACCTCTTTAGTTCTCTCAGGCCAATTAAAGACCCAAGGTTGATATTCTGCAAGATTCGCGGGAAGTTCGCGAGAACCAGATATATACGAACCTTCAAGACATAATGGAAAGATGAACCACTTGTCATCGCTAGAATGGCGAGGACCTTGATTGGTAGATGTATGAAAATCAATATCCAGCATAATAGCTTTGTCTCCAGCGACCTTCTCTTTTTTCAAACGAACACCCCAGCAGGTGCTATCCCTCTTCATAGGGACTATACTATAATTTACAAAGAAGTTGTCCACGGTATAATCTGCAGAAACAATGGGGACATCTTTAAATGAAGGATTCTTTGGAGCTTCAGGGTAGCGAGTTCCTTTATTAGTACCACGAGAAGCATATTTAAGAAGCAATCTGATGCAATCTCCACCTAGTTGATATACCGCTCGCGAGAACCTTTCATCAGAAATTATTTGATAAAATAAAGGAAGTTCTGGGTCATAGAGAGGAATGGGAATACCAGCTTCAAGTTGTCCTAGCGATACTATGATTTTTTCACGAGAACATTGATCATCAGTAAATAATTTAAGAGAAAGTTCAGATTTAGAATCCTGATCTGGAATTAAAGACAAGTTAAAACCTTTAATTTTGAGTTTCTCACGCATTTCATTAAAGGCTTTCAAGTTTTTGGTACCAGCTGCAACCATTTTTGAAGTATGGGAATGAAAAGGTTGAAAAGAAGAAAGAAATCACAGCAGCGCAATTTGCGGAAGAACAGTAAAGTTTGCAGAGAGGATACGGAGAGAAAGACGAAGAAAGTAAAAGAGAAAAAGGAAAGGAATGAGAAGAGTATTTATAGAGGGAGAAATTTCTCGAAGAAGATGAAGGAAATTAATGCAAAGAAGAGACGTGGATGGTCAGATCGCAGCGGTTAGAGGAGACGCGTCAAAAGTTTATTGGAAGAAAGAATTCGTGAAAACAGCTGGCGAAGGACATAGAAACGTGTCAGAATAGAGAAACTTGAAAAGATAAGCAATTATGGCATTTAAAGTTCTCATGATTTTCTCTTCTTCGCAGAAAAGACATGAGAAAAGGCAAGATGTAGGACCAAAATATCGCTACAACGTTATTCCTTGCGATACTAAAAACATTTCTGCGAGCGTCACTGACAGTTCTTTAACAACGTTTCACGAGCGTCACAGAATACCTAAAAGAAACTGACGATGGAAAAAATAAAAGAAGAATATGTTGATCCTGCGATGGTCATCATTCTTGCGATAGAGAATATGGTAGCGATTGCGATGAGATCGCGGAATAGATCCGAAATAGGAGGAAAACTTAGCTGTCATCCATTATGTAAAATCCTATATAAAGGGCTCGATAGATCCAGAAAAGGATGATGTATTTTTGAGAGTTGAAAGAGTCTTGAGGAGAGAGAAACTTCAAGAGAATATTTGTAATCTTGATTTCTTCCAATTCTGTAAACATTTCTGAAATTTGAATAATAAAGTGTCGTTTAATCTTTAAAATTTAGTCGATTTCCAACAGATTTCTATAGAATCTTGATAAGGGTGTAGTGTGAGAATTCCTGCAACTACAAGGTGAAACACGAAGGAGAATATATCCCACAACTTTGGAACCCCATATGGGTATGTTTTCTATTGTTATCAATTAAGCATATTCTATACTTACTTTGATATTTTGAAGGGCAACACTAATTGAGCTAAACTAAGCTAATTGGAAACTTTGTCTATGGAGCAGCTATCGAAAGCCTCTTCGCATGATGAAATCTGCTGATCACCATGGGTAGTGATGAAAGTACTTCTGAGAAGCAGGAAAGCAGTGGAAGTTCTAGAAAGCAACGCCGTAGTAGACTGGATTCGCAATCCGAAGGTGATATATAGGTCCACAAAAGAAAGGGAAACCAACTAAGGAGGTAGTTAAAGAATTTGTATGGGTTAATTTGGATGAAAAGAATAGAAGGTTGGATTCAACATTAGGTAAATTGGGACCGTGGAAGTTCACCCTTTCTTGAGAAAGTGAAAGTCTGAGCAATGTTTCAAGGGATCATCTGTAGTGATGAAAATACTTCTGATAGGTGACAATGGTTCCCTACTTAGAAAACTTGGTCCATTAAAATTGTTTAACTTTGTTAAATTACTTGTTTTCACCGATGATTGGCCAGAGAAAGAATGGTCTCCTTTCCACCACCACAACACTATGTCAAAAACTTATGGAAGAACGACAAGTTACGATAATAAGGTTGATTCAGAAGAACCCCACCTTCAGAAGCCCCACTCCAGTCTTTTTTTAATAAATTTCACTTACTAATCAGGGAATTTCAAGGTATAAATTTGCGGTCTTAAAATTGGTCCACAAGGAAATTCTCAAAAGCGGATGGAGAAAAAAAACTGGAGCTATGTGATTAAAGCTAAATCCTAAGTGAATGACAGAAGGAAGGACCCCAATTGGTAGAGAACAACCAACAGATCTTTGGGTTTGTCCTACGCTCTAAGTTAAGCCTGTCTCCAATGCTTTGTGCCTAAGTGTTCGTATGATCCACCAGTCTCACATGATTATAGATCACCTCAGGTAACCTATACTGGCACAAGGGCGAAAGGCGTGCCTCCGCATCATAGAAAAAATAGCCGTTTGTTCTGGCAATGAAGATTTGCATGTCTTGGTCAAGGCAGGTATCTAGAAATCAGTGGATGAAGCTGTTTGAAAAGTCAAGAAGCTACTAATTCCCATTGATAAAAGACTGAATGATCACAAGCATGCCCAGTCACAGACTTACAGGATCTTTTTAAAATATGCAGAATTTGTTGTGACGGGGGTATAAGAGTTTGTTTTCCCTTGCAGGATTTCATCTTTTTATAGCTCTTGCAGCAAATGTGGTAGAAGCCATGTCTCTTTCACTTGCCCTTTCATGGCACCTACTCTAAGTAACAGTGATGGAAAAGAATTCTTACGGATCTTATTCTCAGTCCAGCATTTGGTCAGAAGTTGAAGAGAGAAATGTATTTGTGAGTCATCTACCCGCAACCATGGATAACAATCGGTTGATAGAGATATTTTCTTCTTTTGATACGCTTGTTGAAGCTAAGGTGATCACGGATAGTAAACGATGTATCGTAATTCAGGAAAAACATGAATTCGAGAACAATTCAGAATTAAATACCGTATTAATACCTGCAGAATGTACGAATAGTATCCACGGCATGGCATATTTCTTCCATTATTGTCTTTTCTTTCTATGTCCCACCTGTAGCTTCCATAAGGGAGTAAAAGAGGATATTGCATAGGATCGTAATTACCACCTATTTCAAAGACTTGTAAGAGATTCCCATATGTTGTCTGCACTATTATTTCACGTTCTGTGTGTTCATAACTTTCATCACCTATTGGTACAATGGCCACAGCATGGGATGCACTTGGAAGAGTGTATTGCAACTGATTTTTAGGTTTTTCTTTGATAATCAACTAGCAATCCAAAAGATCTTCTCTTTCTGCACCTTGACGAAAAACATGGACAAAACTATTGTATATGTTCAAGATCTCCCTTAACATCTTCAAGACATCTTTATCCAATGCATCATTACCTTCTTTCATCCTCCACTCAATCTCATGATCTGTGTCATAGAAATATATCTACAGGTATAGTGGCCAATAAGCATTCTCTCTAGGAAAGAGACTACCAATTTTATGGTAGAGATGGCCTTGAATACAGAAAGTATAAACTCCTTTGGTACCATCAGCAAGATCCTTATCAAAGTAAACCTCCATCGAAGTAAACGCGAAGCACCGATTATAAGACCTAATGTTGATTTTAAATTGTTTCTCTCTTGGACCGTGATCATCAAATAACTCCAAAAGTGCTAAAGGTGGCTCAAAAAATTCCAAAAATATCTTTCCATTACCACAACAAAAATTCTCTGATTTACGATGAAAAAGCTTGGCTTGACATTTTGAACATGTTTCTAATGGTGGCAAATGGTATTTTACAAATCCAACTTGGTAAGTAAGTCCCCTTGCACAATTATGGAACGAAGATCTTCCTATAATACTCTGATGTGGATGACCTATCCGTCTTTATTGTGAATTTGTTATACATAAACCGAGAGAGCTCAACTTATAACTATAGTTAACATACAAAGCAACCTAGAAACCTTATAAATGTGCGGATGACTAAGGGGGTTTGGTTATGAATATTTTTTACCAATAACATTTTAGCCATTATGAATATATATATATTCCCATAACCATTTGAAAAAATTACATACACCTAGTTCAAAAAATTTAGAAAAAAAACTCACGTATTGCATTTTGTGCATGCTGGGGTTGCTGAGATTGAGCTTGCGCCATTATCCGAGGGATTCTACGAAGGTTTAATGCATCGCACTATTATATGTTGCCACACAAATTGAGCCGGTGAAAATAACCATTACGTCATCACGAAAAAACTATGAACATCGATGGATATATTCTAAGCCAAAATATATGTAGGTAGCGATGTAAGAAAGATACGGTTATACCGATTGCATCTTGTATATATGGCGGCTCTCTATGTTGAGGATGTTGATTGAACCTTGGACTCTGCATAGGGGTAATTGGGCAGCATGACTGCTTTATCCGCGATGTGGTATACGTACTTCATGCGGGGCAGTTTCTACAGCAGTTTCCCTACCATCGGAGCTGCTATCATCTACTGAGTCATGATTGGTTCTCTCTCCAGGGGGAACGAATAACTATGCCTCCTGCCTCTTAATCCATTTTTACTTAATCCTAAAATTGAAAGAGAAAGAAAACCTATTTTGGTATCTCAAAAGAGGAATTTGTACATAAACATGTAATACACTACAAATTTCTCATTAAAAAACTGAACTGCATCTATTTATATTAGTTACCACCAACAGTTATTTCGAATGGTTAACAACATAAATTCATATCCCTATGGATCCGTCCACATAACTAATGGTGATGAAGGAAAACAGGGAATGCTTAGATCACATGAATGCCTCTGTTTTGATGAAGACAACTTATGTCTAGGATATTTTTCTAAAAATATTTAAATGATGTAATAGCTATATAAACACACCTGATAAGGTGCAATCGATTTCCTTTCTTTTTCGGGATGCCTCTGCGGCGTCCTCATCTTGGCACTGAACTTGCTCAATAAATTTTGGAATGCGACGCGTTATGATTAAGTTAGCATTATGTACTCTTGTTCCTCCCATTTCAGTTGATTTACGACGTGGTTCAAGGATCCACTGTTTTCATTTACAATCACTAAACTCCGTCAATATAGGCAAGGTGTAGTTTAAACACAACATGTTAAAATTAAAATCATTAAGGGTATGTTTGCAGATACGAGTTATGTAAGCAATATAAGATACATACCTTTTCTGTGAAATCTTGTCCACTGGAATCTTTATATAGCGCCTTACTGGTCTCCATGTTAGTTGTAATTAGAGTTGTGGTCTTCAAAACTGGAACCTGATCACTCTCTATCCCTACGGAATCATGATGTCGAAACCAAAACCAAGAAAATGTCAAAACCATTAAAGGCAGCAAAATCAGAACTATTAAGGAATTCAAAGGCATGTGATTATGAAAGCAGATCTTACGCATTGCATTTTTAGTATGTACACGTTCTTGATCTGGTTCGGATAACGCAAGGATTCTGCGGAGTGTTATAGGAGGTGGCAGACCACCCCCCATGGATGGAAAAGGTTGATTTTCAGTATGGTTTTCATTTACAAAGTAGTATGGTAGAATAAAAAAAATTAGTACATGGTGATAAACCACTTACATATTTGAGGTTGTGTTTGAAAGTGTTGTGTGAGTTGAGGACTTTTACGAAGGTTTAAGCCAGCAGCGTGAGTGCCCTTCTTTACTGCAAAAGTTTAACTAACAAAAAGTTAGACAACACAAAGAGCATTTAGAAAATACGACACAAATTTATCTCTATCCTCTCTCACTAGTTCATCAGGATAAAAAAAGTTTTCTTCACCGGCAAACATCTCCGGCTCAGATCTGGTTCTTTAAGGGCCGGATCTGAGCGAGATTTGTTTTCCTTTTTATTGTTTTAGGTTAGATCTTTGTTCTTAGTTAGTTATATCATGGTTTTCTCTTAATTTTTGGTAAGTTTTGTACACCCTTATGGTGTTTTTATCTCCTCTATTAAAGAGGTTTATCTCGGTTTTAATGGCCGTTCTTATGTTTCATGGGTTTTAAGATCACTTGGGATGTTTTTCAATGACGAAAACTTCATCATTGTTATCTCCGGCGATGGAATCCTTACTGGAATCTTCATCATCTATTTATTCGGCGACGAAATCTTCATGAATGATGCTTTTGACGACGAAATCTCCATCACAAGTTTTAAGAAATTTGAGCAAATCACTCCAACTTTTGGAGCACATATTTATGAAGAAGAAAAACAAACAAAATGGTTGGAATACACTTCCGTGAAAAACCATTCTTCCCCCGACTTGATCGGTTCTTATTCATGCTTGTATTTGTTGTACACCGGCAATCATTCTCTTTCTCTTGTCATATTTCTTGGTAAACTTGTACGGTATGTCTATTTGTATTTTCTTAATTTTGATTTTAAACCCATTGTAACATTGATCTTCAATTAATGAAAAGGTTCTTTGTATCAAAAAAAAAACGACACAATTCTACAATTAAGCACTTTCATATACTACACTCATTTTAAAATAAAAATAAAAATAATACCAAATATCAAATATCAAATGCCGCCAATCAGAAAAACATAGTAGTATGGAGAAGAATTACCACTACTTGTTCCCGCTCTGCCCTCATTATTAGTTGCATCATCTACTATTGTTCTTTTCATCATTTCATAAGTTGAACTCCGTTTTTCAAGGAGTTGTTCTCTTTCATTTTCAGTTAGTGAACTTCTTCTTGCCCTTTGTGCAGTACGGCATATTTCTTGTCTCTTTGTTTCGATACTTCCATTATCTGATTCATGGCAGCATTTCTTGCCTCCTCCTCTCTCAATATCATCTAAATGTTCTCGACCCTGAACTTGCTCAGCAATTCTAGGGCTTCAGCGGGGAATTAATATTTCGTTTGTTGCATAAGAGAAATAACCAAAAGAAAGCAGAAAAAATGGTCAGTCAAGTAATTAGGGGGAAGGTGGCGTATCAGATGGCACCCCTATGTTATGTAATTAGAATACAAATTTCCATGAGTCTAACATGATCTCCATGAATTGAAGAAACAATATAACATAGAATTAGAAGAAAAAAAACACTTTAGAAATATATCAACATCTGTAAAGAAATATAAACACTAACCACTACTCATTCCCGTTGTGCATCCATCGTTAGTTGTATCACATACTCTTGATCTTTGCGTTTGATAAGTTGTATGCCGCTTTTCAAGGATCTTCTTTCTGCTATTTTCAGTAATTGAACTTTGTCTTGCCCTGTATGAAGCATGACGCATCTCTAATCGTTGTTTTTTCTTGTCACTTTCGTTATCTGAATCCACTGTTTCGTGGCAGCGTTTTTTTCCTCTTTCTTTCTCAATAATTCTAGGGCTTCGATGAGAATTGAATATTGTATTACCTTGAGAGTTGTTACTTTCTTTGCCACTCTGACCCAGTTCAGCCACATCAGTTCCAACAGCAAATTGTTTGTTTGCTGCATAAGAAAAAAAAATTGAACAAAACATTTGTGCACCATGGAGAAAGAGTACTCAGTATTTTTCCTTCATGTACCATTACTTGATTCTGGTCTATCCTCTCCAGTTGACTTAGAAATTTCTACACTTGTTGCACATGTAAAATAATGATATATAATAAGCTTATGAGTTGTTCGATCCTTATAAGATGAAACATTAACTAAAGATATAATGTGGTTAATCACAAACATATCAACTTGGGATAATAAGTTTCATGAGATTCTAAAATGTAATTCACTATAAAAGTAAAGTCATAAATAACATTCAAAGTTGTTGTCTTACTATAACTTGTTCTTGCTGGCTGATTTCTGTTTTCAGCAGCTCAAAATCAGCTGCTCTTTCCATGATCCTGATTTTAAGTCTCTATTATCAATTTTGATTATAATTAAAATATATAAAGAAAATAGTATTTCTCAGATTAGTTCCTAAGGATTGGAAATGATTTTGTGCAACATAAAAGTAAAAAATGAAATTCATAAATTTCATGGATCAATGGTCGGTACAATACGATGCACAATGTTTTTGACATATAATTAACTTAATGGTCATGAATCTTGTTAGACATATCCAGGAAATTGAAAACTTAAAAACCGCACGCTTACAAAGAGGAAATGGTCTTCATGAGAAGTAAGGATCACGACAACGAAGGTGCGAACTAAAGAGTTGGGGAATTGCTAGCAGCGGTTGAAACTTGGAAGTGGGAACTTCTCATGGATGAGCCAACAATCATCGTGGAAACTAGCAACAACAACCTCTCCAGACTGACAACAGGGCTCAACTTCATAATGGAATGGCAATCTAAATCTGTCTGCTACATAGAGAAACTCCTTTTTTGAGGCTAAACCAACTCCAATTTATTTACTGCTTTGTAACTAAGGAAGTTAACCAGGCGGTAATTTTATTGGCAAATAAACCCAATGCAACTGCCATTATCAAGGAGAACCTTTATGTTTGATTATTTGGACAAAGACATGATTGGGAATTCACACTCTCGAGTCTCGACGATGACCTAACACAAAAAGAGCAATGATAAACACACCGAAGTGTGCACCGCAATCTGTCCTGAGAGGAGAATGGACCGATGAGATCAAAACCCTCTAAACACTTGGATCAAGAATGGGCAGTCTGGATCACTCGGTGCACAGCTCGGTGAGCCGCCCCGGCTACGATGTGGTCAGGCCACATACTCCCAGTATGTGACACCTCTTCTCTTTTGGACACGTCATATCTTTAAACAGAAAAGCATTTGAAAAACAGTTTTGATAAAAGGAAATACAATTGCTTATAACTACTTAAATAAGGAAAAATAAGGATAAAAAAAAACTGCCAAAGAAACGGAAATTTTCTTTCCTTGAGTTTTTATCATCATTTTCCTTTCCTAAATTAATGAAACTCTATCAATACTCTGAAACGAAGTTGCAGAACCTACCCAATCTTGGTAAATTCGACTAAAAACTGAATGATCGACGAAGAATCTCAGAAATAACACTCTATGAATCACTCAACAAGAACAAAATAAATCTCATCCCTCACAAATAGGTAACTCTTTATCAAGGGTTATGTAAATCGGGCACCCTATGCATTAATGATTTTATCAGTATAAGAAAGCGGTGATGTACTGGGGGGAAAACAGTTACAAGATGATTACAAATGTCAGCATTCTAAACCTTTATTTATTTCTCACTTGCGCTTTGAAAAGGAGGCATCGAAGTTTGGTAGTTATCTTGAAAAAATTGAAAACGAGAATGATGGGATTTCCATTCATAAGGTTGAGATAGTGAGTCTGTTAAAAAATGACAAAGATGGGAAAGTACATTTCAATAAAAAAAATGAATTTTGTAGAATGTAGTTGCAATCGTTTCAAGTTTACAGGTATTCTATGTGTACATGCTCTATTCTCTTTCAAGAATTTTTTTGGAGATTCCGTCACAGTATTTACTAAAAAGGTGGTTTACGCATTCCAAGGATGGGACAATTCAGGGGCTTCAATACTTCTTACTGTAATGAATCTTCAAGCGTCTGATATAGTGATTTAGCTCATCTAGCTCTTACCATGGAGATGAATGGTTCTATAAATGAAAGGGTCTAGCTCCATCGTCAAGCGCCATCTAGCTTCTTTGCAGAGGATCTAATGCCTACAGAATAAGCCTTGAGACAGCGACACAAGTTGATGAATCTGAAAGTCATGAACAACAAAGAAAAGGTAAAAATGATGGAAGGAGAAATATCAAAGAGAAACAGATCGCCATTCAAGATCTGAATATAAATAAAAAAGTACGAGGGGAGAAAAATCACTATATCGGACCATGCATTGAGGAGGATTAATGAGAAATCTATAGTGGGGGTATAAAGTGATAATTCACAATAGAGCTTAATTGTGCAGTATAGGTTGCTTTCTGTTGATCAATATCAGTTGTGATTCTTGGTGACAACACGTAGACAAGTTTAAACCTTTACATTGATTGATGTATTGTGTAAGGGGGAACTCAACACGAAAGGCTCATTGCTTATTTATGCACCAGACTGCCATATATTGAAACGATAAAGACCATTACAAGATTCATGAGTTTATTATTACAAGAACTCAAACAATGATGTTACTTTTATCTGCAGTCTAATTATGTTTCTGAATCGCCAATCTCCATCATACTCGTCAACCTCTCCTGGCATGAGAACATACCAGGTTCAGTAGAAGAAAAGACAACACACTGTATAACTACAAGTTTTTTGGTTTATATGTATACAAATTTCATGTTGCCTCCTAATACCTCTACTCCAATGAGGCTAGGACCTAGGACCGATCGAAGATGATCACAAATTAAAGATGCATTCAATTGCCTGAATTGAATTAATTCACATAGTGTATATATGCTTGAATACGGTTGAATACGATACTATAGATAAATGGATGCCATGTTGTTAAAACTAGCCAAGAAATTTGATGAAGTTGTGACCACATGGAAAAAATAGTTACCCCTGTAAATGGTACTCATTCATCAAACACAAAACCAAATTGGTTGAATCCCATAACTTGCTACTTTCTCAAACGCTTCATTGACTGAAAACACATAGATTATCACAAAATGTTTATCAAATTTCACTCAAATGAATTAAAAATCAAAACTTTTTTTCCTTCAGTCAATAGAAACTCAAAATTAATGATAAGGATGGAACTTTTACCTATGATGAAAGGAACATTTACCTTGATACTGAGTTTTCTCCACTAATTCCATTTTCTCCTCCTTTGCTCCTCTTTAGCTCATCTTTCTTTGAGTTTGCAATTAGGGTGTTGGGAATTTGAAGTTAAAATTCATTCATAAAATATCACAAATTTCTTATATACATTAAAATCAAGATTTCAATTTCTGAAAGAAACAAAAATTCTAATTTTAGGAAACAACAAACCCTCTTCTTAGCAAGGATAATGGATAATCCTCCAATTAACTTCAATATTAGTCACCCCTTTTCGTTTCTTTCAACATCACTTGATTAATCAAATTAAAATTTGATAAGAAATCAGAAAACAAAATCAATCATAAGTGTCGTAAAGAATTACTTACTTTGAGGGTTGAGCTTTATTTTGTTGGGTTATTTTGTTTTTGGTACTCAAGTTTTGACCAACTTTGCTGGTTGGTCTAACATTTGTCCAGCTTGGGGTTTGGTACTTGGAATTGACGTTGACCATAGTTTGACTGGTTAATTCAAGAAATATCGCTTGTGTTCTAGAAGAAAGAAAAAAAGATTGTAATCTAAGCCGTCAATCGTTTAGATGGGTGGAGAATATGGATCGTCCGTGTTTATAGATTAAGGACACGGTTAGTCATTGTTAGTAAAGATAATAATATTCTAGTACATACGTATTTAATTGAATTAAAATTTGACATGTCATGACTTAACCTGGTCAACGCGGGTCAACGTCAATTCCAAGTACCAAACCCCAAGATGGACAAATGTTAGACCAACCAGCAAAGTTGGTCAAAACTTGAGTACCAAAAACAAAATAACCCTATTTTGTTTCATGTTAAGCGATTCATAAATAGTATTCTTCTTCAAGTTCTTCAACAATCGATTAGGTTCTAGCAAGATTTATTAAGGTCGGATATTGTTCTGTAATATTGCTTCAGAGAGTTTTTGATAATTTAGGAGAAAATAAAAAAGATATATAACTGACAGAAACTAGAGAATAAAAAAAAATCTTTATTTTTTGTAGTTATAATTTTTTTACAGATAAGCGGTTAGTTGGCAATGTAATCATGTTGATGTTAATCATATTAAGGTCGGTAGGTGGATTAATCACCAAATTATTCTTCATGTGTGACACATTTGATTGTTCTAGAGAATGGTGGGCCACTTCACAAGACATGTGTACACAATACATTTCCTTTTTTTGTGTCGAAAAGTCTACATTCACCGAAAAAACCTCACCCCGGATACGATGTGGTCGGGCCACATCCTCCGAGTATGTGGCCCCTCCTCTTTTCTCGACACGTCCTGGTTTCAACGAATAATAAATAAAAAAAACACTTGAGAGACAGCAAAGAAACAAAGAAGAAGTAATTAGTGTTCTCCATTTGTTCCCCATTTTATAAAGCTTAGATTAGTTAATTAATAAGTAATCAGTGTTCTCCATTTGCTCTCCGTTTGGTAAAGCTCATATTATTTTTATTGATAATTTCATAAAATGTTATCAGCACGAAATAGCTCGGTGTGTACGTAGTTTTCCAGCTAGTTCATCAAACTAAAAGAGTGGACATCTGCAGGTTTGATTTTTCTGTTACATTTTTCCTTTTAAAATGTCATCAAATTTAGTTAGTCTGGATTTTATGCCACTTGAGGATTCCGGTGAAAACTATCTCTCATGGGCGCTCGATGCTGAGTTGCATTTGGAAGCGAATAAACTTGGTCATACGATCATAGGGGGAGACTGTACGTCAGACGGACGCGCCAGAGTTGTAGCTTACTTGCGCCGTCACCTCTCCCCAACACTGAAACATGAGGTAGCACACTATAGAGAACCTCAAAGGTTATGGAATACCATAAAAGGGAAATATGACCATTTTAAGGTGGTCACCCTGCCAAAAATTCGTGACCAATGGATTCATCTGAGATTTCAGGATTTTAAATCCGTGTCGGCTTACAATTCTGAATTGCACAAGATCGCTGCTCAATTTGAGATGTGCGGTGAGCCTTTATCAGAAGAATCCAAACTAGAGAAGACACTGAGTACTTTTTATTCTTCCCATATTGTACTCCAGTAGTTATACCGGGAACGTCGTTTTACATGGTATTCTGATCTTATATGTTGTCTTCTCGTGGCTGAGCAGAATAACGAATTATTAATTAAAAATCACGAGTCCCGTCCCTGTGGTTCTGCTCCGGTGCCCGAAGTAAATAGGGCATCATATTATGGACATGGACATGATCGTGCTAAGAAGGGTTATCGTGGAAAGAAGCGTAAACGCGGAGGCTATAGGCATAGAAATGCCAACATCCATCCGTATAATAAAAATACGGAAGCGAAGCATGATAAGGGGAAGGCATCGACTTCCACTTCTCAAAGGAAATTTGAGAATCCTCCCAAGAAAAATGACGAGGGTTGTTATCTCTATGGTTCTAAAGACCATTGGTTTAGATGCTGCCGCGCTGATCTCCGTGAACCTCACAAGAAAAAGGAAGCAAACGTTGAGATGAATTTAGCAGAACAAAATATTTCCACTGAACCTCCAAAGTTAGAGGTTTCTGACTACCTACTTGATTTGGAGGGTAATAAATACCAGACTACTTTTGACCAGTTTGCTGGTGGTCTGTTTCGTGTAAATTAAAATTATAGTATTGTGTTTTAGTGTGTTGTTTGTATTTGTATTTACCTCTTTTGGTATTTTTGGCTTGTACTAATTTTATGGGTTTGCATGTGTATAATATGTATGAGTGTATGTAATATACGTGTGTTGCTAAAATTATTTTGTGCAACTATCTTATACCTTCTTTATGTATATGTAAGGACATGGACACTGAAAGCAACCCCGATGATGAATTTTGTCTCGTTGATAGTGGAACGACAAATTCAATATTTCGAAATACTAAGTACTTTGTAACCTTGAAAAGGTTCAAGGCTAGTATCACTACCATAAGTGGTTCAGCCAACCTTGTAGAAGGTGCTGGTAAAGCTTGTGTCTCATTACCGTGTGGTACCATATTCATTATCAATGACGCGTTATATTCCTCCGGATCCCATAGAAATCTGTTGAGTTTCAAAGATATACGCAATAATGGATACCACATTAAAACTGTTGATGAGAACGATAAGGAGTACTTGTATATTACATCGCCTAATGGAAAACACATTGTTGAGAGGCTTCCAGCCCTCACTTCTGAGTTGTACCATACAAAGATTTGGAAAGTTGAATCTTATTCGATCATAGTTCAAAATTTTTATGACCCGAATACATTTGTGTTGTGGCACAATCGACTTGGACACCCAGGTTCTACTATGATGAGTAGAATTTCTCAGATCTGTCAGGGACATCCTTTGCAGAAACTTCTGTTTAACAAAGGACTTGGTTGTACTGCCTGTTCTTTGGGGAAACTTATTACAAAACCGTCCTTGACAAAAGTGGTTCTGGAATCACCTACATTCTTGCAGAGAATACAAGGTGATATATGCGGTCCAATACATCCTTATAGTGGACCCTTTCAGTACTTTATGGTTCTGATTGATGCTTCTGCTAGATGGTCACATGTTTGTTTACTTTCAACACGTAATTTAGCATTTGCTCGGCTTCTTGCCCAAATTATAAAATTACGTGCTCATTTTCCTAATTATTCTATCAAGTCAATACGTCTTGATGGTGCAGCGAAATTTTCCTCAAAAATGTTTGATGCACATTGCATGTCGTTAGGCATTGAGATTGAGCATCATGTTGCTCATGTGCATACACAGAAGGGTTTAGTAGAATCATTCATTAAACATCTTCAACTCATTTCCAGACCTATGCTTATGAAAACTCAGCTCCCAGATTCGGCTTGGGGACATGCTATTTTTCACGCTGCTACACTGGTACGTTATCGACCTTGTGCGAATAATCAGTATTCACCTTTACAACATGTGCTAGGTCATCCACCAGATATATCTCATTTGCGTGTTTTTGGTTGTGTTGTTTATGTCCCTATTGCACCACCACAGCGCACCAAGTTTTTCCCACAACGTCGACTTGGGATATATGTCGGATTTGACTCACCATCTATAATTCGATATCTTGAACCATTAACAGGGGATGTTTTTACGGCAAGATTTGCAGATTGTCATTTTGATGAGACAGTCTTCCCACCGTTATGGGGAGGAAAGCTACAATCTGAAAAACGGCGTGAATTATCCTGGTATACACCAAAATTGTCTCATCTTGATGTACGCACAATTCAGTGTGAAACTGAGGTGCAGAAGATTTTACATCTTCAAAATATTGCAAATCAAATTCCTGATGCATTTACTGATACAACAAAAATAATGAAAGTAGATGTGCTAGCTAAAAATGCTTCATCACGTATTGATGTTCCTGTAAAGCAATATGTGGATGTAGCAGCAAACAAGTCGTCTGAGATACGCCGTAAGCGTGGACAACTAGTTGGGTCAAAGGATTCTGCTCCTCGAAAGAGGAAAAACCAATCTTAATCATTGACTAATAGTGTTCTTGAGGAGACTATTGATGAAGGATCCAAACTCTCTGAAAATAGATCTCCTGACGAGGAGAATGTCTCGACAGAGACAATGGAACCTCAAAATGAGGAAGCCTCTATTAATTATGCATGCAATAAAGAAGTTTTGGATCGAAGTACAATGATTATTGACGATATATTTTCATTTACAGTAGCTACTGACATTGCCTTGGATGATGATGGTATTGAGCCACACTCTATAGAGGAATGTCGTCAAAGAGATGATTGGCCAAAATGGAAAAAGGCAATCCAAGCAGAATTACTTTCTCTCGCTAAGCGCAATGTTTTTGGTACTGCAGTCCGAACACCAGATAATGTGAGCCTGGTTGGCTGCAAATGGGTGTTTGTGCGCAAGAGAAATGAGAAAATGAAATCGTTCGCTATAAAGTGAGACTAGTGGCACAAGGTTTCTCACAAAATCCAGGGATTGACTATGAGGAAACATATTCTCCTGTAATGGATGCAATTACATTTAGGTATTTGATTAGCCTAGTAGTCCATGAAGGACTTGGAATGCATCTAATGGACGTGGTTACTACATATCTGTATGGAAATCTAGATACAGACATCTATATGAAAATCCCTGAATTTCAATTGTCAGTAGATAAACCATGTCATATGTATTCACTAAAATTAAATAGAGCCTTGTATGGTTTGAAACAATCTGGACGAATGTGGTATAATCGTATGAGTGAATACTTGTTAAGTCAGGGTTATATGAACAATCCTATGTGCCCATGTATTTTCATTAAAAAGACAAACACTGGGTTTGCTATTACTGTTGTATATGTAGATGACATCAATCTTATTGGAACTCTTGAAGAACTCTGCAAAGCACAAAGATGCTTAAAGAAGGAGTTCGAGATGAAAGATCTCGGTAAAACAAAGTTTTGGCTTGGTCTACAACTTGAGCATTATGAGGGTGGAATCCTTGTCCAGCAATCAGCGTATACAGAGAAACTTCTCAAACGCTTTAATATGGACAAATCATATCCGCTTAGCACTCCAATGGTTATGAGAACTCTTGATCCCAAAATAGATCCATTTCGCCCCAAAGAGGAAGGCAAAACACTTCTTGGACAAGAAGTACCATATTTAAGTGTCATCGGTGAGTTATTATATTTATCTCAGTACACTAGACCAGACATCTCTTTTACACTAAATCTCTTAGCCAGGTACAGTTCCGCGCCAACAAATAGACATTGGGTTGGAGTAAAACATATTATCCGCTATCTGCGTGGGACTACGGACATGGGACTGTTCTACTCGAAAGACTCAGAAAACTGCTCGAATATTAAAGGATACACAGATGCTGGTTATCTTTCAGACCCCCACAAAGCAATCTCTCAGACAGGGTATGTCTTTACAAGCGGAGGCACAACATTTTCTTGGCGATCTTGTAAACAGAGCATGCCGGCTACTTCCTCAAATCACTCTGAAATAATTGCTCTCCACGAAACAAGTTGATAATTTGTATGGTTGCGATCATTAATCGAACACATTAGAATCTCCTGCGGTCTGACTTCCATAGACAGTGTGCCAACGACAATTTGTGAAGATAATTCGGCATGCATAGCATAAATGAAACAATGCTACATCAAGGGTGATAGAATAAAACACATTTCGCCAAAGTTATTTTATTCACACCACCTCTAGAAAAATAACGAGATTGATATCCAGAAGATACAATCCAGTGAGAATTATGTTGATCTATTCACCAAGTCGTTACCAACAAAAGTCTTCCAGAAGCTGGTATATGGAATCGGAATGCGCCACATGTACAAGCAGGAAAATTAATGGATGTTTTGATCAGGGGGAGTTTTTGGACTATAATGCGTTGTACTCTTTTTACTTCGTCAAGGTTTTGTACCACTAGGTTTTCTTTGTAAAGGTTTTAATGAGGCAACATATTCATATCCAACACCGTTCTAAGATGTCTGTTGTACTCTTTTTCCTTCGACCGGGTTTTTGTCCCATTGAGTTTTACCGGCAAGGTTTTAACGAGACAACGTTCTTAGAAATGATGGTCCAAGAGGGAGTATTGTGTACACATGTCTTGTGAAGTGGCCCACCATTCTCTAGAAAAATCAAGTGTGTCACACATGAAGAATAATTTGGTGATTAATCCACCTACCGACCTTAATATGATTAACATCAACATGATTACATTGCCATATCAAAGGACACTTGGTCTGACTTCCATAGCCAGTGTGTTAACGAAAATTTGTGAAGATAATTCGGCATGCATAGCACAAATGAAAGAAGGCTACATCAAGGGTGATAGAATAAAACACATTTCGCCAAAGTTATTTTATTCACACCACCTCCAGAAAAATAACGAGATTGATATCCAGAAGATACAATCCAGTGAGAATTATGCTGATCTATTCACCAAGTCGTTACCAACAAAAGTCTTCTGGAAGATGGTATATGGAATTGGAATGCTCCACATGTACAAGCAGACAAATTAATGGATGTTTTGATCAGGGGGATTTTTTGGACTATAATGTGTTATACTCTTTTTCCTTCGTCAAGGTTTTGTCCCACTGGGTTTTCTTTGTCAAGGTTTTAACAAGGCAGCATATGCATGTCCAACACCGTTCTAAGATGTCTGTTGTACTCTTTTTCCTTCGACCGGGTTTTTGTCCCATTGGGTTTTACCGGCAAGTTTTTAACGATAAAACGTTCTTAGAAATGATGGTCCAAGGGGGAGTATTGTGTACACATGTCTTGAGAAGTGGCCCACCATTCTCTAGAACAATCAAATGTGTCACACATGAAGAATAATTTGGTGATTAATCCACCTACCGACCTTAATATGATTAACATCAACATGATTACATTGCCACATCAAATGACACTTGGTCTCACCATGTTACATATTTGACGCTTTTGTTGACTATAAATATCCCCCCCCCCCCAATATGAATGTATATATAATTAAAAAAAACACTTGAGAGACAGCAAAGAAACAAAGAAGAAGTAATTAGTGTTCTCAATTTTTTCCCCATTTTATAAAGCTTAGATTAGTTAATTAATAAGTAATCAGTATTCTCCATTTGCTCTCCATTTGATAAAGCTTAGATTAGTTTTATTGATAATTTCATTAAAAAAATGTCTATGAGTCAGCAGGGTTTACTTTTTAGTACACCTGGAATTTTTTGTTAAGACTAAGTCTTATGGGCTAGATTGGAGGTGCTAGATTAGCACATAAGTGTTGCAATTCAAAAAAAAATTGTGACAAAAAAGTTAACACTAGTTCTCTTTCCTACCAGTTGCTAGCATGTGAACTAGTATGCTAGATTGATACGCAGAATGATTCAGCGCTGGAGAAAGTAACTTTCGCGGAACGAAATAGCGCTCAGAAGAATATTCCAAGCATCTACGCGGAATGGAAACACGCATCAAGCTGAAATATAATCTACCTACTGTGTGATTAATCAAATATTTTATTTGATGTTTGATTAAATCAAACAGTAACTTTGTCTGCTAATTTATTTAAATGTTTGATTAAATCAAACAGTAACTTTGTCTGCTGATTTATTTAAATATTTGATTTGATGTTTGAATAAATCAAACAGTAACTTTGTCTGTGTAATTAATTATGATATGATACGATCCACTTTAACTTCTCTCTCTGTCTGCGCGTAATAATTTAGCGCGTTGACTGGTCAAGCGCGGGATTGTTCCACGAAAGGTAGTTTCGCGGAATGGTTCAGCCCTGGGCGCTGTTTTATTTCAGCGACTAGCATGCTAGACTAGCACTCCCATAAGACTTAGGAGATTTTTCTTGCTGATGTGGACTGCTAATCTAGGCTCTAGACTAGCACCCCATAAGACTTAGTCTAACTAAGCTCTCTTTTAGCATCGCTGCTAATGGGGGGGACTGAATCCAGCGGGAGTGTACCACATCCCCCGAGTCAGACGAGTAAGACATAGTTTCCCGAAATCAATGAAGTTACCCCTTATAGCTTATAATATTAATCACCTTAATACCCTTGCCTCGTTACAGTGATTATAAGTTACTTCTCCAAGTGTGCCCTAAATCAAAAATCAACAAGGAAGTATTGATTTTACTCACAAAAGAAGTGTTTCTGAAAATTACAAGAACATGTAATGGTTACTTTTGAGGCCGAAGATGATACCATGTTTTCGGATAGTATAAGTTTTGAAAGCTTTAATCTTGATGAAATTGATTTTTCTACTTCATTCGAAGAAGGAGTGATTGAGTCCTATCTTACTTTTCCTGTATTTGTTAATGATCAGAAAGGCGATTTTCCAATAAATGATCAATCAAACACGCAAGTAAGTTGGTGTTTAGTGTTAGATTGTGTCTTTAATAAAATCAAAGTATATTTAAGTTTTTTTTTCCTTTATTTTTTTATAATTCAGTAGAAATATTATTGATGTTCCTCCTATTGCAAGGTTTATTTCCGTTGTTAGAGTGGTAAATTTTCACTAATGTTGTGATGATGTTTGTTTAGATACAAATTCATTCATGGGTTTAACATGTATCTATTTTAGTTTTGCGTACATAGTGTTTGATGCATTGTTTCAAAGAAAATTCCCACTACAACAAGACTCTTATTCTCTAACTTGTTTTTGTTTCTAGATCGTTCTTGTTGATCACTTTGAACCCATTTCAGAACAATACCTGGACACCTCACACCTCTACATAACAAACATGGTATGTCGAGTAGTGATTTTAATAGTTTTCTTTATTATAAGTAGGCACTTTGAAATCACTCTAACATTAATTCCTCGATAAAATTGCAGGCCTTTGATAGCAAAACGGAAGCAAGGGATTGGTGCGTCGAAATGGGTAAAAACAACAATTGTGTTATTGTTACTCCAAGTGGTGTGTATAGGAAAAGGAATGTTTGGACCAATGGAAAAGGTTGTAGGTTTGAACTGGGATGCGAGAGGGGTGGTGTTTACAAAAGTCACAAGTCGAAGAAAGAAGTTAAAAAGTCCATAGGCAAGAAGAGGAAAAAAGACACGGGAACGAAGAAAATAAATTGTCCATTTAAGTTAAGTGTTCTGTGTGGGGATGATTCAAAATGGCGTGTAACCGTTAGAAATGGGTGGCATAGCCATGATCCCCCGGAATCTCTAGTGGGACATGTGACTTCTTCATTGAGTGAAGAAGAGTATCAGAGGGTTGTACAGCTCTATGGCGATGGTGCAAAACCTGCAACGATCCTTACGACTACGCAACGAGAATTCCCTGGAATAGTTTGTCATATCAAGACTATTTACAATGCGATTCTAAAAAGTAAGAGAATATTAGGGGATGGGAGGGCATCAGTTCAAGAGTTTAAGAATTTGTGTGCATAAAATCACTACATATTCCGATCGAGAACCAACATTAACAAATAAATTACAGATCTGTTTTTCGCACATCCCAAGTTTGCAAGTTTAGCCAACACTTTTCACAACTTTGTTATACTCGACAACACGTACAAGACAAATCTATATGACATGCATTTGCTAAATGTGGTTAGATATACATCGACCAAAGCCGTTTCTGGTTACTTGTGTTTCATGCAATTTGAAAGAGAAGATAATTTTGTTTGGGCATTCGAGCGTCTCAAAGAGATTTACTTGTATGATAATGTGCCAACTTTGTTTCTAACAGATTGCAGCCAAGCTATGATCAAAGATGTGAAGAGGGTGTTCCCATTTTCAACACACTTGTGATAGGTGTCTAAAACACCTGATTCTAGTATCGATTCCGTACACTTTTATTAGCTATTTCTTTTGTAAAATTGTATATTATGCTTGGTTTTTGTATTTTTAGGCGCAAGGGCTTGGATTTGCATAAAGAAGGGAAAAAGCGTAGTAATGAACCATATTGATATACATTTATGAATTCGGGGACTGCAATACATTGGTGGTGCTCCCATAGCCATCTGAGAATCCATTTCTTAATACTCGAAGTCGGGGGAGCTGCAAAGCTTGGTAGATTCTCGACAACTATAAACTATGAGCTTGGTGGGTCGTGTAGGTGTTATTAGGCTTAAAGATGTGTGTCTCTTTTAGACCACAGTTTAGTGGACTTCAACTCAATGGGGTCGCACATGTGCACTCAAGAAGGAAGAAATTAGGTTCACAGAAACCCAAAGTCGAACAGAGGAGTTATTCATTTCTCCAATGACCAGTTCTCCCTCTCCACTTCCCTTTTGCCGAGCTAGATCTGTCAAGTATTACTGCCGGCTAATCATGGAGTTCGTGGGTCCAAGACTGTGTAGTATTGAAGCTCAGACAAAGAAGGATCATGTGGTTCGTGTTATACGAGTTTGGTAAGTATCTGAGTTCAGTTTTAGGCCAAGACAATCGAGAAAAGATTGAGGTTTTCTGCCATAGAGAGTGAACGAATGGAGGAAATTTAGACAGGTACCAGAGGATGGAAAGATCATGAAGCATGGGTTACAACGAATTCTATTTGGAAGGAACAGTTTGAGATGGGTTTGAAGTTGAAGAAATCAAAGAATTTCAGTTGCTATTTGTGTTCGTGAATGGTTTATGAGAATGGGTTTGTCTGCAGATTCAAGTTAACAGCAAGGAAGGAAGGATTTGGGTGGCTCTCAATATGCAGCCAATACACAACTATCGTCAGTTTGCAAACTGCACACATGGTGTTTATGTAAAGGCCTGAACGAGGTGCAATGGGTTCTGGAGCTACAAGGGTGAAATGATTGCAGTGACGGAACTGAAGGTTTAATGGGTTTTTGTTGCACTCAACAAGGAGATAGTGAAGCTACAGCTTTAATGTGAAGGATTGTGTGAATGTGGATTATGTGCAGGGTGGCTCTGGTGATAGGTGTTACAACTAGAACTGAATGGCTTGAGTTCTGTATGTTGCTGGTGGAGATTTGGTTGAACTGCAGCTCAATGGAGTTAGTGGTGTTGAGAACAGGTGGTAGCTGCAATTGGTAATATGCATAGATGGAGTATGGTGTATGGGATATTTGGTTGTGTCAATGGTATTGTGTTGGCAAGCAGGGGCAGCAAGAAAGCACCAGTCTGTGCTAGTATGAGTAGTTGTGAGCCATGATTACAGGTGCACAGGTACTGGAGTGGTTTGCAGGAGTTCGAGTTTTAGGAAGGAGTTAAAGCTGCAGAGCTCGGGAAGATAATTGCTCTGCTGTGAATGGTATTTGCTGTAGATTCTGAGATCGAGATAGAGATGGAATGAGGAGCTACATCATACTTCCATTGACGAAGGTTAGAGCTCGGGTGTGTGGTTGAGTCTCGACCATTGCAGTGAGAAACTCAATGAGCGTATTGCAGTCGACAATGCTGGCAGGCACGTTGGAAGGTCGAACTTGGTAAGAGAATGAAGCTACTACCACTAGTGGCGATACAGCAAGCTGGTCATGGTACTAGGCAAAGATGTATGGGTTCAGTTTGAGCTCAACTGGAATTGGCAGTGGAGATGAGGAGACGTTGTTGAGAAACAGGAATGAATAAAAGGAGTGTGGAGCTGTGACGGAACAGTTGAGAGTTTGTTTCTCGAATGAGATGAGCTGTGAAGTGGATTATATGTGGAGGAGCTCGAAATGGCTGCTGCAAGGTAGCTGAGCTGAATTACAAGATGAAGCAGTGGTGTTTGCAATGGTTTTGACTGAACTTCAGGAGTACTGAAAGTGCTGAATAGATGAATGATAGGGGCTATGCAAGATTGAATGCCTGAGACATTTTGGAGCTGCAGAAACAGTGCGAAAAGCGATCGAAAATGGCGCACCGGTGGTACTAGTTTCGGTTGTCGGATTTCGAAACTTGAAGCATGAATTGCAATATTTCAGTGAATCGCGAAGGGGGTATGTGTTGGATACTATAGTTGGCGGCCGGATATGTGAGCTATGAGTCGCGCTTTTGGGTGTGTTTTCGCAAGGAATAGAAAATTGGATTTAGATGGGTTATGCAAATGTTTGAAATGCAGAAAAGCAAAGTTGAGCTTCTGGGAGTGTGTACTTTCCTGGTGACGTCTTCCAATGCTTCAAGTGATCGGAGAAATTTTTATGGTGGCCGGATTCCGGCGACGGTGACCGGATTCCAGCGATGACGTCAGCATTCCGGCGACAACTTTTGGACCCAAATTTTCCAGAGACATATTTTTCACACTTGGGCTTGGTGGATTTCCAACTAATGGACTTTGAAGACAAAACTTATTTTTAGAAGGAGAAAAAGCTATAAAAAGGAAGTTTTCTACACAATTTGGGAAGAACGTTTTATTCTATTCTTGGAGCTTTTGCAGAGAACTACTTCTAGGGTTTGCTTTCTTTTATGTTTCATCTATTTTCTTTGAATATTATGATGATGAACTCCATGAATATGAGTAGCTAAATACAATAATTGGTTATGGGATAAAAGTTGATTTATTCAAGCATGTTATTTGATTCTATGAATTAGTTTTGTCTCAATTTTATCGTTTATGATTCATCGTTTTTATTATCATATGATTTGAATGCTAGTTTGGTTGAGTCCGGAATCAATTGGATTTGTTTTCATATCTATAGATATATTAGGGTTTTCAATACGTAAAAGTTGTTATCTCTGATTTCTAGTAGCATCTTGTGGTTAATACTTGTAGTGATACATATTTTTAATCGCATATGAATCATAACCTTTGTTAAAACGAAATAGTGCTTTTACACGTTTGTTTGCATCGATTAGTCTTATTTCATAGAACTTATAGCTCTTAGGGAGTTAAATCTAATTGTGCTTTTACACTTTAGGTTGCTTTTTAAGAAGATTTCACAATAGCATCTTTTAATGTTGTTTGTGATAAAATCAGGAAATAAATGGGATACTCTTGCGATCAAGATATCCTAGGACTTTTGATAATTGAGAGATTAAATACCAATTCTAATCATAGATGAAAAATACATGTGTGTGAATGATACTATCCCTTAACCAATATCTTCTCCTTATTGATTATTCCAACTATTTACTTTGCTTTATTTAGTATTATTACTTTGATAAAAACAAAAACACACCTTGGGTTATTTGGTTACATAAGAATCTGAAAATTGCATAACAACAATCGCCTCTCTGTGGATACGAACTCTTTCTTATCGAATACTATATTTATAATTAGTAAAGTGAGGAAGTGAATTATTTTTGACGCATACGACACGCATCAAATTTTTGCGCTGTTGCCGTGGAGGCATTCGGCTTGTTATACAGTTTTAGTTTCTTATTTTTACGTTGTTTTTAATATCGTTTTGAGAATTGTGTTTCAGGTACCTTACTGAAATACAAACTAGAAGAAGCAATGGGTGACGCTGCAAATCGTACACTCAAGGAGCTGGCTTCTCACAAGTTGGATACACAACAGGGGTGTATTCAAACAAATTCTACTTTCGAGATCAAGCCGGGGCTGCTTAGAGAATTACCAAAGTTCCATGGCATGGTGAATGAAGACCCAAACAAGCATCTTATGGACTTCCACACCATTGTCATGGCCGTGCTTCCAGTGGATGTCGAGGCGAATGGTGCAATGTTGAAAGTTTTTCGATTCTCTTTGGTGGATAGTGCTAAAGATTGGTTGTATTATTTGCCTCCCGAAAGTGTCACAACATGGAATGGGTTGAAGAAACTCTTTTTAGAGAGATATTTTCCTGCGTCAAAGGCTATTCAAATTCACAAAGAGATTTGTGGGATGAAGCAAAATGTAGTAGAAGGATTTCCCACACTACACCCCTATTAAGATCCTATAAAAATCTATGTGAAACTAGTTGAAGATTAAAGAATTAAACGACACTTTTATTATTTAGATCTCAGAAATGTTTACTGAAAATATTCAAACTCAGAATTACAACTTTCTTTTCTGGAGTTTCTCTCTCCTCAAGATTTTCTCAACTCTAAAAAATACATCATCCTCATCTGGATTTACTTGAACCCTTTATATAGGAAATTACATTGTGGGTGACAGCTAAGTTTTCCCCTTCTTTCGGATATATTCTGCGATCTCATCGTGGTATTTGCAATATTAATCTTCTCCAACTTTTGTAATCCTCGTGAAACAACACTCTCATAACATGTCTCTTCAATCGTCAGCTATTATGATGCTTCCATGTGACGCTCGCTAAATGTTGCTGAAGAATCCTCACGACACTCTCGTGAATAATGTCATTTATACTTATAGGAATATTTGACCTTCTCATGAAAGCGTTGTTCTTACCATGAGAATATCGTTGTGGCGATATTCTGGTACTACATCTTGCCTCTTCTCATGTCTTTTCTGCGAAGAAGAAACGATCATGAGAATCCTTAACTATCGCAAGAATATCTGAACTTTTTTCTCCGGCAATATTCCGCTAATTCATCTTTCTTTGTTAACACGTGTTGTCAATCTATCCTTTTGTATTGACACGTCTCACATAATTTACTCCCTTCTTTGCCTATAAAAGAAAGAGTCGAATTTCATTTCTAGTTTTCTTCTCTTAACTCTCTTTCTTCTTTACTTAGTTTCTTTGCTTTTTGTTCTGCAACTTCTTCTCCTTCTCATTCTTCTGCTACTGTATTAATGGAGTCCTCGAGGTATATTTTTGATAATGTTATTTTCTTAGATCAAACTTTTTATTTATATTCTTCGATATTCTCTTACTTAATTCTTTATAACCCCATATTATGTACTCTTCAGCGGAGCTGCATCTATTTCCAAATCCTCGACTCAAAAACCTATTATTCATAAGAGGCCGACTGGAAAAAGGAAAGAAAATTCTGCGAGAAATAAGTTAGTAAGAAACACATTCTATTTCTTAATAACAATATTGTTGCCTCTATTTCTTATCTAGATTATTGTTTGCAGAATAACGAGGGTAATGCTAATCCTCCTAAAAGATCTCGCCAATTAAATAAGACCTTTGGAAGTAATTTCTTCATTCCTCCCTTAATATCTGCGAAAGCTTCACCTACACCTGTGCAATCTGATCTTCCTCCTTCTTCTGGGGAGAAGATCGCTTTCACTACCACTGCCTCTACTGGTCCTTCACCAATTCAAATTGCAGAACCCATCATACCTGAAATTCCCTCTAGCCCTTTACTTCCTTCAAATGTTACTTTCCCGAAAACTCCTCCTTCTGATGATACAACCATTTCTAATGACTTAAATCATCAACTTGTCCCCACTTCCTCTATTTCACCTTCTACATCCCTTCCTTCATCAAATGAGACCATCGCATGAATTGATGTTGCTTTCAAAATTTTATCTAACATTCTAAATAATGCTAGAGATTCTTCTACTGATTCTCTCCAAAGCGGAGTTTGTGAAACTTTGCTCAAATATTTTGGCTCAGACAATTCTGTTTCACGAGCTTCTCTAGAGAATGAAAATGCTTCTTTGAGAAAAAGTCTTCAAGATAAGACTTCTGAATGTGAAACTCTAAACCACAAGCTCAATAACTCTGTACTGGATCGCGAGAATCTCGCTAAAAAGATTGATGAGCTAAAAAGTAAGCTTCTTTTTGCCTCTGTCCTTTTATCTTTTTATTCTATTTCCATATTCTTCGTACTTAATCCTCCCTTTAAATTCTTGGTTTATATATTAGTTTCCAACCGAAATCGTTTCATCGAAAAACTTAAATCTGAAACCATAGATGATGAAGCTCGCATTGAAAGAGATTCTTGGATGGACCAGCATAGTAGATTAGATAATCTTTATACGTATTCAGTTGATCAAATAAGAAATCTCACGAATGAGAATAATCAATTATTGCAAAATCACAGTTTTCTAAACAACGAGGTTACTCGCCTCTCATATTCGTTATCCAAGACTAATTTGTCTATAGAATCTTTGTCAGACAAGAATAGAACTTTATCTCAAGAGAAACACAAATTATCAAGCTTATTGGAGATCTCCTCGCAGAAAGTAAACAATCTTCAAGGGATATGTGATGACCAAAAGCAGTCTCTCCGCTCTCTTAAAAATAAACTTGACGAAGTAACTGAATCATCTGCCGCTGAAATAGACAAACTTATCAAGGGTAGACTAACTCTTAGTTTGAATGCCAGCAAGCTTCGAGATGAATATTCCCAACTGAAGGAATCTCATTCCTCATTGTCAAAAGAAAATTCATATTTACGTACCAAAGAAGAGAACATTAAATCTCGTATAAAAGGCATGGTTGGCGACAATTTTGATGATGCTATGAACCAATGGGAGAACTGCCTCTTTTCATTAATCCAAAACTTAACTTCGCAAAAAGAAGGTAGTCAATTATGACTGCCTCACTTGTTGATTTCCCTTGTCACAATTTATGTTATATTTCTATAACCTTTCATTATTTTGTTGCTCGCAAAATCTGAAAAAAGCCTTCATTCTACTGTCACCAATCTTACTAAGGAGATGGACAGTGTTCGCAAAGAAAACAAGACTCTTCTTCTCAACCTTTTAGAAACTCGTGATAAAGCAGAAAGAAGACTTGATTATCTTGAGTATTTCAAGAATATAGAGATCAGAAATCGTGACAAAGGTTTCCTTCGCCAAGTTCATCTTAGTGCTGAAGTTCTTGTGAACGAAATTTTGATCTCCAACTCTCTTTCTCCTGTATCCGTTATACCTTTGAAAGTTGACGATGATGAAGTCCCTCTTCCTATGGACAAAGATTTAGAATATCCGTCTTCTGAAGGAGATGTTGAAGAATACGCTGAAGAAGAAGATGATCAAGGAAAAGAATAAAACCCTCTAAAAGAAGGAGAAGATCGTAACAAAAATAACTCTGGCGATGATGTTCGCGATGAAGGAAATATTGGTGATGATAAAAATCCTGACAATTCCAAATCTGGCGAGACTACCACTTGAAGATTGAGTTCTATTTTTAATTTCTTTTTTCTTCTTCTTTCTCGCAAATGATATAACCTTTTTTAAACTATAATATTCTCAAGAAACTTAATGAAATCCTACATATTTATTCCCTTGCTTGCCTCCTCATTAAATTTCTTGAGACTTGTTGAATCAACTTGTTTCTTGTGATAAAGAAATCTTCCCTGCATGCTTAACAAAGAAGAATTAATTTTTGAGATTATTCTATTGGTCTTATTTTGCCTTCCTAATTAAAGGTCTTATTTTGCCAATTTTTTCTTTTTGCGAAAAAATCGAAGGACGTATTTACACTTTCATGTATTGACCCATTGATCTTGCCTTATCTGTATTTCTTTATTATATTGCGACAATATGACGAGTCTAAGTTTTCTCGCAAAAACAAAGCCTCGTGACATTGCCGTCTTGCGATGAAATCGCAGGACGTCTTCACATTTGCATGTAAAAACCCCTTGATCTCATCTTAACTTTTTTCTCTTATGGCTTTTTGCCTCTGTATAATTTACGCGACAATATGACAGGCCTAAATGATCTTGCGATCTTAGAGCCCCATGACATTGCCGTCTTAAGACACTTATCATCTCCCTAATGGAGGGTGCCGCCCTTATCTTCCCCATGGTTGCCCCTTCAAGGAGGGCACATCGGCCATACAAGACTAGCTCCTCCCATCCAGATTTACCACAAACAGTTGTTTTCGCAGCCTCTTGTCCTTTATGCCTATATGGCTTATAGTTACAAGACTGCACCCTAGGTGGGGTTTTTTTCAGGCCAAGTGTGTTGTAGTCAAGACTTACCAAAGATGGCCAGGGTAGGTTCGTCCGTCCCGGGCATCCTTGGCTAAACCGTGTACCTCGGCGCCTTGATCATACTCTGCACTTCTTGGAAGAGACTCTCAGTCGTCCAACCAGGGTATAACCTTATAAAGCTGGAAATCCAAGATCTCTCTCCCGGATAGGTTTTCTTTAACCCCTACATCTGTATGACTCAGGTTCCAGTAGCGGTATAACCTTATCCCTGAATCATATAAAGAGATGCCCCCTTTATAACGTGCTTGTAGGTCTTACATTTTCCTCTTACGAAATTGTACTCGCGAACTAAGTTGCACGCCATAAAGGTTTATCCATTCTCTTAATATCTGCGAAATTTCATTCGCGTTTCTTGCGATATTGCTCGCGTAATCTTTAAAGTAAAATAGTCACTGATAATAACCTTTAATTATGCCAATATTTCTTACCTTACAGTATTTGTCACTGATAATACCTTTTCAAAAATAGTCTATTCCATGGTCTCTCAAGTCGTTGGCCAACATCTCTTCCTTCAGGATCCATTAATTGGTATGCCCCATTTCCAATTATTTCTTTAATTAAGTAAGGTCCGTCCCATTTTTTCGCCAATTTTCCACCATTCTGTCGCTGATATCTCGGTGTCTCTCGCAGAACTAAATCACCAATTTGGAATTCCCGTTTTTTGACACGTTTGTTGTATTCGCGAGTTAATCTTCGATGGTAGTTTTCCATATGTTGTAGAGTTTTCTCCCTTTTTTCTTCCAATTCATCTAGTTTATGTAAAATCATACCAGCACTTAAATTCCTTTCCCATGCTTCTCTTTTTGTTGTAGGAATAGCAACTTCTGTTGGTAATACAACTTCAACCCCATATGTTAAACAAAAGGGTGACATTCCAGTAGCCTCTCTTCTAGTGGTTTTGTAGGCCCATATTGCATTATGTACTTGCTCACACCATGATTTGTGATACCCTTCTAATTTCTTTTTCAAAATATCTGCGATCGTTTTATTAGTTGCCTCAGCTTGACCATTTTCTTGTGGGTATAAAGGAGTATATTTTCCACACTTTATCTTAAATGCATTGAGTAGTAATTCTATGTTTTGTCCTTCAAATTGGTTTCCATTATCAGACATCAACTGTGCTGGTATTCCAAATCTGCAGATGATATTCTCGAATATGAATGTGAAAATATCTTTATCACGAATATGTTGTACTGCTTTTACTTCTCCCCATTTTGTGAAATAATCTGTAGCCACAATGAGGTATCTCCTTTGTCCAGAGCCAGGTACAAATGGTCCCACAATATCTAATCCCCATTTTCCGAAGGTCCATACACTTGTTGAGGATGATAGTGGTGCTCCTGGTGCATGTATCTTTTTTCCAAATCGCTGACATTCTTCACAACGCTTTGAATGTTGTTTCGCATCTTCATGCATGTAAGGCCAGTAAAACCCTTACATCTTCGTTCTATATGCCAAAGATCTGCCTCCTCTATGATTACCATCATCTCCACTGTGCAGCATTTTTAACACCTTTTCTCCTTCCTCCCTTGTCAAACATCTTAGCGATGGTCCATTAAAAGATCTGCGATATAACACTCCGTCTCTTAACTCATAATTAGTTGCCCTACTTCTTAACTTGTGTGCCTCCAGTCTATTTCTTGGAGTTTCTCCTTTCGCCAAATAAGCAAGAAGTTCCGCTCGCCAATCTTTGTTTCTCTCTTTTGATTCTATTTCGCCATTTTCTACAATCATCACATCTTTCTCTCCTTCTTCGTCAATTTCGACGGAATTCCCATCCACATCTTCGTCTTCTTTATTTAGTGAAGGTAATAAGAGTGTTTGAATTTTTATGCATCTCACAAGTGGGTTTGTCATCATGCTAGATATGAAAGCAAAATCGTCCGCAAGCCGGTTATCTTTCCTTGATATGTGCCTCCATTTTATCTTTGGAATTCTCGCAGATAATTCTTCCACGAGTCTCTTGTATTTATTTAAAGAAGGTTCATTTGTTATATATTCTCCAGTTATTTGACGAATAACCAATTGAGAATCGCTTGTAATTCTAGCATTTTCCAACTTCATTTCTATTGCAAATTTCAAAGCGTGGATAACAGCTTCATACTCTGTCTCATTATTAGTGGATGTAAATTCTAATCTGAATGAGAAAGCTGTTTTTTTCTCCTTCTGGTGAAATAAAAACAATTCCAATCCCATTTCCTTCTCCATTAGATGATCCATCCACTAATATCTCCCATCTATTGGGTTCTGTCAATAATTCTTTTGGATCTCCATGTTCTTCTTCTGTCTCCATCATTTCTTCCACAACTTCGTCATTTTCCAAAGGAAATTCAGCTAAGAAATTTGCGATGACTTGGGATTTTGGCGAGGATAGAATTTCATATTTGATATCGAAATGTCCCACTTGTGCATTCCATCTTTCTACCCTGCCTGATCTTTTTGAATTCTTCATTACTGATTCAATTGGAACTTTTGTTAACACCTTGACCTTATGTGCTTGAAAGTAAATACGAAGCTTGAAAGTTGCATGTACCAATGCTAGGATTAATTTCTCAATCTTTGAATAATTTTTTCTGCTGAATTGAATGTTTTACTAATATAGTAAATTGGTTTCTCTATCCCAGCATCTACTCGCAATAATACCGCACTTAGCGCATATGCCGTTGTCGCGAGATAAATTAATAACTCTTCTCCTGGTTCAGCTTTCTGTAAAATGGTTATATCCATTAAATGCTCTTTTATTCCCTGAAAGGCTTTCTCACATTCATCTGTCCATCTAAATTTTGTTCCCTTTTTGAGTATATCGAAAAAATGCTTGCATTTATCAGAGGATCGCGAAATGAGTCTTCCTAACGAGGCTAACAGCCCATTCAATTTTTGCACATCTTTTACTGTAGCTGGTGTGGGCATATCGCGAATCGCTTGCACTTTTTCTGGATCAACTTGTATTCCTTCCTTTGATACAATATACCCCAGAAACTTTCCTGAAGTCACTCCAAAAGTACACTTGTCAGGATTTACTTTGATATTAAATTGCCGCATTTTTTCAAAAATCTCCTTCAAGTCTTGTACATGATCTTCAGCTTCCTTGCTCTTGATCAACATATCATCTACATATACCTCCATTGTTTTGTGGATCCACTTTGCAAATACCTTCTCCACCATTCTTTGGTATGTTGCACCAGCAATTCGTAATCCAAAGGGCATTTTTGTATAACAATATAACCCTCTTGGAGCAAAAAATGCAGTATGTTCTTGATCTTCTTCAGCGAGAGGGATTTGGTTGTATCCTTTATACCCATCTAACGAAGATATTCTTGCATTTCCCACTGCTGACTCAACCATTTGAGGAATACCTGGTAGTGGAAAACTATCTTTAGGACAAGCTTTATTTAAATCAGTAAAATCTATGCAAATTCTTATTCCTTTATTCTTCTTTGGGACCACCACCATATTTGCAATCCATTCTGGATACTTTTCTTGCCTTATTATCCCTGCATCAAGCATCTTCTGTAATACTTCTTCTATCTGAGAATGGTATGTTGTTGCGATTTTTCTTATTCTTTGCTTGAACGGCCTTACATTTTTGTTGATTTCTAATTTATGACATGCTACCGATGGATCTATCCCTGGCATTTCATCCATGCTCCACGCGAAAATGTCTTTGTATTCTCGCAAAAGATTTATAGTTCTTTCCTCCTCGTCTATCTCCATTCTAGTCCCAATTTTCAGTATTTTAGGTTCTTCTTCACTCCCAACATTTATTTCTTTTGTTGGTTCAGCTGCAGTGTAACTGGCTTTTGGTGCTGGTGTTTTTATGATTCTCGCACGTTCATCTCCTTCTCGCGAAAATTCATTGGGTATCCCTTTTCCCTATTTTGCTCTTATCATGTAAATTTTAAATTCTTCTTCTTTTCTTGTTTCTCTCATCAATTTTCTGCGAGCTTTTCGCTGATTAGGACGTTCTTCACAATTTTTTACTTCAATTTGATAGCATGTCTTCGCAAGATCTGTTTCTCCTTTAATTTCCCCAATTCCGCTAGGCATAGGGAATTTGATGCGTTGATGTAAGGTTGACGCTACAGCTTTAATTGTGTGTATCCATGGTCTTCCCAATATCATGTTGTATGGTGATTCCATATCTACCACGCATAATATTACTTGTGTTTCAATTTCTCCAAGTGGTAATCGTACTATTATTTCTCCTCTTGGTTTTGTTATAGATTTTCCGAAACCATGAATATGATATGAGGAAATAGACATTTCTTCATCCTTATACCCCATTTTCTTAAAAGCATGATAGAACATTATATCCACAGAACTTCCTGTGTCAACTAGAGTTCTATTTATAGCCCATTTTTCTACAGATTTTATTGACTTTTCCTTCCTTATTGGTATCATGGGTACCGTAATCACCAAAGGAGATGTATGATCTAGATTTTCTTCTAAAACTTTTGTTGCTGTAAATGTAATTTCCTGCTTTTCCCAATTCTTTAATAATGGCGTTTTCTCTACCATCATAATTTTTCTTCCTTCAAAATCACGTTTATATATTCTCCCCTTAATATTTTCATGAAATTTATCGATCATTTCTCTTGACACTAATTCATACTTCAATTTCCTACAATTTTCTTTAATTCTAATCATTTTTCTTCAGAATATTTCACCAATCTTCTTCAAAGTTTCCTTGATCTTGAATAATTCCTGTCTTCTTTTTTACATTTTCTTCGATTTTGCTAATTCAACGGTGCCCCACGGTGGGCGCCAAAATGTAGTAGCAGGATTTCCCGCACTACACCCCTATTAAGATCCTATAAAAATCTAAGTGAAACTAGTTGAAGATTAAAGAATTAAACGACACTTTTATTATTTAGATCTCAGAAATGTTTACAGAAAATATTCAAACTCAGAATTATAACTTTCTTTTTTGGAGTTTCTCTCTCCTCAAGATTTTCTCAACTCTAAAAAATACATCATCCTCATCTGGATTTACTTGAATCCTTTATATAGGAAATTACATTGTGGGTGACAGTTAAGTTTTCCCCTTCTTTCGGATATATTCTGCGATCTCATCGTGGTATTTGCAATATTAATCTTCTCCAACTTTTGTAATCCTCGTGAAACAACACTCTCATAACATGTCTCTTCAATCGTCAGCTATTATGATGCTTCCTGTGACGCTCGCCAAATGTTGCTGAAGAATCCTCACGACACTCTCGTGAATAATGTCATTTATACTTATAGGAATATTTGACCTTCTCGTGAAAGCGTTGTTCTTATCATGAGAATATCGTTGTGGCGATATTCTGGTACTACACAAAATGTGGGAGAATCTTTATATGAATGTTGGGAACGATACAAGAGATTGGTGGCAAGCTGCCCTCATCACCAATTTAGTGACGCAATGATTATCCAATACTTCTATGAAGGTCTCCAAGTAAGTGATAGGAATCTTATTGACGCTGCAAGTGGTGGTGCACTTATGAACAAGACGGTGACACAAGATAGGGAGTTGATTGAGAGTATGGCAGCAAATTCTCAACAATTTTCAAGTCGTGGATCAGAACCACCTACCAAGGGAGTTAATCAAGTTGACAAGATTATTGAATTACGTCAACAAATGAGCAATATGATGGCAATGATGCAACAAATTGCAGCAGTAGTTGTAAAACCGTCACGCCCAGCTTATGAGAACGTAGAGCATGTCAATGCTATATTATCAACTCAGCCGTATGGTATTTATTCCAACACTTACGAGCAAGTTGCAAGTGCAAGTTCTGTTTACAGCCATCCGCATGAGTTCCAACAACAAGTGCAACAACCACAACATGGGCATAATCCAGAATTGGAGAAGATGGTTACTTTGGTGGAGGCTCTAATGTCCGTGGTACATCAAAATCAACAACTAGCGATCTTAAATCAGCAGAAAACGGATAATGCAATTAAGGAATTGCAATCACAAGTTGGTCTACCGCAACAACAACAATTCCAGCAACAACAACAACCACCTGAAAATCAAGGGTCCAATATGGAAGAGTTGCTGAAATCTTTTATGCAAAGAACGGAGGGTGTGTTCCAGGATTTGCAAACACAAGTAGGTTCAATGGCCGAGGAGATTAATCAGTTGCATGCACAAAATGGTGAGAAACTCCCTTCCCAACCTCTTAACTCAAGTGAGGGTGTCAATGCTATTAAGTTTGGAAGTGGTACACAATTTGTGCAACCCGAAGTTACATATTCGGGTGAAGAAGAAGCGCCAAAGGAACCAATTTTGGAGGAAAAGAACGCAGATTTTCCCCAAACTCCCGAGGTAACTAAATAAAACTCTAAACCTCTTGTTTCTACTTATGTTCCTCCTCTACCTTTTCCTGGCAGGTTCGCTAAAGCTAATGAGAAGGTGGAACAAGATAGGGATATTTGGGATGTTTTTAAGAAGGTCCAAGTGAATATTCCACTCATTGAAGTAATTAGGCAATCTCCTCGCTATGCAAAGTGTGTAAAGGAATTGTGCACTAACAAGCACAAGTTAACCGGTAATGAGGTAATGAGTGTGGGGGAGAACGCTTCGGCGTATCTTAAAAAGAAACTCCCACCTAAATTGAAAGATCCCGGTAGTTTCACTATTCCATGCACAATTGGTAAAACACGGTTTACAAAAGCTATGCTAGATTTAGGAGCTTCCATTAATGTTATGCCTACTTCCATTTATGATGCTTTAAATCTTGGTCCTCTTAAGAAAACCGGCATAGTTATTCAACTTGCCGATAGATCTAATGTTTACCCAAAAGGGATTGTTGAGGATTTTTTGGTGCAGGTAAAAGGACTAATATTTCCAGTGGATTTCTATGTTCTAGACATGGGTAATGTGAATTCATCCTCGTCTACACCGTTACTATTAGGTAGACCATTTTTGAGTACCGCTAGAACGAATATTGATGTCTATAATGGCACCTTGACTATGGAGTTTGATGAAGAAGTCATTCACTTCAACATATTTGAGACGAGGAAACACCCAAGTAACATTCAATCAGATTTCCATAATGTGTTGGAAGCCGGCTGAGGCGTAACAAACAAGGAGCATGTCGGGCTGACGACTTTAAACCAAGCGCTAAGTGGGAGGCAACCCACCGGTTTTGTATCTTTACCCTTATCTTTTTATTTTTATGCATTTGCTTTTATCTTTATTTTCCTTGTTTTTGCATATCATTTGCAGAATTTCCCACCTTGAACTTTCTTTGGATGATTCAATTTTACATTGAGGACAATGTAAAGTTTAAGTGTGGGGGAGCATTTATATGTTTGTATAGTTTGTTTTGGTTTGTTTTATGCATTTTTTAAAAAAAAATCAGAAAAATAGAAAAACCAAGAAAAAATTGTGCTTTTTGAACTCCGAAATCTAGAAACTTGTGCCTTTAGGATGACACCATTAGTGGATGGAACCATTTTGAATGCAGGATTTGAGGAACCAATTAACTAAAAGGGACGAACATAGCTCATAATCATAAATACCATGATAGTTGTTATCATATCTCGGAATATCACCATATCGCATTCTATTTTTCATTTTTCCATATTTATCTATTGTTCTCTAAGTGCTTTGGTGGGTCACTAAACATCGACGTGTTATTACTGCTAGGGTGAAATAGAGTGATTGAGTTACTAGAAAAATAAAAAAGAAATATAAAAAATATAAAACATAAAAGAAAAATAAAAGAGACCGACCAATTAGACCAAAACGGAATAAAATGACACTTGGGAATAGCAGTATGTGTGAAACATAGTCCCTGTCTCCGTCGCCTAAACAAGCGTGGAATGCAGGATCCAAGGCAACTATCATGTAATTGCTGACAAGAATCATGCGCTTGGATCCAGTTTGATCCAATCATGTTGTCTAAAAAAAATTAAAAAAAAAGAAAGTAAAAAGTAAAAAAAGAAAGTGAAAAAGAAAAGAAAAAGAAAGGAAAGTATTATATTGGTTGAATAAAGTCACTCCTGGTTCCCTTGTATATGCTAGTGAGTTGATGTAGAATTCATACCAAGTAGCTCAATCCAATATGAATAGGTTCATCTTGGCAGTGACCTTCAGACAGATATGGGAAACATCGATCACTTGTGAGCATTCTCCAACATCTACATCTATATCCCTTGTAAATAACAAGCCTTTAAACCCCTTGTACATAGCATTGTCTGACTATGTACAAGGGAATAAAAAAACAAAACTAAAATATACATACAACTCCGTCTCGTCGAGGCTACGGTTAATTTTAGCATAAATAACAAGCCTTTAAACCCCTAGGTGTCCCTAGTGGACGAGTTATAGTCTCGTGAAAGTTTACAAGAGGACTGCCTACAAAACCGATATGTCCCTAGGGGGGTTTATTATTCCCTTGTACATAGTCAGACAATGCCAACATCAGCTGTAGGTCTGGTCAGGACTATCGGAAGTGCAGATGAAGTTTCTTCCACGGTTATACAAAGCCATCCAAGAACAACCGCAACGGATTATCTCTCGCAAGATGGTAATTTTGTAGATGATAAGTACTTTCAGTATATGCCAGTTCACATGATTCTATTCATTACTTCCACTGAAGATGTTGCTAGGTTGGGAAATTGCGGATTTGAGGTCGTGGAGAAACAATTAAATTTGGGAAGCCTAGCCAAGAGACTTAATATTACAGGGCCACAGTATGTCAGGGAGAAAATGTTGAAAAACATGGAAAGAAACGAATCAGTGTACAGAAGCATGTGGGGTAACAAGGGATATGAAGCATTGGTTTGTCGTATTACACTTCCTCATAATACGACAGCCATTTCACGTAACAACTGGATGCTTATGCCTGATTGTGGTTTTATTATATCAGACACATTTTCTGTTGTGGTGCACTACACCGGGAAGGACGTAAGTTATACCTTTGCTCCTGCTATTGTAAAAATGTCAAATAGAACTAAAAACAAGAGCATAGTCATGGGTTTCGTTGAGGGTAATCACTTTATCAGTATGAAGTTGAGTGGGAATTGTCCCTTGCCCCCAGAACCCGACCTTAGATACTGGTAGGAAGCAAAAAATGAATGGTCTGAGGAGTGGCTCCGTCAGTATGAGCTTAGAATTGCCCAGTGGAAGTATCTTTCTGGTCTCCAAAAGCTAGTTCCGAACCTGGTCTCAGACTCAGTTCCAATAAATGTAGTTGATGATTAAGCAATACATTGGGAGTAAGAAGCCATCATCAGTAAATAAATAGAAGTACAGGTTTTTTGTTTTGTTTTCTTGGGTAACTTGGATCAGCAACATATATAGAAGCTAACATCAACACAGTGATCCATTTTTTTTTTGTAATTATGAAGTATGGCGGTACATAGTGACATAGAATCACACTTTTGTAAAAGAAACATGGTGATCGATGTAAACGTTTACATGTAATATATATATAAACTATTTTGATACTGCGTTGTGTTTGAAACTGCAGGTCTAACTGCCCAGGGATATCATGATTTATAATGGTATTTGAGTGACATCACATAAAAAAGTCAGGTACCTTCACTAATATAAACTGCATAAATAACTGATTACCTTTACTGATAGACTGCACAAAATAACTCGGGTACCTTTACTTATAGGCTACACAAAATAAATCGGGTAGCCTTGCTGATGGACCACATAAATAACTTGGGTAGACTTAACTGGGGATCCATGTAAATAAGTCAGGTACCTTGACTTATGGACCACATAAATAACTCCGGTATCTTGAATGATGGACCACATAAATAAGTTGGGTACAATAAAAATGACCAGTGGATCACATAAATAATACCAACATTTTATTCAAAAGAATAAAAATATTAGTATGGGATGAGAGGACATCAGTTCAAGAGTTTACAATGCAATTCAAATCGACATCAGTTTCATTATAAGCATGAGATTTGTCCTGCAACAAG
Organism: Papaver bracteatum; assembly: GCA_023529315.1. Classification (NCBI taxonomy): domain Eukaryota; kingdom Viridiplantae; phylum Streptophyta; class Magnoliopsida; order Ranunculales; family Papaveraceae; genus Papaver; species Papaver bracteatum. Next base: position 137,956 of record JAJJWX010002708.1, read on the forward strand.
GCCTAGCCATATTCCTTTGAACCTGCAGATGGCCTTAACATGTCGATTTTCTACCAGATAACAATGAATTATCATATCACATTCTCCACTCAAACTATATCTTTCGGTCTTCATTACAAAGAGTGTTTGTTCTTTATAAATGACATGAACTCCTTATAGAGAGTGCTGGTTCTTTATAAATGACATGAACCTCCCTGTCATCATCAACAAAAGTTAGTTACCATCAATAGACGAGTGGACGACCCTTGGAAAATATAGATGTTAATACACATATTGAAAGATATATAAATGACATGAACTCATTATTAGATTATTACTATGATAAAGCAGAGATACAAATGATTACATGTATACGTGACACTCTCGGTTAGAGGGGATAGTGACACTAGAAAATATCTTTATATATGTGACCCGAAATTCAGTAATCTTTGAGACAGACAAACAGCTAGTAAAACAAAGTACCTAAACATTGTATAAGAAGTATCTAAATCCCCACGACCATTGCCAAGCTAAGTGGACAAAGACAAAAATAACATAAATTCCTTATGTCAGAGTTTGTCCTACTAAATGATACCGCCGGCCGGGGATGAGTACCTATTAGAAGTGAAACTTCCGATGGTGATATATGTATCTATCGTAGTTCATTTTTGACATTGTCGAATCAAAGAAGACAACTAAATGCATCCAAAAGCATAATTTCTTTCCTAGTTGTATCTCTGTAAAATAGTATCATAACAAATTGCATCAAACCCATTTTAAGAATACCAAGCATGAAAAAAATAACGATAAGCAAAAACAAATACAAGTAATTGCATATGATGGCATTTCAGACATATCTCATGCCCACATGGGATGGGACTTCCTTTCTCTAAATAAGCATGTCAAGCAGGGACTTTCTTTCTCCAAATGTTGACAAACTTCATATGCTTACTTAACTAACCACTATAATTTGATGTTATGGATGTTTAGGAAGAAGCATCTTTGGAAAAATTATTGATGAAATACACCATGTTATCCCATTCATAGAAACAACCAATTTGGATGCTTCAAAAAAAAAAAAAAACAATTTGGATTGTATTGTCCAAGTTTAATAAAGACTCTAATTTCTGAATATTCTAGCAAGCAAATAAACCTACCAGCCAATAAAAATCTCTGAGAAAGGAGAGTTAATTGTTATGAACCAGACCTATATGTGAAATTCCATATGTAACAATAATTTCTCACTCACCAAATCCATCAGGATACAACAACCTCCAAATTGCAAATTAAGCACAACAATTACATCACATTTAGCATAACGAAATCAGTTGATGCAAAAAGTGGTTTGTTAGCAAACATTAAAATACTTACAACTTCACTAATTAGCCTACCTGGGCTATAATTTCTTGATGATAACTTGAAATTCGACATTAATTTTTTGAACATGCTCAAAAATTTATGTACATATTCAGTCAAAAGCTTCTGAAACCGGTGGTGCATCTGGTAATCGAAGAAGCAGCTGATGATGATGTGACAACCGGTATATGTATTTTTCTTAACTAGTTTTTCGATTATCTAGGGTTAGAAATAGGGTATTGACGAAAATTAGTTTTCTAATTTGGTTTATGATGATGATGTTCAAAGGTGTTTTCGAGGCCATGATGATGGGTGTTCATGTTCGAGATACAATATGAAGAAGGAAGATGGTTGGGAATTGATTTCATAGCTGGTTACATTTTTTTCCTCGGTGAGGAGAACGAAGAGGGCGGATAAAGAAACAATATTGATTTTGGGTTTTTTTCTTTATCTTTTATCATGAGGGTACTTAGGTAAACTACACATACACATAGGATACCCCTTATCATGTGAGTAGACTGAGAATAGCCACTGGTACACTCCCGCTGGATTCGGTCCCCCCCCCCACACACACACACACATTAGCAGCGTTGTCTTTTAGCGGCATTTACCAAATTACACCCTCACTCCACTTAAAGGGTGAGAAAATCGAACGCGACTACCAGACACATTTTTCCCCTCTACTTTCAAAATTCAAACTTTAAGATCTGAAAATTAGGGCTTCCGATCGTCAAATCTCTTTGTTCGTCTTAGGTATCAACTTCACTCCCCGACATATTCTAAATCAGGGTAGTCCTAGTTTGAATCTCAATTTTGATTCTCTTTGTTTACATAATCTGGTCACTAGAAATGTTCTTTTGTTGTTGTTTTCTTAAATTTTTGGTACATTTTCTGGCGTTTCTACTGACTTTTAGGTTCTTGTATATATATTACTGATTTCTCTCTAAATTGATGGATCTTTTCTGGGCTTCTTATGGTTTCTGTAATTGCGTAGTTCGAATGAAAGAATTAACAAGGATGATGAAACCCTAACTGAATTTGAATCCTGTGAATGTGATTGATTCGTAGAGGGTGATAACGTTACAATTTTTTGAGAATTAGAAATCCTTTAATACAGAATTTTGAATCACCTTCTGTTATTTTTTGGATTTTGGTTTTCCTTGTCTTTCTCTTTTAGGGCATCTTGTTTAGATCTTCAAGTTGAGGGTTTTTCAGTTCTGAGGGATTTGGCTCCATTTACTCATATACCCACATTTGAGAATCTTGGGAATTGTGTTTTTCTTGAGTGTCTTTGCTTCTTAGTTCAATCCTTTATGGGTTCTGTATATTTCATTGAAGAAATGAATAGTCTGAGATGGTAAACTGTTCTGTGACTTATGTATATAACTTTTTGATAGTACATTGGTTTTGCTAATGTTTTTCAGTATCTGATGTACCAGGTAAAACAAGAATGCGGCGTAGTAGGAGAGTAAATTCCTCAAGTAATGCTGCTAAATGTAAAACTCATGCTGAAAAGCTGGTTGAAGAAATCACTGGGGAGGCATCGAAAGATTCCGTGCTTCAGTTAACCTCAGATAGTGATTGCAGAAACTGTAAAGTAAAGAAAGAGAAACCAACTAAGGAGATAGTTCAAGAATCTGTACGGGTTAATTCGGATGAAAAAAAGAGAACGTTGGATGCAGCATTAGGTAAATTGGGATCTGTGGAAGTTCACCCTTTGTTGAAAAAGTGCAAGTCTGGGCAATGTTTGAAACCAAAATTAGTGGTTGAGCCTGCTGTTACCCCTCCGACTGATGGAAGTAGAACTCCAGGATCATTCTGTAGTAATGAAAGTATTTCTGGGAAGTAGGAACGTAGTGGAAGTTCTGGAAAGCGACGCCGTAGTAGATGGGATTCACAGTCTGAAGGAGAAGGGGAAGGAAATGAAGGTGATAGGGGTGGCAAAAGGAGGAAAACTAAGTGGACTGATAACCTACTTAAAAAACTCGGTCCATTAAAATTGCCTAACTTCGTTAAAGTACCTGTTTCCGTTGCTGATCCTCAAAGGCAGGAGCTGAATGAAAGACTTTCAGTTATTAACAGTAAGCTGCAGGGAGAAGCTCTCCATGATGATTGGCCAGAGGAAGAATGGTCTCCTTTTCCCCCACCACTGGATGATAACTTAGGGTTCGGAATGAACTCAAGGGATGTCACATTACGTGAGTATTCAAGAACGACAAGCTATAATATCAAGGTTGATTCAGAAGAACCCCACCTTCAGAAGTCCCACTCCTGAACCAAAGCCCTCGGTGTTTTTTAAGAAACTTTACTTACCAGTCAGGGAATATCCAGGGTATAACTTTTTTGGTTTCAGAATTGGTCCAAGAGGAAATACACAAAAACGAATGGAGAAAGAAACTGGAGCTAAGATCACGATTAAAGGAAAAGCTTCAGGAAATGATAGTTGGCCAGAGGAAGAATGGTCTCCTTTTCCCCCACCACTGGATGATAACTTAGGGTTCGGAATGAACTCAAGGGATGTCACATTACGTGAGTATTCAAGAACGACAAGCTATAATATCAAGGTTGATTCAGAAAAAATGTTTTTTAAGAAACTTTACTTACCAGCAGGGAATATGTATAACTTTTTGGTTTCAGAATTGGTCCAAGAGGAAATACACAAAAACGAATGGAGAAAGAAACTGGAGCTAAGATTCGCTCTGGCAATGAAGATTTGCATGTCTTGATCCAGGAAGATAACCAGAAATCAGTGGATGAAGCTGTTTTAAAAGTCGAGAAGCTACTCATTCCCATTGATGAAGGACTGAATGATCACAAACATGCCCAGTTACAGGAACTTTCCAAAATATGCAGAATTTGTGGTGAGGAGGGGCACAAGAGTTATGTTTGCCCTTGCTGGAGCTCATCTTTTAATAGCTCATGCAGCAGATGTGGTAGAAGCCATGTCTCTTTCACCTGCCCTTTTATAGCACCAAGTCTGAGTAACAGTGGTGGCAAGAATTCGTCTGGTAGTTCACCATCTTACTGGTCTTATTCTCAGTCCAGCTTTAAGTCAACTCCACCAACTGTTGAGAGTAAAATCCGTACAGAAGTTGATGACAGAAATCTATTTGTGGGTCATCTACCCTTAACTGTGGATAAAAATCGGTTGATGGAGCTATTTTCTCCTTTTGGCACTCTCGTTGAAGCCAAAGTGATCAAGGACCGAAACGCAGGTTTCCATAAGGATTATGGTATTGTTAGGTATGACAGTGCTGTAAATGCCGCTGCAGCTGTAGCAGCCATGAATGGGTACCTTATTGATGGGAAAACATTGGCAGTGAAGCTAGCTGGAAATGTGCGTGTAGCAGGATTATCTCCTAGGATATCCGTACTTTCAAAATACCCTGCAACCATATTGAAAGATAGCCCAAGTCACCAGGACCGATGCCGTCGTTGCCTCGAACTCCCATTTATAAGTGTGATGCCTTAGGTTTACCACCTATATCTATCTTCCCTGGCCACTATGATTCTTCTTCAGGAAAAAAGTTACCTTCATCTCAGGGATCATCATCATACCATTTCCCAAATTCATCACCCAGTTCAGTTGTGTGGTTGCCTGGTAGTCGGGGCCGAATCTCCACTGGTTACAGATCTAACTTTTTCAGCACACCGACAAGTATTCAATCTCCACAACTTTATCTTACCCCACCAGCGGGCAGCAGACTGACACCTCTTTCTTGCTAGCCAGCCCTGATAAAAAGGTATGAAGCTTGAAAACCTGAGAATGGAAAATATAGTGAGTAAGTGAAGCTGCTATTATCTGCTTACTACATATAGACATTGCAGAAAGTTGATATCATGTTCCTGTAGACCCAAATCCATTTGCAGTTCTTGTAGGCTCTGGCATGATTGCACAAAAAAGGGTAATGCCAAATTTACAAGTGCTATGGAGATGGTAGAGAGTTTCAAAATGTAAAATTGTGTTCTGTTCTGCCTTTCCCCTTGCCCGAAAAATTGTGTCCTGCAGCACCTACATTTGTTTTTTCTTTAGTGTAAATAACAGTTTAATGTCTGGGAACTGTGAATCCCATGTGGTATTTCTAGTACAGGAAAGATGTAAATATGTACCTTTGCCAAAAAAATGTAACCAAATTTTTGGCCACCATAAGTTTTGTTAAACGATTGGTATTGGTTCTGAAAATTGTTTCTCTGGTGTACTTGAAGTTTATTTATATATCCTGTTTTTATGTCATACACTTTGAAAGATTTGATGGGTAGTAAATGAAGAGAATGCAAAACAAAAGCATTTCTGGGAGTGAACAAAATCCGTCCCAGGGTTTCCACATACAAAAAATCTGAAAGCCACATTGAGGATTGATTAAAAGAAGTATGAGATTTCATATTTAGGATTAATCAAAAGATACAATAAGATGAAACTGCAAGACTTTCCAATAACTTATACCGCAAAGTAAAAATGCCAGTCTTTGAAATAAAATACAGAAGAACACTTCCCATAAAGAAATTGCTCTTATGAATGAAAGCGAAAATACAAAGTAAATTTTGAGAAATATGGTTGCCCAAACATGCATTCTCTCAAATGGCTTATTGCAGCAGCATAGATTTCAAATCATATGACAATTTGCGCTCCTTTAGAGACCTCAAGCCTGCTTGGCAAGAAAGAGCGATGTGCACTGCTCTGCTGTTTCGTCAGGGCTGGTGACTGTATAGATAAAGAAATTACGATTTAGCTTACATCAATTTTAAAAGTGAAGAAAGACAAACAGGATTTTTAAGCAACCAAAAAGAGCAAACAAGAAGGAACATGAACACTTTCTTGCAAAATAGCAAATAAGAATGCATTTTGTATTACATAGAGTAGAAGATTACCTGTGTGACCCACTGTTCGCTCTGACTCATAAATTTCGTGATCATTTCCTCCCTGTTCAAACAATAGATTCAATTCTTAAAAGCATACCATAAGAATTGCATAGGTCGAGAACTATCAAATTGCCTTATACTCCTAAGAATACTTAAAGCTTCAAAATCAACATAACGCCTTTCATTGTAGGCAGACTTGTAAAGTTTTCCACGTAAAAACCGCTGTTCAGCAGTACAATATGTTGAAGGGATTGAAATACAAAAAGAAGGTACCTTGTAAGTTTTGTCTCCAAAGAAGTGAATTTCTTGAAACTCTTCTAGGTACCTCAAACAATAGGTCTTGTCCCAACCTTGAGGAAAAACCTGTTCAAAGCAATTACCCAAACACAAAGTTTACTTCCTACCATTTCACATTAACAATTCAAACATCTCAAACTTAGACCGAGGTTGCGACTCACATCAAAACTTATCTGTCCTCCGATGGAAAATGTCAGGTTGAGGTGGGCAAACTTCTCCCGAAGCACAGAAACCATTTTAGGTCTAACATTGTGAATCTGAAACGTGACGGAGTAAGTATTACTAATAAGGAAAAAGATTCATTAGAGAGAAAGCCTGCCTTGATACACATTTTTTTTAAATGAACGGTTCACTATATGTACCTTGTCATACTTCTCGAAGTCCTCTCGTTCTTCCTGACTACAGTTTCGCCCAATCGGTGATACATTAATCATCCCACTTCTGAATTCCATAAAGGTTCCCCTATTGAAACAGTAACAAGAAAAGTAAGTTATCCATTCACTTAGCTAATTTATCAGGTGCATTACACACATCAAGCCCTTATTTATTTACTTACCTTTTGATTGGGATATCCAAATCAGCAATATAATGCAGTGTAAAATTGATAAATTCCTGTAAAATATAACCACAAACTGAGAACTCAGTAAATGTATGGAATCCATTAGACGGCAGTCAAATTTGTTATAGGTAACCTTTCAAAATATAGCAAAGCATATTCACGTAGCAAAGAAAGGCCTACCTTGAGTTGATCATTTGCAATGAATGATTTCAAGCTCTGGCGGTACAAACGCAAACAAACACCCATTTAGACGATGAATCTTTTAGTAGACAAACAAAAGTATTTCTAAATGGACCGTTTAATGATCAAAAGAGTACCTCAGTGCCAATCAATTTCCCATCTTTGTGGGCGACAAGACCATTCTCAGAGAACACATAATCATAATCCGTTAGAACTGGCAACAAACAAGAATTCTTTTAGTCATAAACACAGTCTCATAAACAGAAATCATGTCGCAAACCTATACAAGACACAAACAAGTTTATACAATCATCAATGTACATAATAATGTACTTAAAGAACAATGATACATTACATAAACTTCCTTGAAGTGAGGACGCTGTGTTAAAATCGGCATTGTAAAGTCTGACCATGATGTTTAACAATATAGAGTACGTGATGTATGACAATATTGCAGTATCAAGGGGTGATAATTGGCTTACTAATCATATTTACCCCACGATTTTGGGCACCCTTCTCACAAACAACATACATATAAGACTGACAACACCAATTATGTCATGTTTTACGGTACCGTTATAATAGATAGCGGTAAGAATTACCAGCATTTCCCCACTCTTGGAACTAGCTTAGACAATATAAGTTGTTGATTATAAGACCCATGCACAGTACAACCACCACCTTAGACACCTCGTGTAGAAAATTGAGCAAAACAGACCTTATTGCCACCTCAAGGTTGATCTGTGGCATGGAGGATCATCAGACAATTTGTCTTCTGGGAAATTTCCTTATATTGTATCTTAGAAAGCATGTCAGCTCAGCACTTCGGTTGGATTAATGACAGTGGAACTAGCTTAAGCATTTTCACCAGTAGCATAAAACGAACTCTAGCTCCACAGGTTTAGGATATGAGAACAGTGCCAGTGTAAGTCAACTCTCTAATATGGTTTTATAAGCATGTATGTTTTATGGTTAGCTCTCACTGACACCAAACAAGATACACTAGATGAACACCAAACCTGATTTCCCAAGTTGTTCTGTAATCTTAACAAGATCAGATCCCCCAACAACACCAACAGTAATTTCCTGATATCACATTCAAGGGGTTATCATCCAAACCAATACCAACACTGAATACAAACATGAAAATTTCACTAATCTTTATCAAAATCAAGTACCTTTCTTAGATTTCTCATGAACTCTAACATCCTTGGAGTCACTTCCTGCAGTTGAATGGTTCATCACAGGACATAAAAATCAGTAAAAAGAAGACAATGTAATTATACATTTAAACGACTAGAAATTCCAAATCCATATATAAGATAATGTATGCCTTTCTTGGAGCTGTAAGTGTGCCATCAACATCAAACAAAGCAATCAAACCTGGTCTTCTTACAGCCATTGCTAAACAAAAATTTCTGCAATTCAAAATTGAGTTCAATTCTATCAAATTCAGAGATTAATAAATTCTGGGTCAGTCTTAAAGTCTCCAATAACAACTGTTTTTCAATTGAAAACGCAAAGAAACCACAAACTGTAAGAAAATTCAGTTTCAAAAAGAAAGTTAAATTAAACAAACCCGTGTGGTACCTGAATTGGAATTTGATTACAATTGAATTGAATTTTCAAAATCCAATTCAAAGATGAAAACCCTTTTTTGATTCTGAATGAAATTCTGGAAGTTGGTAGGAAGTTATAGAGAGGGAAACAGAGGAGTTTAAATCAGATCTCTACTGGTAGTAGGAGTAGCCTTTTTGTGAACTACTTCATGTCTTTCCTGTAATCTAACAACCAATAATTACACGACATGTCAGCATCCTAAAACCAGAACCAATTGGACCTAAAACGTTTTTCACTTACTAGCTAACGTAAGTGTTGTATATATTCCTCGTATAACCGTTCGATTTGATATTTGATGATTTACGAGTGATGTGTAATGTACACTTACCTTAACATTGGGTGTTTTTAGTACAGAAAAGGTTTTTGAACCATTTAGATTCTGTACCGTACAACTGGGAAAAGTATATCCGTTTTTTTCACTCACTTTCCCAGCATCTTCATAATTTGGATTGTTTTGAGAATTGTTTGTTAATTAGCGATTAGGTAGTGATTTGTTGGGTCTTTCAGAATGCCCATGGTGCTAAAACTAAATCCATAATGCGTGTCCCATGGCACTTGGCTGCAATACAAATTAGGTGGTTTTGGCATGGAACGAAGGATCATTTTGTTGAGGTTTATGTAAGGGAAGATGATAAACTCTGTTGAGGTTTATGTAAGGGAACATAGAGCTACCGTAACACATGAAATGAGGGTTTATTTATTCTTGGGCACGATTTGTTTTTTGCACTTTTAAAGAAATAGTGGTCGTTGATTGCCTTAAAACGCTCATCCAGAGTCGTTAGATTTGCAAAAACAAATGTGTTTTTGTAAGATAGGATTTTTCTATATTTTGTGTTTAGTCCACCAAAAAGTTAGGATTTCATCCGTTAAAATCTCAATAATTTTATAAAAAGATCTTTCTTAGCCCCTCTAAAATCTCAATTATCTTTAAGCTCCGTAGCTGAACAGTAGGTCTCAACAAACCTGGGGTCGTCTACATCCACAGTGCAACTAGAAAGTTGAAACTAATGTTACTCTTACCAAGATATCAAGCTTTCCAAAATGGGTTTTAATGAATTCAGCCAAGGATGAGGCAGTAGTTAGATTCATGACATCTAATTGATGAAACGTAACATTTGGGAGTCCCGATTTTCTTAGACTTTCAACAAAACAGCTGCAAGCCCTTTGTTTTTGTCTCTAGAAGCCAATTGCCTACAAATCTCCAACCCAATCCCCGGTCCGTTTGGCACACATTTTTTTCCTACTACAAGGTAATTGAACTACGTGTATTAGAATTGGTGATGTTTGGCACGTGTATTAGAATTGGTGATGTTTGGCACGTGTATTTTTTTCCAACCCATTACACTGCATTCTAATCGCAGGTATTAGAATTGGTGATGTTTGGCACGTTACCTCCGGTCAGAGAGTAATCATTTCATTATTAGGCCGACCGAGCCCGACCGAGCGAAGCGAGGGAGGACTCTATATATGGTGATTTTGTGTCAATGTGAAGCGTGACATTTTTTTCAATTACACAAAAAAGATTGAATTTTGGTCCGGACACCTGGAAAAGACTAAGATGTCCCTTTAAATCAAATTTTACTTTTTTTCCTTTAGACATTTTCGTAAATAAACCAAATAGGAAGGGGAATAAGGTATTAGATATTTTCGTAAATAAACCAAAAAAGAAGGGCACAACAGTAAATGCATTTTTTATATATTTAAAAACCTCGTATATTTCAAACTACAAGTCGTATTTTTATAAATTTTATATATTTGGAAAGCACTTTAAATTAGCTACGCAATGAGCACAAACACTGATATCAAATTTTTGTTTTTCAATTTTTTTTATTATTCTCCAAATTTTGTATATTTTCTCCTTAAAAATTAGGCATAACTTAAAATTAGACATATATTAAAAAAAATTGAAAAAAACTACAAGAAAAATAAAATGATTGACTAAGTATAAAAAATAACTAATTTTAAAATGAAAAGCACAACATATGGTGTTGAATCACCACCAAATTAATTGCAAAGTAAAAATATACCATGGCCTACATGTCTGGAAAAATGATACTTTCGCGTCGTGTTTGGAAAAATTATACCTTCGTGCCGTCTCAGGAAAAATAATATTTTCACCCTACGGCGGAACTAAATTGTGAACACAAAATTTAGTTTTACGTCAATTTTTTCGGTCGGCCATCCCACCGTAGTAGCGGTCATCTAGTTTTAATGATCAACTATATTTTAGCCAATTTCCTATTTAAAGTATTCTGGGTATTTGTATTGAAAGGAATTTTTTTTTTCAATTACGATAATCTTGGTTGATTCTCCTAAACATTCTGCTGAAGGATTTTATATGTTTTTGGAAACAAATTGAAATCATTCAAGGCAACAAAGGTTAGATCATGTCTTAACAAAGTTGATCTATGATTGAAAAAAAAGATCTGATGTCCAAAACAAAAAATAGATTGGAAGAACAAAATAAAAAATAGAGAAAAAGAATATATCAGGTGGATTTTTCAACCTTGATTGTCCAATTGATTCTTCCCCTTGACTGTGTTGTTGGTTAGGGTTTATCTATGTTGATTCTTCGCCATGTCTTTCTCTTTATTTCGTTTTTGCTTAAAGTTTACATATTATTTCATCATATCTCGAGTCACCAGAAAAACAGATCTTGAGCTATTGAAGATCAACTCTCACGTAAAAAGAGAGGAAGAAAGTGATAGATAACAGGAAGGAGAATGTGAAAAATAAAGATTCTTGAAATATAATATATGGGTCAAAATTAATCAAGGCGTAGTTGGGAGGTGGAATTAAGGGCAACATGCAACTCCCTCCTCTCCTCTGGAGGTGGGTATTCGACTACGCCCTTTGGAGGTAGTAAGAACTACCTCGTAGTTGCTATGTCTGCAGTTTAGGCCCAGCCAAACACCAAATTTATGAATCCCACCTTGGACTACGCCCGTTGACTGCACTACCTCCTCATATTACTCGATGCCAAACGGACGGCTCCTGTGACTACTGCACACCTGAAATAAGAAAACAAAATGAGTGTTATAAACGAAGTTTAATTTACTAAGATGCTCTTCGTATCTAAGAATAGGGTTTATATATCTTGGGAACCAAGTCTTCTATCTATATAAATAAAGGCTTAACCCATTGTATTTCTACACATATTAATGAGAATCTCTCTTTCTTCTTCCCCTTTATTTTATGTCTCCTTCTCTATTTCTCTAGTTTACAACACGTCATCAGCCACGTAGCTCTAATCACTGAGAGATATATTTTTCTTTTTCCCCAATCGTATCAAAACAGAAGTCGAAAATTATTTAGCGGGACCGATCGGTTGGATACAAAAGTTTTCTTCAGGGATGCATAATTGTTGCGACTGCGGCAATCACAAACTTTAACTCTCTTTATTAAGTTATTTTTATAATATTGGTTGACATCTCCATATTTATGTGTTGGATCGTATTCCACTACTAATTATTTTTTTTATTTTTTTTTGGTTGTTTTTTTTTTGCATGAGTTGCTAATGATATTATCAAACATAACTACATGTTCTCATATTGACATCTATTTATTTTTTCTTTGTTTGCATGTCCAGATGATTCTAGGGCACCCACGTCTTGTTTGCTATCTAAAACAGCATACAAGTACAAGCACGAGCCATCACAACATGACTCTCTGTTATACAGTAAAGTTAATTTATTGTCTTTATTCTTTATTTCTTCTATTTTTGTTAAATCACTTGATCAATTTTTTATTGTTCTTGTGTTCAGGGACTAACATCAATGATTAATGATTTTTCGTTTTTCTTATCTACTAACCTGAAGGTGTATTTATTTGTGATAGATTTTACGTATCTTTACGACCCTGACTATGAGATGGGTGCAATTAAAACCCACTGCATAATCTCGAAAAGGCGTGGTCTATATTTATCGGTGATCTACTTTTCAAACAAAGTCAGATTTCCTTTCTCCTCTAATTTCTTTTTATTGAAAAAAAAGAAAGAAAAAAAAAATCCATTGAAAGATGGTTTACAATTTCTATTCCCCTAATGAAACTGTAATCACCAATTTTTTTGGTATTATCGCAATTTGATTTCCTTCATGGTAATAATTCACATGCATGGTTGAAAAACCTTCGTCCAATTAAGTTTGGTATCTTTGTCTATTTGATGAAGATCATGTGATTTTTCTGATTGGTTTCTATTTATTTATTTTTTAAAGAAACCATCTATCAACCACGAAGTGGATTTTCCCTCTGCGATGACTAAGTCGATTTTTTTTCTTCTTTTTATCGATGCAATTTTGGTGTATCGTATATACCAAAGGGTATTGGTTTTCTCCATCAATTCTGAGGATGGAGATGTTAACCTTGGCATTCTAAGAAATTTGACGACAATCATTTACAAACCATTACCGATTATGGTTTTATTTTTCTACTAATAAACCATTGATTTCCATTTCTTACGGGAAAACCATGGATTCACAAAAATAATATAAGCCAATTGATTTGGTTTTTCCCTATCGGTCCTACAGGGATATATAAAGTATCGTTATTATGATATTCACAATTGCAAACACCTAGAGGAATTGTTGTATTCTTAAGGGATATTGAGCATTATTTTTCTCATGGTAAATCTCTAAAATTTTAAAATAATTCCACTTGTAGTTGGAATTGGACACTAAAGATCAAAGGGTGCGCACCCGACTTGTTAGCCTATATATATTTAGTCCTTGAGTGACTTAATTGATCTTTCTATAAATTTCTTTTGCTAACATATATAAGTGTCCATAATTTTATCCTTATTTTATTTTATTTTGGAGAGTTTGCATATTTTATGTGTTTTTGTATCAATTAATTTTGGGTTCCAAACGTAATCCATGGTTGATGTTAAATATGTGTGTCTATTAAGACTAAAATTTTTTTATGTCGAAAGACATATTTTGTAGTAAGTATATGTCTCGAATTAATCGGATAATACTTTATAAAACTTATTTTCGAATATGAGATGAAAAGAATTTTTCCGCCATAATCAGGGGGAGACTATACACTTCAGGACGTTGGTGTTCATTAGCTTAAAAGTTATGTCAATTTCTCTCTCATCGCCCAATTCGATTAAGGCTGTCATTATATGATTGGCGTAAAATTTCTCATTTTGCTTTTATTTAAGCTTTGCCTCTTAAGAGGTAATCCAATCACATCTAGCAGATAAGTAGCGTTCTATAAGAAGCTATAGGTAGTGCTCCAATTGAGTGTACCTAATCCACATTCTCATAATTTATATCTCCTCAATAGAAGATGGGGAGATTATAATGCTCACGGGCGCTGGTACCAGTATTTCTGTGAATTTTCAAGAGATGTATATACTTGAGAATTGTGTGGGATCATAGTTAGTTAACATTGTCGAATATTCATTTACAGTAGATACTGAAATAATAAATAATGGTGGTTGTGAACCCCTCTGCAAAGAAGTATCGACATATGTGATTGGTTGGCATACAATCCAAATTAAGTTGGATTAGTTTCTCAATTAACGCAATTTTTTGGATCCAAAACTTAACACTTTAAAAATGCCAAGCCTATTAATTACAGGCTAGTGTAGTCATAATGCGTTATACGGGAAATTTTTCGTTGTAAAAACGATTTAAGGGTTTCATTTTTGCTCAGACCCTAGGATTGATTCATTAATTGTTCTCTTTATATAATGCACTTGGCGTGGTAGTCTTTGAAGGACTCATATTGCATTGATACAAGAAATTTGGTCGAAGAACTTATTGAATTTGTAATCTTTTGAGGATTCAAATTTTATTCAGGCAGCCACCTTATTTGCTTACATAAGGTTTAACAATCCTTTATGTGTTTTTAGAAATTTGGTACACAACCAAAAATCCGGATTAATTAGTTGATGATTTCAACGTTATAGGTCACTTGATGAGTCCTTAAAAACACCAAAATCCATGCTTTAGCAGCATAAATTCTATTTTCTTTTCTTTCTTAAATCTGCAGTTAGAATTATGCTAGCTTAAACTGGTCTTTGAGATAGACTAGAGTTACGATTTTGATGCTCATTTTCTGTAATACTCATATAGTTGAGTTAACATCAATAATCTTCAAAAGTTGTACTCTTTTTCCTTTGTTTCAGGTTTTATCCCATGTGGTTTTCCTGACAAGGTTTTAACGAGGCAACATGACATTTTATTTTATTTTATTTCAAAATGTTGATATTTGTGCTCTTTTTCCTTTGTCCAAGTTTTTTCCCATTGGGTTTTTACTGGCGAGGTTTTAGCGAGGCAATTTAATTCAACATGGTGGTCATCCAAGGGGGAGTTGTATCGATTTTGGTTATTTGGTGGATTCCCACCATTAACTAGATCATTTTGTTAGACCACATCAACATAAACTTCTCCTATGAATTTGGATATCATTATGATCCATATAAGGTATGATCACAAATTTTGTTCACCTTTGGTACTGTAACTACATATTGGCACCTTGTTGAAGAAACTACGTCAACTACATATGCAAATCATCTCTGAAGATAGCAAACCAAGACATTAGTTCTCAATGAATTTGGAGAAGCTTGAAGATTCAAGTACACTACTATTAGAAGACTAACACAAAAGAAGACTTCATCAATCGTGATTTCTCACGAAAGCATTACTATCTCTAGCATTCAATAAATTCATTTATCGAAATTGGGAAGTGTTGACTCAAGATTTGCAAGCCAAGATTCAACTAAAGTACTCATCGGGAGGATCATCCTAGTAAAAGGTATTTCTTTGGACTATCTAGTTGTACTCTTTTTCCTTCCAAGGTTTTGTCACTTTGGGTTTTCCTTGTCAAGTTTTTAATGAGGCAACATTTGCATGTCCAACACTCTTGTTTCGAGTCTTTACATGCTTATGCAATTTCGGGTTTTCTCTTTTGAGTTTTCCTGGTATGTTTGTAATGACTTAGCCACAGTGGTCATCAGGGGGAGTGTTATAAACCAAGTTTAATTTACTAAGATGCCCTTCGTGTCTAAGATTAGGGTTTACATATCTTGGGAACCAAGTCTTCTATCTATATAAATAGAGGCTTAACCCATTGTATTTCTACACATATTAATGAGAATCTCTTTCTTCTTCCCCTTTATTTTATGTCTCCTTCTCTATTTCTCTAGTTTACAACAATGAGAAATGGGTAAATTTGGATTTCATGTTCTCCCATGAAAGAACTGAATTCTATAAACGTCGCAGTCACGTCCTAGAAAAGTAAGTCATCCTTCCATTTAGCCACTAGCCAGTACGTACACCCATCTAGCCATTATATTATCCACTTACCTTTTGATTGGGATATTCAAACCAGCAACATAATGCAATGTAAAATTGATAGATTCCTGCAAAACGCAACCACAAACGGTAAAAACTCGCCAAGTGTGTGGAATTCAATTAGACGGCAGTCAAATTGTTTACAAGTAACCATTCAAAATATGTAGAGCATAGATATGTTGCAAAGATAGGCATACCTTGAGTTGATCCTTTTCAATGAAAGATTTCAAGCCCTGGTGGTACAAAAAGCAAGTGAACGCGACGATGAATCTTTTAAATAGACAAACCAAAATGTTCCAGCCCGGAATTTTCATATGTATAATAATTAAAAGAATACCTCAGTGCCAATCAGCTTACTATCCTGGTGAGCAACAAGACCATTTTCAGCAAACAAGGCAATCAAACCTGATCTCCTTACAACCATTGTCAAACAAAATTTAATTTCTACAATTCAACCGATCCTCGTGGGTAAGCAACTTAATTAAGAGCAGTAATGTTTTATATTCCAAGAATTGTGACTAAAGTTTTAGTTCCACTTTGAACAAGCCAAGTATCAATTGCAAAGCGAATTTCACAACACAGTTTACGGTTTAGGGACTCCTCATGCTGAAGTGATGATCAAAGTCTTGGACGATGAAACTAGGACAGTTGCTTGGACTCTCATCCATGGCAATGTGCTATAGATGTATAAAACCTTTGAATACACTGCGAGTGTAACCACAATCAATATCATGGGTAATTAATGAACAAAGCTTCTTAGTAAGAAAATGAAGTCCCTCTTCCAAATGACTAGGAATATGCAGAAAGTATTATCAAAGCCATGGCGAGTAACAATGGCATCCATTTATCCCTCTGCATCTGTTTAATCATAATAATGTATGTAAAATAGAAATATGAAAATGAAATAAGGCATATCCACTCTTAACTCTACAAACCTGCACAGGTCCTCTCTGACCAGTAAAAAATCAAGTACCACTAATAGAGGGACTCTTTAACTATTGCACACACAAAATATTTTTGGAAACTATAAGATGTGTGAGATAAATGGATGTGGCTCACGGCAAAGCAACTGAGTTCTCTGATCTCTTCTCATCAATTACAATGCGCAGTTTTTCTTCAGAATTGGTATCCAAACAAGACCCCATCCACATCCAGTCAAGCTCTTGAGCAGTGGACTTCGACCAATTAGGCTGAATCCAAGTGCAGTTTGAATGCCAACCCTTGGTGCCATATATATTATTAGCAGAATGCTGAGAGGTACCACCAAAAGAGTGATAACTTCCCGTTTCAAGTGAATAGCATAAAATTCCTTCGCCGTCCAGGTATATCCTAGGGAAATATACTTTGTTCTCCATCTGACTATTTGGAGCGATTGCTGAGAAACAAGTGATGTCGGAAATGAACAACATATGCTTTCCCAAACTTTCCACTTTAAACCATTCCATTTCAGAGAAATTCATTCTAAAGATTCTAACTAACCTTCTGGGACATCCTAATTTTACTAGTAAGAGATCTTCTCCGCACTTCACCAAGAAGCTTGGATACGAGTCATTAAAACGTTCATGAGGTTTCTCAAGAAGTTCATATGTATCATCCAATAAATTTA
Organism: Papaver bracteatum; assembly: GCA_023529315.1. Classification (NCBI taxonomy): domain Eukaryota; kingdom Viridiplantae; phylum Streptophyta; class Magnoliopsida; order Ranunculales; family Papaveraceae; genus Papaver; species Papaver bracteatum. The sequence goes on from JAJJWX010002708.1 coordinate 155,714, forward strand.
AGTTTATTTAAAGTTCTGTCATTACCAACCGAATAGAAGACCCCATCGAACAAAGCTGGAGTGTTCTGTGAAACCGAATATTTTTGAACATCAAACTCTTCAAGGCTAAAGAACTCACACTGTTGTTCTCCTCTTCCAATCGTGTGGATGGTGATAGAAGTACCAAAGCCACTTCTATCAATACCAAAAACATAACAGTTAGGAGCAGTCGGTAAAGAGGAGAAAGAGATGTCTGACAAGTAATGACACCCTGGAAAATTGGCAAGTTGGATGGTCTCTCTTGTGAAAGGATTGTAAAAGAACAACTCTTTCTCTCTGGAAATAAGCAGCCAGCCATCCTTTTGATAACGGATTGTGGCACCTACTAGCAGTTCCAAGAACTTTATGAGGTAGTTCTCATTATTATGCATCGGGTACAAAATTATAGATGGTGGAGCTGTTATCTCTAGAGAACACCAACCATGGAAATAAATTTCCAGTTTCAAAGGTTTGAGTAGTATGAATGAACCTAGATTTTAATACAGGCATTACCTCTCGATTCGCTTTATGAATTGACCGAAAGTGCACGTAATCCACTGGATGGAGATAACTTGCTATCAACTGCACCATGTCACCGTTAAGAATACACCATGGCTTTTCTTCTTCCAAATGCCGACAATTATGTTTCTCAACCTGACTGGGTTCCTCATTCTTTTTCTCTGTCTCATCAAAACTACTAATTGTACCTGTTTTGTTTCCCTCTTCAAGTATGTAGCACTTTTCTTCTCCCTCTTTACCTGACACACCATCCTTTCTTCCCCGTCCATTAGGTAATGTGATCCAATACGATGAGAACCATGGTGTTGGCATCTCTGGACACGACAGCATAACAATTTCAGCGGTGTCTTCTACGTCAAATTTGTACAACCCCTGATCTTCAGGAATTGTATAATACAAACAACCCCAACTCAGAAATGAAGCAATAAGCTGTGTTTCGCCCAGCAAACAGAACATGATTACCCAGACAATTCACCACCTTCCACTGCATCAAAGTGAAAGCATCAGAAGTAACTACCTTCTCAAATCCCCTTTCATTGTAATTTATATTAATCTTGAAAAATTCATCGCAACACTCAACAAAATGTATTAAGCACATAGAATCACCTCTTGCTCCTCGAAATTGAAAGAATCCGCAGAATCTTACCTTGAATTGCATTATAGCAAGGCTAAGATTATTATGATTGATGTGTATCTGTAGGTGCTCCTTGTTAAAACCCATTGCATATAATTTACCTTGGAAACAATTGAGGGACACAAGTTCATCTATATTTATGATATTTCTAGACAACAATTGAGTTCTCCATTGTTTGTCTCCAGGGTTGCAAAATACGAACACATGATCGAACCCTTCATCTTCTTGTCTAAAAAGAAATAGAACTACTGGATTATCACCACCTTTATGAACTCCACCAGGAGGTGGTGATGATAAAATACAATCAAACAGTTGATATGCATTCTGTTTAGTAATCCAGTAGAGTAAATTGGGTAATTGAATTGTCTGTAATGTTACTGGATTCCACAAAAAACAATCCCCATATGTCCAACTTGGCATTGAGTTGTCAAATTTCTCATCAGAGTCCTCGTCTTTAACATCACATAAGACTATTAACCAACCTTGATGAGAGAGTTTCTGCCAAAAAGTTTTCCTACTCAATTCAGGAATGAATTTTCTACAATTTGTGTTATTTGGCTCACAAATATTATAAAAAGCTTGATTTTTTCTTACCTTTTTCATATGGAAAAACAAGCCAAGGAGCTGATGCTTCTTTTTCGTCCTCCACGACTGACCTGCAGAGAGAGAGAGAGAGATAGATTGAGGGTTCTAAAGAATTCCTCCTAGTTCCTGCTTTTAGTTGGTTCCAGTTTTAATTTCTTTTCGGGACGGCCGGTTCCTATGGGCATGGCAAAGTCATGAGTTTGCCATTTTTGCACCCATTATGGGCATGGGAAACAGGCCAGGTCAAGTTTCTACCGGGAGGTCGAGTCTCGATCGCTCGGTTTAGTTTAGATTGGTAGCGACTGAGACTCGACCATTCGGTGGAAAATACACCGTCCACTAGATCTAATCTGACGGACATAAATTCATCCGTTTATAGATACCCAATTCTAATTTCATTTCAACTCACACCTTCTTCCCATTTTCTTAGATTTTCCAATTTCTTAAAATATGAACATGGCTTAGTTCATAGAAGAGAAACATGCTTCCGAAAATCAAAGAGTTGAACATCAAGCTAATATGCAAAATGAAATAAGAAGAGCAAGAAGTGCAAGAGATACACATCAGCGCAAATTTAGTATGTTAGAAGATGAATGCATCTGCAGAAATTATGTTTTCTTCAGTAATCATCCAATCGTTGATGGCGCATTACAGGCCATTCCGTTTTGGGGACGCGTTTTACAAAAATTGGAAGAAGAAACAACGAACCTGAACAATCGTGATTCGATGCTATTGAGTGCTCGGTTCTCCACAATTTCTAAGAATGTTAACAAGTATATTGCTATGATAAGGGAAGCGGATGAAACATGAGAACTGGTAAAACCCTGCTGGACATTGATCAAAGGTGTCGTGCAGAGTGGCTCTGTGACAACAGAAAGGAGTTCCGATATGATATGAAAGTTGTTATGAATCTTAAAATTGTTTCCAAAATTTAATCTAATTTATATGTTTTAAGTTTTTAATTTTAACTTTAGTAGAAAACTTTAAAAGGATATTATTATTTATCAAACAAAAGTGCAATTACATTAATCACGATTCAAACTAACGATTAACATTTATCGAACTAACGATTTCCAAATATATATTCCCCTATGCCTGTTTGATCCTCCGAAAACTCACTAGTTTGAATCTGAGATGGTGATTCAGTAGCATCAGGTGATTCATAACCTTGATATGGTACCAGAGATGGTTGAATTAGATAAGTAAGTGCTTGAAATCAGTGAAATGTTGAAGTACTTGTTGGGGTATAAATTACGGATTGCCTATTAGGATCCATATTTACGACACCACCAGGAGTAAGTACAAGACCTTGAGGCATGAAACCAATAGGAGACTAACCGAATATTTGTCATCTCCACGTCTGCTGATGTTGTTACTCCCGCTGTTGTTGGTAGCTGAGTCTCTTCCATCATGAATGACGACTTTTTCGACCTCCACGATTTCTTATATTGCTATCACATGGGGAAATTCCATCACGACCTAAACCTATTTGAGAACTTGACCATAACGGAGTCTCAGGCATTTCGAAACTCAAATGCTCCCATTATATCTGCATCTATCTCAAGTGAAAACTCTGGAATTCATCGAAAATAAGCATTAAAGTGTTCAACTGGTTCTGATACTCTTCTGGTGATGCCACTACATCGTAGTATGGATACCTCTACTGAAGACCTTCATTACTAAATGGAACTGTAACAATATCTCTGCCGGGTGATAAAGTCTGGACTTCCCAAGATATTTAAGGCATATTTGACGACCCCATTTGACTGCTAGGATACGTATATATATGCTTCGCCCGTCGGTGGTGGAGGTTGGGATGGAAAATATGTAAGTAGCAAATTTCCCATTGCTGGAAAGTCAACACTACCTAAGTTTTGTGGAAGAACAACAATATTTAGCTTGCATACCTTTTGAAACCAACTCTAGTAATCAAAGTCATGATCTGGGGTTTGGATCAAATCTTCATCTTCTTCCCAAGGTTATCCATTATTTATCAACGTGATCCAATCATCCTGTGAAAATATTGAAGCCGGAAACAGGTTGATTGTTTTTACCTTTATGCCTTGTATTTGAAACATATGTCTTTCTCCGAAGTACCAAATACCAGGAATCGTAATAGGACCGTAAAACACAAGTCGTTTAAAGATTAATTGTATATGCTTTGTGTTATTGGTTCATGGTACTCGTCAGTAGAATTATACGACATTGACATAATGTTGATACTAGTTTTGCATAGTTGTTGCATCTTTTGAAGCTCAGGTTCGCAAACCTTAAAGTAAGTATACCATTACCACCAATATTGAAAAATAACATCAACGAACATTGTTGTGTTGGTACATTCACCACCAGTTTAATAATTAACTCGATAATGAATCATATAATAAAAATGGATTGTGGTTCTTACCTCCAATACGACCCAAAATCCATTCAAGCTATCCTTATCCTTACACGAGCATTCACCGAGACTTAAGTATAGTTCATCTAAAATTGCAGACACCCAATCATAATTTGGCGCTTTAGTTAAATCATCTAAAGAGTCGAGAAAACCAATTAATACCACTGAACTAACATTGGAGAAAAAAACTTGGCCTAACACTCATAACACAAAAATACGTTCAAGCTCGGGATCATCTTCAAATTTGTGTATCCCCTTGGCAGCATAATGGTTCAAAAAAGCCTTCAACCCATATACTCTTAATCCATATGAGTGTAATTATCTGGATTCTGGCTTTCCTTCGGTATCATTTGAATACAAAGGAAGTAGTTGTTTCCATATTTATTCTAATATCTACTTTAATTTATTAAATTGTACTATTTCACCCTCACATTTTATTCATGTCAACATATACAAATCTAACGGCGTGAACCCTAAAAATAACTTCATAAAATTAAAGTTTGTATGTGAAACTAAAATTTGAATCAAACTAAAAATTTGAATCTTTAAAAATTAAAGTTTGTATCTAAACTAAAAATTAAACTATTGAATGGAAAAATAGAACTTACCACACTCGAAATCTTGAAAAATAACGTGTTTGCAATGTTCCACCAACGTTCTACTATAACTCGCACAACTTGAGTCCCGAGGTTTTTGCCTTTCATGAAATATAAACGCTTCCAAGCATATCTTCGCAAGGATTGTTGAACAACTTCGATGAGGAACCCAAACACTTCAGTTATCTCATACCACTCACCTCTTAATTTAGGTAATACAACTCGCTATGGATGGTTAGATAAATGCGTAGGTAATACACCAGTTTCAACTAGTTGTCTAACATTTGCGAACTCTTTTTCTTTATCCTGGACTCAGACGATATCACTATCTGCAGTAGATTTTCCTTTGTCTTTTTTCTGTTTCTTTGTCTATTTGTTTTGGAACTCATTTTTAAGCAAAAAAATGAAAGAAAATTTGTTTGCTCTGGTTTGCTCTCTAGAAAGGAGGAATTCTTTTGTAAATGACTGAAGAGGATGGTGATATTTATATATGGTAGAGCGATCACCGACCTCAGAAGGTCGAGTTTAAATCGCGGCCGGTGCAAACTCGACCGAGCAGTTGAGTTGAAGTCGCTAGCGGTCGAGTCGGTAGAGACTAGAGATCGCTTAACGCTTTTCCCATAGTGGTGCAGCCAGTTTGCCAGGAAAACTGACATGGTATATGAGGGTATTTGTTGCGCCCATAGGAACCGGCCTAAGGGTTGGGAATTTTAATCCTGCACTTTTTCACTACTCGTGAGCAGTGGTGGAAGCCTTTTGTGATGCACTTTTTCACTCCATAGAAGAGAGCGGGGGTGGAATCCTAAAATTGTCGATGCATTAGGGGATTATCCAGGGTACTCAATCACCGGTTTATGGATGTACTAGGACATATCAGTGTCTAAGAGGATAACCTCGTTGCATTGATATTAAATTATTGTAGTTAGCAATCGGACAGTTACCATATGTCAATACATCCTCATTCCATGGATGAATGGCTAAATAACTTAACATTGCACATATGCTCTGGTCTATCCAGCTATGTTTAACTGCATATCCGTTACAAGATATCGCTAGTTTAACTTCCCAAATTACATCGGTTCTCTAAACAATAATAAGGTCCTTGATCAAGAAAGTTTATCTTAAATTTTTTGTTTCCCAAGTCTGCACTAATCATGTATCTTTGTTTTCTTGCATCTGCATACTTTTCTATCAGCAACATGAGAGTTGGTTGAGAGTCACTTCTGAAAGAGATGATATGTCCACTCCGTTTTGTTTCCCATTGGAAAACCGCATCCACTCCTGCTTTTTCTAGTTCTTCTCTAGTTGTAAACTCAAAATACAACCGTCTTGCTTCTCTGATTCTCCCTATATGATCAAACAAAGTTAGCCCAATTCCACTCATAGCTGCAGAGTTCAACACATTGAAAATAATATTTATTTTCAGATTCATTTTCCCCATTTGCTCATCAACCTGTTGAGTTGAAATTTTCAACGCCTCATCATTACTTGGGTTACAGTACAACGATTGCATTATATTGTAACCTGGTTTGTTCAGAAAGTTAAAACTATTGGTATATTTAATAATATAATTTGATGTTTGTACACTGTTTTGGTATTTCCTTTTGAAATTGATGTTGCACCTAGCTTTCCAAATATGACATATTATAATGCTACACGATACTTCCCAAATCAATGTCGTCACTTCCCTTTGTTGTACTCTCAAAACAATTAGTTAGCCAATCATGAAACGATTGTGTACCATTCATAACATAATTCATATCAAGATTAAAATGCATCCAAACTTGCTGGGAAAATTTGCATTGTAAAAAGAGATGGGTTAGAATTTCCTGACTATTGTTACACAAGTTGCATTTAATTAGTGATTACTCATGCTATGATTGTTGCCATCCGCATACTATTTGGTAAAATAGCATGTGCCGCTTTCTAAATGAAGTTCTTGACAGAAGGAGAGGTGTTCATCTTTCAAATCTTTCCCCATTATTCATTTTTCAACTCTCCAATCGCTCAACGTACTAACATGATATGAATTTTGATATGGGATGTAGATATATGTAACGACAAATATAAACCAAGCATAAATTTGTCTCTATTTTTGGGAAAAATCAAAAGAATTATCAATAATACAAAAAAGGCAAATTATTTATTGCTTACGACAGAGACCTCAACATCACGGAAAATGCTTTGTGCGTCAAAGAATTTGCCCCAACCATTTTCCATGTTGTGTGTGATGATGATAATGGTTCAATTCTAATAATGGAACCCCTTGCATCCTCCGGCGGCTGGGATTGATGGTCTAGATGAAAACGTACCATCCAATTTGGGACAAGAAATGGGAGAGAATTATGGGAGCTGTTAAGTAATTGTTCACGTAGTTTTTCTCGGACATCAACTAAATAATGAAAAGGCAATTTATACAGATATAGATATCCAACATCATTAGTCATTTTGACGTCCGACGGGCGACGACAAATGATTTGCCACTCCCTTCAAAATTATTAAAAGAACGACAGCTCGCTAGGCGCTTTGAATGGAAAACAAAGCATACCCCACGAAGGATGGAACATTCCCTAGAAACGTTGGATTTGGCCTCAACTCTGAAGTGAGAAGGTTGTGGACCTTGTGGTGATGACAAGAGTCTAAACAATGAAAAAAGAAAAAGACAAGTGCGTTGATTGTTTACATCGTGCCTGAAACAAAATGAAAAAAAAAAGAAAGAAATACAGTAATCATATACCGCAGATATTAATTACTACTGTATTATATATGAGCGGTTAAGTGGTGGGCACCACTCACCAGTCATTGGTCTTATGCATGAGGGAGAGGGACAAAGGCACCTCAGAAAACAAACAACTTCCTACGCTTCTTCTTCTTCTATTTTTCGTTTGATTGCGAGAGAAGAGAGAAACAGAGTGGGAACTCCGACTTTCACTCTGGGCTTTTATCTTTAGCTTTTATTTTAATTTCTTCTTTTTTATTTATTTGTTAGTACTTTTAATTATGAGTAGCTAAATTTCTATCTAGGATTAGAGAGGAAATCCTACTATGTGTACTAATTTGTTTTGATTATTTTCTATAACAATTCTCTTGGTCCTTATTCTTGATTGGTAACGATAATGATTTTCTTCATGTGTCATATGATGCTTGATAATTGATTTATATATTCTATGTTAGAGACTAGCATTTAAGAGTGAAAAAGATTGTTAATTCTTTGAGAAAAATAATTGCTTGAAAAGATTATTTTCCGAGACGTGTTATTTGTCCTAAATCGTCTTGAGTAATTTTGGGAGAGTGTTATAGGGAATAGTTACAATCATTTAGTATGTGTAGTAGTGATGGAATCTTGACATCCAAGTCTCCTTTAATTGAATACAAAAATCATTTTCAGTTTTTCCATTATTTTAGAGTTTTATAAAAATCACCATTTTTTAGTCTAAAAACCAAATCTTTAAAAAGTCCGAGAATCGAATTCTTACTTCCACTGTTAAAACTACATCAGTTTTTGGCGCCGCCTACGCGGACTTGCCTTTAGGTTAGGTTTTAGATTTTTATTTTTATTTTTATTTTTATTTTTATTTTTATTTTCTTTGGCGCCGCCGACGCGGACTTTCTATTCAGAGAGGAGTTGGAGCCCAGCTTGTTGCTAGGCTACCGACCACAAGCTTTGTTTGATTAAAAACAATATTATTATAAAGCTTTTTGTATGTATATTAATTGATAATTTAATTTAGTTTTTGTTTTGTTTTATTTTATTTTATTTTCCTTGATTTTACTTGGGTATTTTTCTTGTTTTTTCTTTGATTTAATTAGTGTTTGGGTCCTAGATTTAGGTATGCCTTAGTGTTTGGGACGTAAGTTTGTCCAAATTAGTGTTTGGGTCGTTGACTCTTTATTCAACCACTTTTTCAGGTCATACAGTTAGAATTTCACGTCGGTTAAAGTCTTTATATTCACCCAATTTCCAATTAATCGGATCAGAGTTCTTTCACTGAGAGTTGATGGATGATAGCCATGGCCATTCAAATCCTTTTGGTGCAAATAGTACATCATCTGTACTTTTAGCTTCCACAAGTTTCATGTCATTTTCTCATTTGATAAACTGTATTAAATTAGTTTACTTAATTAGCACTAGCAGGCATCTTTGTATTTGGCTTTTAACACAAACTGAGAATACCAATATTTGATGAGACATAATTGATTGTTTTTTCTTATGAGTGAATTCAGGTAAACTATGGACTTTTTTCTCGATGAGTTACATGATGATGTTGTCTTTATATGGAGAAGATTTGTTGCTCACATTCCAGAGCTCATGATATATAGTGTTTAGATGTGTTTAAACTGGAGGAACGAGTCTCATGAATTCATAATTTATAATTGTGAATTCCATATTCATTTTTATTTGATTTGTACATTGTTGTACCTTGAGTTTATGATTATCAGAAAAGAATGGATATGATTAGTATGAGAGAAGAATGAACTTGCTTGCTGAGTGTTTGGAGAAATGCTCAAGAGAGGCTTAACCGTAGATGGTTACTGTAACTAACAGTTTGACCAAAACCATTAGTTGACCTTGTTGACTAACGGATCAACGACCCAAACACTAATTTTGACAAACTTACGACCCAAACACTAATGCATACCTAAATCTAGGACCCAAACACTAATAAACTCTTTTTCTTTATTGTGCAGTTAATAATCTATATTTATTGTGGAATTGCCCACCAAAAGAGGTAAGTAACAAAACCCAACTTCTTTTTTTTTAATTTTTAATTTTTATTTCCTTTTGTATATAATTTTTCTTTAAAAAAAAAACACGTGCATACATCAATTGCTTTACTAGTATTATTGCTTGTGTATGCGACGTTGGAAACGGGTAGAAGATAGACTTGTAGAAAATGAACTTTTTAATTTGAGTCCGACCCGTTACACGGATTTAGGTGGTAATTCTATTTTTACCGAAATGGTTAATGAAAATGATGAGGGTGAAATCCTGCCAACCAAAACCCTTAGGGACCGTTTAAACCCGTCTAGAGTGATACGTGAACCTGGGGTTATTTTACCGGCCACTACCGTTAAGTTTGATATTAAACCTGGGACATTTGGCATGTTACGTAAGTTTAGGGGAATAGAGAATGAGAGCCCGTATACCCATATCCGTGACTTTGAGATAATTTGTGACACCATGAGTTATCTGAATGTCACCAAAGACGATGTTAGATTGCGTTTGTTTCCATTTTCCATAGAAGAGAGAGCCAGCGAGTGGTATCATATCATTACTTCCAAAACAATCACTACCTGGGATGGACTTGTAGAGGTTTTCGTTAAAAAATTCTACCCACACCATAAGACTGTTGTTGTTCGACAATCTATCCAAACCTTTAAGCAGAAATTAGGTGAACACCTACACGATTATGTAGAAAGGTTTAATGAATTGTTATACCAATGCCCACATCACGGCTTTGATAAATCCCACATGGCCCAAATTTTATATGAGGGCCTTGATAGTGAAACTAGAATGCTGGTAGAAACAATGAGTGGTGGAGAATTCACCCATCAAGACCCAGATGAATGTTTTGACGAGTTGGTCGAGTTAGCTGAAAAGACTCGTCAATGGGCTTCAATGAGGGAGCCCGAAATAACTAGGAACCCTATCCATAGGGTCAATAGAGTTGATAATGGGTTTGACATCCTTAGGCGTCTAGAGTCCTTAAAGATGAACCAAGGGTCCAACCAGACTATGAGCAGTAATAGTGAGCCCATAACATATCCATGTACCATTTGTGGTGATCAAAGTCATATTGGACCTCAGTGCCCCCTGTTTTACCCAACTGAAACTACTCGTGACCAGGTTAGTGTCCTACATGGTGGTATGAACTCTAAATATGACGGTCGACCCAAGTTTGACCCATACTCTAATACCTATAACCCTGGTTGGAGACATAACCCGAATTTCTCGTGGTCTAAAGGTAACCATCAAGGTGGCCCATCTAGCAACTCACCACCCGGTTTTTCTAGGAACCAAGCTCAAGTTCAAGAACCTACCCCAGTTGATAAAAAAGTGTCATCTCTAGAGGAAAGTCTAAAACTCTTTATTGACCGTAGTGTGATAAACCATGCCGAGACTACCCAAAATGTCAACCATTTAGGTCAGAAGCTCGATGAATTTGTCCTGACGAGTCAGCGTAACCAACAAAACAGTGACCGGTCTATTTCCAACCTAGAGACTCAAATAAGCCAACTTTCGAACCGGTTAAATGATAGGGAGAATGAGACATTTCCTAGTCAAACAACTCCAAATTCGATAGGATTTAACCAGGTTAATATATCGGGTAGTTTTAGACATAATGAACATGTCAAAGCAGTTATCACCCTTAGGAGTGGTAAAACTCTAGAGAACTCGGTAAAATCATCTAAGCACAAAAGTCCAGATGAAAAAGAGACAGAGGTTGACCAAACTTCGTCTAAAGACCTTAATAGATCTGAGTGTGCTAAGAGCCCAAGTGAGGAAGATATCCCTGAGAGAGTGTACATACCGCATGCACCATTTCCTCAAAGACTTGCTAAGAAAAAGCCTAGTACATATGCTGAAGTCCTAGACATCTTTAAGCAAGTTAAGATTAACCTGCCTTTGTTAGATGCAATTAAACATGTACCCGCTATGGCCAAGTTCCTAAAAGAGATGTGCACTGTCAAGAGAGATGTGAGTGTCCATAAAAAGTCCTTTTGACCCAACAAGTTAGTTCCATAATCTCACAAAAGTACCCAGTCAAATTTAAAGATCCTGGTTGTCCTACTGTCACATGTGTCATAGGTAAACAAACGATAGACAATGCTCTATTAGATCTTGGGGCTAGTCTGAATCTTTTACCTTTACCGGTTTATGAACAACTTGGACTAGGGGAGATGAAGCCAACTAGGATAACACTACAGTTGGCCGATAGGTCAGTCAAAATCCCACGTGGAATTATTGAAGACGTTTTGGTTCATGTAGAAAACTTTATTTATCATGTTTACTTTGTGATTTTAGACACTCAACCCGTCTCTAGTCAAGATGCCAATATCCCAATCATCTCAGGTCATCCGTTTCTAGCCACTGCAAGTGCAGTCAAACATTGTCAAACTGGCCTAGTAGAATTTTCCTTTGGGAATCAGAAAATCTCAGTGAATGTTTTTAAGGCGTTACAAGCCCCACCGGATCATGAACACTATGAGTCTATATGCATGATTAATTCTCTAGTTGAGAATACCTTTACCACCAATAGTGTTAGCGATCCTTTAGAGGCGTGCTTGGACCACTTTGGAGCATACTATGATGAGGATAGTCATTTTGAAGAAGTTAGGGCGTTGTTAGACTCTGCGCCAGTAATGAATAATGTAAAATGGCAGCGTAAACCAGAACCTCTTCTGCCGACCATAGATAAACCCCTCTCATCATCAGTTAAGGCTCCCACCCTTGAATTAAAGCCGCTACCAGGTACACTGCAATATGTATTTCTTGGTAATAAGAAAACTCTTCCTGTCATAATTGCCTCTAACTTAGAGCCCGACCAGGAAAGTAGACTAGTTAGTGTTCTTCGTGAGCACAAAACTGCAATAGGATGGATTACAACATATTTGAAAGGAATTAGTCATGATGATTGTATGCACCACATCTACTTAGAAGAAGGTGCCAAAACTTCAAGAGAAATGCAAAGACGTTTAAATCCTAATATGAAGGTAGTTGTTCGCACTGAGGTGCTCAAGTTATTAGATGTGGGTATCATATACCCCATATCTGATAGTAAATGGGTCATCCTTGTCCAGGTTGTCCCAAAGAAGTCTGGGATTACGGTAGTTGCGAATGAGAACAATGAATTGGTTCCTACCCTTGTTACTACCGGGTGGAGAGTTTGTATAGATTACCGTAAGCTAAACTCAGCAACTAGGAAAGACCACTTTCCTTAACCATTCATCGACCAGATGTTAGAAAGATTAACGGGCCACAACCATTATTGTTTCCTAGATGGTTATTCTGGTTATAACCAAATACCTATAGCCCCGGAGGACTAAGATAAAACAACCTTCACATGTCCCTTTGGTACTTTTTCTTACAGGCATATGCCTTTTGGGTTGTGTAATGCACCCGCAACATTCCAACATTGCATGCTAAGTATCTTTTCGGACATGTTTGAGCAATTTCTCGAGGTCTTTATGGACGATTTTTCGGTTTTTGGATCCTCTTTTGATGAATGTTTGCACCACCTTACACTAGTTCTAGAACGTTGTAAAGAAAATAACTTAGTCCTTAATTGGGAGAAGTGTCATTTTATGGTTAAATATGGAATAGTGTTAGGACATGTGGTGTCCTCTAAGGGAATAGAAGTTGATAAATCCAAGGTTGACCTAATTTCAAAATTAAGACCACCTAAGAATGTAACCGATGTTAGATCTTTCCTTGGACATGCTGGATTTTACCGTCGTTTCATCAAAGATTTTAGCAAGATTGCTTTACCTCTATCGAACCTACTTGCTAAATATACTACCTTTGTATTTGATGAAGCCTGTGTTCAAGATTTTGAGAAGCTTAAATTATTGTTGACTTCTGCCCCTATTATCCAACCACCCAATTGGAACATCCCATTTGAACTCATGTGTGATGCGTCCGATTATGCGGTTGGTGTTGTCCTTGGCCAACGGCATGATAAAGCACCTAATGTAATTTATTATGCTAGTAGGACCCTAAACGATTCCCAGTTGAACTACACAACTACTGAGAAAGAAATGTTAGCCATCGTTTTTGCTTTGGAGAAATTTAGATCATATCTCCAAGGGTCTAAGGTCACTGTCTATTCTGATCATGCCGCACTCAAGTATCTCCTTTCAAAAAAGCACTTTAAACCACGACTGATAAGATGGGTATTGTTTTTCCAAGAATTTACTCTAGATATTCGTGATAAGAAAGGGTCTGAAAATGTAGTAGCTGACCATTTATCTCGTATCCTTGATGAGACTGGAGATGATGAGAGACCGGTCCATTACACGTTCCCTGATGAATAATTATTGTTTATCTCTGAGTTACCCTGGTTTGCTGACATTGTCAATTATTTGGTAACTGGTCAAATGCCCGACCATTGGTCTAAACAGGATAGAGCTAAATTCTTGTGTGAGGTTAAATTCTTTTTCTGGGATGATCCATACTTATTCAAGTACTGCCCTGGTCAGATCATCCGTCTTTGTATCCCTGACAACGAAATATCCAGTGTTCTGACTTTTTGTCATTCTGGAGCTTGTGGGGGTCACTTTAGTTCTAAGAAAACAGCTGCTAAGGTTCTACAATCTGGTCTTTATTGGCCAACTCTGTTCAAGGACTCCCACCTATTTTGTCAAAGTTGTGAGAGATATCAGATGTTAGGGAAGTTGACCCGAAGAAATATGATGCCACTTAATCCTATACTAATAATAGAAATATTTGATGTGTGGGGTATAGATTTTATGGGCCCTTTTGTCAATTCCTATGGCAATTTTTACATCTTATTAGTTGTTGACTATGTGTCTAGGTGGGTTAAAGCAATAGCTACCAAGACAAACGATCGCCACGTCGTGATCAAGTTTGTTAGAGACAATATTTTCTCTCGATTTGGTATGCTAGAGCAATCATTAGTGATGGAGGATCCCATTTTTGTAACTGGTTTTTCGGGACGCTCATGAAGAAATACTCCATTATACATAAGGTTTCTACACCTTACCACCCACAAACTTGTGGCCAAGTAGAAGTATCAAATTATAGAAAAGACCGTAAACCCTACCCGAAAGGATTGGTCTTTGCGCTTAATAGAAGCATTATGGGCATACCGAACCGCTTTTAAGACTCCACTTGGGATGTCTCCATAAAGACTTGTCTTCGGTAAAGCCTGCCATTTGCTGGTGATAACCGTAGACTTCATATCAATGAGTTAGAAGAAATTCGTAATGATCCTTACCAAAATGCAAAAATTTACAAGGAGAAAACCAAAGTTTTTCACGACAAATCGATTCTTCGAAAGTCGTTTACATCAGGCAAGAAAGTTCTCTTGTATAATTCTCGCCTTTACCTTTTTCCTGGTAAGCTTAGATCTTGATGGACTGGCCCATTCTATGTCAAGACCGTGTATCCGCACGGTGCTATTGAGGTTAGGGACCATGATACTGGAGAAACTTTTAAAGTCAACGGTCAGTGGTTGAAACCATTTATCGAATTGACCAACCCTGAAGTGGAAAATACAAATTTACAGGATCCCGTTTATCACGATTAATTTTCTGCAGGTACAGTCGTGTCTGGCTGAAGACGTTAAACTAAACGCTAAATGGGAGGCAACCCATAGGTTTTGTATTTTCTATCCCTTTGTTTTTAGTTTTTTCTTTTGCATATCATATTAAGATTTCCCACCTTGATTTTACTTAGGACGAGTCAATTACATTGAGGACAATGTAAAGTTTAAGTGTGGGAAGTGTTTGGATCTTTTGCATATAGAGTTTTTAGCCTTTTTGAGTCAAAATTTTTAAAATGTTTTTTTATATATTTGAATAAAACCTCCAACTTATAGAGATTTTAGAGTCACTAGCATACTTCTAGGTATGTTTACATAGAGAATTCTGACCGACATAACTGAACTTGGAAGTGTTAGGGAACTACATTCGGATTTCTTACGAATTGGAGTGTTAAATAATGGATTTAATCATGCCGGTGATGCAAATTAAGAGCAGAGAGAAATGCATTATTAGAGTTGCTGATCAATCATTAGTGGAGACTACCTATTTTCAAATCAACAGAGGCACCAGACCTTCAATTATTTGTAGTTGACTAAAAAGCTATTATTTTTGAGTGTGTGTCACCGTACGTAAATTCCGGGTAGAATGGTGAGCTACCCAACTTCACACCATTTTCAACACTATTTTTGATCTTTTGAGTGCTAATTTTGTCAATCATGAGGGTGACGTCTATAGATGAAAAACTCCTTCTTGTAGTTTGATTTGCAGTTAGCACCATTCTATCTCGCCAACAACAGATCCATAGAAACACCATCATCATCGACAAATGGAGCGGCATCAAAATCTACAAGGAAATTTGAAGACGTTTAAGGTTTATAAGCAACAATACAAGGAAGAGAAAAATTTATATCTAAGTATGAAGACTTACTTACAAGAGCAGAGAAAATCAAAAGATGAGAGTTATTGAAGTTTATGATACAAGACATTACAAGTTGTGAAAATTCAAGTGGTAAAGTACTTATTACATGGCCATGCTAATTTAATTTTTATTAGTAGTTGCAATGTTAGTTTAAAAAAAAAAAGATTTGCACCAATAAAGCCATGTGGAAGATAAATTTATAAAGAAGTTTCAAGCAACAAGGAAATAGAGGAAAAGAGTCACAAATTGTCAAAGTTTTATGAAGTTCAAGGGTTATCATCAACAGTTGAAACTGAAGACGAAGACCAGGAATATGAAGAAGACGAGTTGAAGACTAAGTTTCTATTGGATGCTGTGAGAGTGGTGTTATCATCATTGCAATCAGATGTGAAAGTGGTAAGTACTCCCATCCTTGCTATAGTGGTTGATTTCCTTTCTTAGAGATCATCAGAAAAAGTCTTTTATTTCCCACGATTTTGTGGGGTCTCCAAAAATAATTCGGAAGGTTTCCTTCCCACCATTCAACGTGTGTAGGAGTTATCTCTTCATTCCTACCTGCACACATGTAAGACCCATAAAAAAGCTGTCTTATTGAGTGCAATTATCATAAAATTCTTTTAAGTGAGGCAGAAGTCGAGGCGAAATGATTATTGGTCGCTCTCAAACACGCGTTCTCTCATTATGGTGTGATTATTTCTCACTCAAAATTTAAGAATGAGAATATGTTCTTTGGTATTTCTAACTTCTTATTACTAGCATGCAGAAACTCTATGTCCTCATAACTCTTTGGATGCTTGGGACGCTGGAACGCTTTGAAGTTGGAGTAGGTTTTGTGGGTATACCTCTTGTAAGACCTCACGAAACTATAACTCGTCCACTAGGGACACCTAGGAGTTTAAAGGCTTGTTGCACATGCTAACTGCAACCGGGTCCTCAACGATAGAGATTTGTTTTGTTTTAGGTTAGATAGTTTTCTCGAGGACTAGAAAAAGCCAAGTGTGGGGGAATTTGATAAGTGCATATTTCACATATATTTGTTGTCAATTCCATGCTAGTATTTGTTGGTGTTCTTGCAAATTATTGTATATTACATTTGTTTTCTCTTATTTGTATTTTACTAGGTGAATAATCTAAAAAGAAGTGAATTTGTGCTTAATTGTGCTATAAACGAAGCCAGCTAAAAGTAGAGAAGGGAAAAATACCAAGAGAAACTCTTTCAAACCCAAGAGATCTTACTATCACGTTGAAGAGGAAGAAAATACAAAGTCAACGGTGAAAGAACGGAGTCATTCGGAGTTCGTATGAAGAAGTTATGAGCAAAACAAGAACTCAGAAGACGTTAAGGGGCGACCACTTTTCATCTTCCCCTTATCGGCACCAAGACATTAATTAGTGGACTGATTTGGATACGTGATTAATGTGAAAGGGAGAAATGATTAATGTGAAAGGGGGAAATGATTAATGTGAAAGAAGAAATGCAAAAGGAAGTGGAGTGGACAGAGACTAATTTTTTGGTGTCAAAAAGGACACTATGTGATAAAGAAATGCCCACAATGTTGACGAGAATCTCTGACACGTTTTGGGAAAAGGACAATTTCAAATTTCAAAGTTGTGGCTAGGATTTACGGCGGAGAGTTGGTGAAATTCTCTTATAAATAGAGAACGAGTGGGAGAGGGACAAAGGCACCTCAGAAAACAAACAACTTCCTACACTTCTTCTTCTTTACTACTTCTTCTTCTTTTATTTTTCGTTTGATTGCGAGAGAAGAGAGAAACAGAGTGAGAACTCCTGGCTTTCACTCTAGGCTTTTATCTTTAGCTTTTATTTTAATTCCTTCTTCTTTATTTATTTGTTAGTACTTTTAATTATGAGTAGCTAAATTTCTATCTAGGATTAGATAGGAAATCCTACTAATTGTACTAATATGTTTTGATTATTTTCTATAACAATTCTCTTGGTCCTTATTCTTGATTGGTAACGATAATGATTTTCTTCATGTGTCCTATGATGCTTGATAATTGATTTATATATTCTATGTTAGAGACTAGCATTTAAGAGTGAAGAAAATTGTTAATTCTTTGAGAAAAATAATTGCTTGAAAAGATTTATTTTCCGAGACGTGTTATTTGTCCTAAATCGTCTTGAGTAATTTTGGGAGAGTGTTATAGGTAATAGTTACAATCATTTAGTATGTATAGTAGTGATGGAATCTTGACATCCGAGTCTCCTTTAATTGAATACAAAAATAATTTTCTGTTTTTCCATTATTTTAGAGTTTTATAAAAATCACCATCTCTTAGTATTTCAGTTTTTCCATCATTTTTTCTCGTATACAATTGGACAGATGGTAAAGATGTATGTTTTTATGTCACCGGTGTTTCGCCATTCACAACTGCCAGAACACGTAGTTTCACTTCTGGCCCGGCTATTAACGTTGTTGTAAGTCGCAAGTGCACTAAGTATTTGGCCAAATGTGAGGCACAAGGTTATGATTTTCATGTATTAGCTTTTTCAACCTTAGGAGAATTGAGTGAGGATATGGTTTTACTCCTCAAGAGGTTGAGAAACTGTCTTATTGGTTATGATGCTAATACCAAAATATGTAGCTCTCTTTTTCATAGACTATGTATCATTATTCAGAAAGAGATGGGAGCCCAGCAGGTTGCTAGGTTTCCAACCAACTCTTGTAACCTTGATTTTTACTCTTAATAAGAACGTGCCCCTAGCTCAGCTGGTCATCCCCGTTCCCCAAAGTTTAATGCGCTCCAGGAGGTCCCAGGTTCGAGTCCCCAATGGAGTAATATTGCAGGAATTAACATGGAAGGTAGTGTTAGTTTGCCCCCCTTGTGACACAATCTCAGCCCCCCCCTCCCGCCGTTTCTTCTCCCTTGGCTAGGTTACCCATGAGGCTCGCTGGTAGGTTAGTACAGCAACCTGTTCAATTAATGTAGTAGTATGTCATTGGATCTTAGCTTGTTAGGCTTCCAACTAGTTTTATGTAATAATATTTATCCAATAATTTTTATAAAAATAATAATTATTATTATTATTATTATTATTTTTTTATTTTTTTATTAATTATTTAATTTATTATTACATTAAACTAGTTGGAAGCCTAACAAGCTAGACTCCAACGACATACTACTACATTAATTGAACAGGTTGATGTGCTAGCCTACCAGCGAGCCTCATGGGTAACCTTGCCAAGGGGAGCCGAAGCGGGAGGGGGGGCGAGATTGTGTCACAAGGGGGGAAAACTAACACTACCTTCCATGTTATTATTATTATTATTATTTAAAAATAAATAAATAAATAATAATAATAATGCGCTCAGCTGGTTATCCCCGTTCCCCAAAGTTTAATGCGCTCCAGGAGGTCCCGGGTTCGAGTCTCCAATGGCGTAATATTGCAGGAATTAACATGGAAGGTAATGTTAGTTTCCCCCCTTTGTAACACAATCTCAGCCCCCCTCCCGCCGTTTCGGCTCCCTTGGCTAGGTTACCCATGAGGCTCGCTGGTAGGTTAGCACAGCAACCTGTTCAATTAATGTAGTAGTATGTCGTTGGAGCTTAGCTTGTTAGGCTTCCAACTAGTTAATGTAATACTCTTTATCCAATAAAGAAAAAAAAGTAGCGTACTTGATTCTTTTGTTAATAAAAGCCTTTGCGGCGCCTTTTTAAATAAAATTAAAAAATAATAATAAAAATAAAAATAATCTTCGGTCCGTTGCAATACCGACTAGCAACCCTTCCCCTCCGAGACGGTGGTCTCGGGATTTATTCGATGACGGACACAGCCAATTATTGCTACTTAGCTTCCTAGTTTCAAACTCAGCAAGTCCAGCAAATCATCTTACGTGATAACTTTTCGGTGGATCCAAGTCCAGCATGTCAGCAAGTACTGCTTACGTACAAACAAGCCTGTGGGATTAATAATTCTTCACTCAACTTCAGCTCTGCCGCCCCTTCGTCCATGCATTCCTTGGCGGTGACCTTCTTTGAAGCTGTGAAGAAGCAAATTCCCACCAGGTTCAATCTGACCACAAGAGACAAGGTGTTATGGCAGAGTAATCAGACGAAACACGCCCAAGATTACCTACTTGCTATACCTATAGATGGTTTGAACCAAACTCTTGGTCCTAGACAGTTTCGTAGTGTGCTTTGCTATCGCCTAGGCATTCCGCTTTTCCCTGAGGACAGCCGGTGTACCTTTTGTAATAGAGATATGGACATATACGGAGATCATGCTCTACACTGTGCTAACGAGGTTGGGCTGAAATTTAGACACGATCTTGCACGTGATGTCTTCGTGGATATTTGTTATAGGGCCAATGTTTCGGCTAGAAAAGAAGTGTCTCTTGGACTTCAATCAAGTGGGAATAACACTTTGCTACCGGCTGATTTACTTGTTTATAATTGGGAGAACGGGAAAGATGCATGCTTTGATGTTACAATTGTCTCTCCATTTACAAGTGACAATCATACTTTCATTCCGGGTCAGGAAATAACTAAAGTTGTTCTTCGCAAGCGACACAAATACTCAAATGTATGTGAGACACACGGCTACGGGTTTAAAGTTCTTTCCTTCACAACTTTAGGAGAACTTGGCGAGGAAACGGTGACATTCTTGAAGAGACTTAAGAACTGCATTGCCAACAATAATGCAAACTGTGACACTGGCTGTTTTTTATTTCATAGAATAGGAATCGTCATCCAAAAAGGAGTTAGGGCTCATCTTGTAGCTAGACTGCCATCCAGCCCTATGTAATCTTACTGATTATCACTATTATCACTAGTTTCATGTAATAATTTAAAGGTAAAAAATTAAAAATTAAAAAATTAAATGATTAAAATATGAATATGAATAAGAATTATTATTATTTTTTATCTCTATTTAAATAATATTCAAAATAAAAAATATTATATTATTAATAGATGTAATTTAAAAAATAATTTCGAACATTACATACTTTTGGTTGGTAACCTAGCAACAAGCTGGGCTCCAACTCCTTTTTGAATAGCAATACCTAATTTATGGAAAATAAAACTACCAATACCACTACTAGCATCATTACTAACTAAGCAATTTTTCAAACGCTTGAAAAAACATAAAGTATCCTCCCCCAATTCCCCTAAGTTAGAAAAAGCTAGAACACCGAGACCATATTCAAGTAATACACACTTATCCAAGTATTTAGTGCGTTTTTCGAGCAACATCATTAGAAATAGCTTTGCCATGGACAAAAGAGCGAATACCTTCACATGTAAAGGGAGAGACCCCAGTAACATCCATGGAAACATCATTACCATTTTCCCAGTTAAGGACGAGGATATCAGCCGGACATAGATCTTTGTCATCATCTGACACAAGCCCAAGAGAAACTTCCTTACGCACAGGCACATTAGCTTTGTAACAAATGTCAACAACTATATCACGTACAAATTCATGTCGAAACTTAACTCCAACATCCTTAGCACAATGAAGCGCATGATCCCCATAAATATCCATAGGTTTGTTACAGCTGGAACAAAAACCATTCTCAACAAACAATGGGATACCCAGGCGGTAGCAAAGGACAACTCTGAACTGTCTCGGCCCAATGTATTGGTTAATCCCACTGATAGGTACCGCTAATAAATAGTCTTGAGCAATTAGTGAAATAATTGTACATAAATAAATATTTCAGGGTAGCTTTGTCTTTTTAATATAATAACAAGGTTGAAATAGAGAAACAATTAATTAAAATTGAGTGGATCCACAACTTTTGATTTTACGGCTTTTAAAAGCTACTCATGGGTAGCTTTTAAAAGTTGACATAAAACAAAAGTGCTTTTGGAGAAAAGCGCTTTGAAAAGTTTACCAAACGCTATTTTTCTAAAAAGTTTGTTACAAATTAGTTACAAAGTGCTTTTATAGGAAAAAAAAAAAGCAATCCCAAACGGGGCTCTAATGTATTTACTTTTAGATAGAAACAAAAGGGGAAACAAAAAGTTCATTCAACCCACACTTGTCCTATGATGTTCACACGGCCGTGATCTTATTCACGGATCGGGTTTTTGCAACAGGGCCCAATTTATCGGACTTTTTCCGAGTTGTTATATACACGTCGTCATTTAAAAAATTCATCCAACCTCTGTGAGAAGTTGATAATGATGACATGGCAATTTCGTTTGATATCTTATTGAGCGTTAACATGATATTTGAGTGATATGATTTAATCTTTTGACTTTTTTGGTACTTAATTGAATGTTTATTGGCAATTTATTTGTATTTTCCTTTATAATCCGACTAATTTTCAACTCTCTTTATATGCACGTTCAACAATATTCTTATTTTTGTCGAAGTACTACTGCTGACAACTGAGGTTGATTATGATAACTCCATCACATCGAGTTTAATTTTAGGTACACAACATTATCGAGTTGCAATCTCAAATTTGCAGTAAACTTGGGAAGGTAGCGATTATAATTTGCAATTGTTGCTCTGGAGACTGAAAGTTACAAAGCTGTTGCTCTGGAGACTGAAAGAACGCAGGAGAAGAGAAGCAGATTGGTTGCGAACATTGCGTTGATGAATGATAGAATAAGATATCGCTCATCCACATGGCCAGCCATTTCGCTACACGTTGTCTTCCATATTATGGTTAGGTGCTTCAAACTTTCGCCAATTCTTTGTTTTAAACCAAATACATCTTCAATGCCTGGTCGCGAGGAGTTGCTAGTTATATATGCCCCTAAGAATGTGTCTGCAAATGGTTGAAAGATGTTATAGTATTCCTGGGTAAACCTTCAAACCACTTTAGCGCCTCTCCTGTTAGACTTGATGCGAAATACTTGCACAACATAGCATCATGGTTTTCCCACTGTAATATACATCTCACATAAGCTTTAATGTGTTGAATTGCGCAAGTTATTCCGTCAAAGATGCTGGTTAACGCAAGCAAACTGCACTTTGGTGGTATTCCTCCTAATTGTACTTCTTGTGAGAATGGAGTTTTCGCAGCTTCTTCTATGGCTTCGTCCAATTGTATCATACCTCCTTCTCTCCTGTTATTTAGCATTTCTCTCATTTCATCCAGTTCTCTTAAGATTTGTTCATTTACCCCGGGCGCTGATCTCATTGGTCTTTTTAATTATGCTTCTCTTCTCCTGCGTTCTTGCCTGTTTTGTGTTGCGAAATTTTGATTTTCTTCTTCATCATTTTCTTCTTGTCTTTCTCTGCGATCTTTTCTTTCATTTATTTCATGAATTCGCACACTATTATATCTCTCAATTTTCTCTTCTGCGATTTTGTTCATTCCTTATCAATTCTCTTTGTTGCCTTTCAGCTCTTCTTTGTACCCTATCATATTCTACATTGATATTACCATTATTGCAGTTTTGTTCTCTCCTTCTTTCTCGATTTTCATGATTGTTCTGGCGAATTGCCTCTTGGAACTCTTGTTCTTCCACCTTTGCTCTCAATCTTTCCCTTTCGCAAGCTAAACGTGCTTGTTCATCATAATGTCTCTCGTTTTCACTTTCAATTACCTGTTGATTTCTTTGAATCTCTCCCATTTAATATTCTCCTTCCTTCTTCCTGATTTTCTTCGTCGTCTTGATTATTTCGCTCCTGACGTCGCCCATTCTCCTGATTCATGTTATTTTGTCTATTTTGGAGAATTTCGCCCGGTGGGATGTAACGATCTTCAATTATTTCTCCTTTCGCAATGCTCTTCATTTGGATTTTGCATTTCTTCTCGATCTCTTTCTCCAATATTTTCCGTAGATGAATTTCGTCTTACTTTACTTCTAATTGGACTTGAACTTGATCTTGTAGTACTTCTTGACCTCCTATTCTGTAATCTCATGTTTTCCATTTTCAACTCATGGTTTTGCCTTGTCAAATTTGCGCGTTCTTCTGCTTCTAACCTCCTATCTTCGTGTATTCTTTGTCTCAATGCCTCGAATGCTTTAATCTATTCATTTCCATGAATTATTCCTCCAATTGCTTCCTAATCTCTCTCTTCTTGTCTTCCGTTTCTTAATTGTTGCTCCTCTTACATTTCTTCCGCTGAATCTGATCGTCAGGTGTGTACACTCACTCTATCATAATCCATAGTTCTATTTTGCGCTGGTGTATATTGGTTGTTGAATTTGATTTTCTCCATCATTTCTTGTATTCATTTTTGATGGTTCTCCGGTTTCATTTCTTCTTTCTCCGGCAAGTCTCTTACTCCTTCTAACAGTTGTTGGTTATCTTGAATCATTTCTTCTTCTAGCCATCTCTTGAATCTCAATGAATTGTTGAAAATTATCTGAAACTTCTCACCAACTATTCCAAATTCTTTCAAATCACAATACTAATTTTCACACCAAAAACAAGGTTTGGTCCCTGTTTCTAGTGACAATATGTAGTTGCAGGAAATCCTACACTACACCCCTCATAAGAATTCATACAATCAAATCATTTTTAGATGAACAATCACAATCTTTATTGATTAATCTCACAAATTTTACAAGAAAGGAAATAAATGAACTAAGAAATTAACAATTGCTCTGGACTTTCTCTCTCCTAATGACTTACTCAATACCCGAAAAAGATCTCTCCCTTTACGCATGTTCAACTCTTTATATAGGGAATTACATAGTGGATGACAACTAGTATGTCCTTTAACTTCAGATCTAACTTGCGATGTTCTCGCAAGCTTTTGATGTTAGTCTTCGCAAACTCTCTAAATTTCGCAAGATCATCACAATTTTATCATGTTTGAGCTGATGTCACTTGTTATGTCATCTTTGTTATTTGTCTGCGACGGTTTCGCAATGTTATAGATGAAGGTTTCACAGGAACGTTGTTGTTGCGATATTCTGATCCTACAAGGGTTTTCAAATCCCTTAGGTTGAGCGACATAGACTTCTTCCTTTAAGGTTCCGTTTAAAAAAGCGGATTTGATGTCCATTTGAAATAGCTTTACCTTAAGAAAACAAGCATGATCTAATAACAATCTGATGGACTCAAGGCATGCCACAGGAGCAAAGGTTTCGTCAAAATTCGATTCCTTTGGTCTATGAGTATCCTTGAGCGACAAGTCTTGCTTTGTTTCTGATAATTGTGCCAAACTCATCAGACTTGTTCTTGAATATACATTTGGTGCCAACAATATTGACATTTGGAGGACAAGGTACAAGTTTCCACACATCTTGTATTTGAAATTGATTTAACTCTTCATGCATTGCATTCACCCACATGGGATCACTAAGAGATTCATCAATATTTCTTGGTTCTACATGTAAAAGATAGCATCCAACATTGCATAGATTTTGAAGTTATCCTCTAGTCTTTGCAGTAGAATCTTTTCCTCTAATAATATTGTTGGGATCATGGTTTCTTTGAACCCAGAGGTGTCGTGGAGGGACACGTTCTTGTTCAATAGGTATAACTTCAACTGATTCCAGAACTTCTTTGACTTTCTATGTTGTCTCTGTTGGAGGCAGTTCAGCGGAAGAAAAATCATGATGAAAGTTGTTAATATCATCAATGATAACATTTGCAGATTCCATCATTACTTGGGTTCTGAGATTAAATACTCGAAAACCATGACTATTAGACGCATAACCAAAAAAGAAACCTTCATCACTTTTAGTATCAAATATCCCTCTCTGTTCACGATCTTTTAGGATGTAGCACTTACTTCTGAACACTCTAAGATAGTGTAAGTTGGGTTTTCTACCATACCACAACTCATATAGAGTATTTAGGGTTTTAGACCGTAGATAGACACGGTTGGTCAAGTAACATGCTGTGAAAATAGCTTCTCCCCAAAATCTTAGAGGCAAGTTTGTGTTGTGGAGAGCATTACCCTAGCCATTTTCTGAATATTCATATTCTTTCTTTCAGCAACTCCATTATCTTGAGGAGTTATTGGTGGTGAGTATTGTTGAATAATCCCCAATTTGTCACAGAATTCAAATACCTTGGTGTGTTTGAATTCAGTGCCACGGTCACTTCTATTTTTCTTTAGTTTGCGACCTTGTTCATTTTGGATCCTATTAACAATAATCTTAAATTCTCCAAGGGTTTCATTCTTATGAGCTAAAAATGCTACCCAAGTGAATCTGGCGTAGTCATGTACCATAACTAAAGCATACTTCTTCCCCCAAATAGTAGATTGTTGAATTGGTCCGAAGAGATCCATATGAATTAAATCAAGTCGATCCTTAGTGAGAATATCTCGAGATGACTTATGGTGAAATTTCGTTTGCTTACCATTTTGACATGCACCACATACACCGTCAATCTTTGCATTGATTTTGGGAACGCCTCTAGCAAGTTCCTTGTTAATGATATTAGTTAAGAGATGATAATTGATGTGACCAAAACTTTCATGCCAAAGATGTGTAGATTCCACCTTAGTCAAATTGCAATAATTACTAAACTGAGTATCAAGAAGATAACAGTTATTTTTACCACGAGTTCCTTGAAAAATCACTTTTCCAGTTTTGTTTACAATGTCATATCCACTTGCATTGAAGACAACTCTATGGCCTTGGTCACATATTTGACTAATTGAAAGAAGATTTGCATTTGTACCTTTGACGTATACTACATCATGAATTTCTGGAACACCGGGAAGCTTGATCGTAGCCTTTTTACTAATGTAGCAATAACTCTTATCTCCGAAAATAACTGGTCCTCCATCAAAGTCGCTTATGGAAACAAACCATAAAAGGTCACCAATCATATGTCGGTTACAACCACTATCAAGAAACCATTGAAAGGATGATGTTGATTTTAAGGCAAAATCTCCCATACTAACATTACTTTCCTGTTTTGGTTTTCCTGTTAGTATTGTACACCTTTTTAGATAAGTAAACAGTTGTTCAGCTTCCTTGTGAAGTTTGCTCGCAACTTTTATACTTTTATGAAAACGTGTACACGTATGTTGAGTGTGATTGTCAGGCTCACAAAACTTACACTGGGCAACATCAATAATCTTATTTAAGAAGTTCTTCCTTCTATCAAGTTTTTCAAAGCATGTGCTTCGTTTAAGACTTGACTTACTATGATCCTTTAGAGGGAAATAGAAGGAGTTATTCATCATTACAGAAGATGTTTTGACAGACTTCAAATCCTTATGCTTTGCAATTTATGCAATAAGATCACGATTGATCCATATTTGTTCATCCAACTTCCTTTGGAGAATAACAGGAGTTTTAGAACATTCTCTAAGATTATGTTTAATTTCTGGTGAAGCATTTATAGAGACTTTACTGTCCATCTAGTCAGATCGCCACAAACACATACTGATAAGGTCTTTAAACGTGTTTTCCTGCTCTGATACCAATTGAAAAATCGGGGGTCTAACAACCTCACCTAATATTTTGATTAGCAATCTGTATGGACTAACTCCAATATACTTTCTAGAGAATCAACTAGACAGTCATACTCAATCTAGAGAAAAGTATATTGAGGAGTTAATATCTTTCTCACTTGATTTGATCTTTACTCAAGCAAATAAGAATTTGCGAGTATTCATCAAATACAGGGATAATAAACTTGGATGGTATCAAAGACCAATATCCAAGGATCAATCAATTTCCAATCAACAACCAAAGGTTGGATTTCACTAATGATCGATACAACACACAACCTGCGATATTTTAATTATATAAAAAAATATAATGCGGAATAGAAATAACACATACACCAAAAATTTTGTTAACGAGGAAACCACAAATACAGAAAAATCACGGGACCTAGTCCAGATTGAACACCACACTGTATTAAACCGCTACAGACGCTATCATACTACAAACTAATTTCGATCTGGACTGTAGTTGAACCCTAATCAATATCACATTAATTAAGGTACAGTTGCGCTCCTTACGCCTCTAATCCCAGCATGATACTACGCACTTGATTCCCTTAGCTAATCTCACCCACAACCAAGAGTTGCTACGACCCAAAGTCGAAGACTTTAATAAACCAATCTATATCATACAGAAAAGTTTACGATAATAGATAAATCTGTGTCCCACAGATAAACCTATGAGTTTTGTTCTGTATTTTGATAAAATCAAGGTGAACATGAACCAATCAATAACCCGGACTTATATTCCATAAAAACATCCTGGAATTATTGATCACCTCACAATAATCTAAATCGTATGATATGGAAACTAGATATTGTGGAATCACAAATGATGAGACGAAGATGTTTGTGATTTCTTTTTATCTTGCCCTATCGGAGATATAATATCAAGCTAATTATTCAATTGAACTCGTATGATAGAAAATTGCAAGATCAGATCGCTCAACTCAAGAGAAGTAGTTTCATCTGGCTTCACAATCCCAATAAAGTCTTTAAGTCGTTAACCGACAGGGTCTCAAGAAGAAACCTACGGTTAAAGGAGAATCAACTCTAGCAAACCAACTAGTATCACACATGAGGTGTGGGGATTAGTTTTCCCAGTTACTAGATGTCTCCTTTATATAGTTTTCAAATCAGGGTTTGCAATCTAAGTTACCTTGGTAAAAAAGCATTCAATATTCACCGTTATATGAAAAACCTGATTTATCCAAGCTAATATCTTTCAACCGTTAGATCAAAACTTAGCTTGTCACACACACAAATGAAATGTATTCATTTAGGTTTGAGTAACCGTACCTAAACGTGTACACTTCGTTGGTTCACAAATAGTTAACCAATGGTTAGCCATATGAGCACTTTCATATCAACCATATTCATCTTCTTCATAACTAGTTCAAATGACTCATAAGAACTAGTTCAAGAGTTGTTCAATTTCTTTGATCTTTATACATAGACACAATTGAAACAAAATAGGTTTGATTCACTCGAATCAATTGATGAAAAATATAGCCACGGTTTGCAAAGATTGCATTCCTTATTGATTTATTGTTTAAGCTCATGAGCTAACCGATTTGAGAAATATAACCAGCTTGGGTACGTGTACGGGTATGCGTACCTTAGCTACTGGATTTGAGTTCACAAACTCAGCAGAAATTTTTGATTGAAAACTTATGTGGGTACACGTGCGGGTACACATATCTAAGGTGACTGGTTTACTAGTTTGCAAACTACAAACTCAGCAGAAGATCTCGGTTCAAGAACTTCCGCCAGTACGCGTACCCAACCTGTCTCCTTCACCAATACCGCATGCACACATATGCACGCACTTGGTTTCCGGTACATGGACTTATACACTATTGTGCGAACACATTATATATGCTTATATCCATAGGTGGTTATGTAATCTCAACTCTATATTTGAATCATTGAAACATTCTTCTATAATGTTATAATAGTCGTTAGACATAAAGAATCGACTATCGTCATCAAAGCTATTTTCAAGATTGAAAAGTCATCATGACTTTTGTCACCGATAAAGATGAAAGGTGGTTAAAGTGAAAGCTTACCAACACATATTTCAAGAAAAATATAGGCGAGTAAAATCGGCTCAAAATAGCAAATATGTATGTATGAAAACTATCATACTTATACGACTGTTGTCTCAAGAGTAGGAGATAGATAGACTTTTGAGTGCTAGATAAGTTCAAGTATACACATACCTTTTTAGTTTGATGAAGTTCCGCTGGTTCCTTGAGTAGTTCTTCGTCTTCGTAAGATAATCTTCATGGAGTCTGGAGCTCAACTATACTTAACTATCCTATACTGAGACTTAGTCATAAGTAAACTAGAAATCAAGACGTATAGTTTTGATCACTAATATTGAAAAACATGCTTGAGATATCAACGTATGCGAGTTCGACCGAGCAATGCTCTAACAAGATGATCATTAGTCTCATCTTCAGACCTATAATTGAAAAGATATGAAATAGTCATTCCTTAAACAAACTTGAGTGACCTTATATCAGAAGAAAATGACCATAAAATAAACAAGTTTGGTCTATTAAGGATAATCACATCGTTAGTCAATTAAATCAATAATCTAAAACTAAAATTACAACAAAATTTAATTTTTCCAATAACGGTACCATTAACGACGTGTTTGGTTGACGGGAAGGGAATGCAGTACCTGGGAATATGATTCCAGGAATATAGTTCCCCTGGAATATGATTCCTCTAATCTTGTTTGGTTTAGTCAGGATTATGATCAAAAAGTAAGCGAATAATTACCAAAATAAAAAAAATATTGTAAGAAAATCAATTCCCAACCAAAAAGTAAGTGAATAATTACCAATATAAAAAAAAATATTGTAAGAAAATCAATTCCCAACCGACAGGAATCCTAAACCCACCTTCTAGGTGGGTTTTCTATTCCCCATATTTGGGTAACCTAAAAGTAAAGGAATAGAATTCCTGCGGTTATTGCACATCCCAAACAAGGGTATGGAATCATATTCTTGGGAATACGATTCCATACCCATGAAACAAACACACTATAAAAGCTTCGTGATCCCAAAGAAGAGTTTTAAACGAAGGCCACGCAAGATATTTTATCTAATTATGTTACTCTTCTCTATAAATGAATGGGATTTCCACACAAACGGTTAACAGTGTGTCACGGGATGAGTTTCTAAAAATACAAGCTTCATTTTCAATACTATTATGACCAAGGTTTGTTTGGACAACATGGAATTACCAAATCCTAAATTCCTTAAGATATGCAGTAAATATATATTTTCGGTTATGACAAATTGTAATTGTAATCGAACTCATATATCGAAATCATTGTACCCTTGGTTGACAACTAATATTATCAAGCATATATTTATATAATTTATTACTAATATAACAATTGTAGATACGCATACCTCTGTGATATGGTAAGCGTATATTTTCGAATATATAAAAGACATCTGAATATTCCAGTTTCGAGATTTCGCCTTGAGTATCAAAGGAAAATACTTGGAATATTAACTAATAAGAGTTTAGCACATGTTCAGATTACTATGCCGACATTACGTGGACGTTTCAAGTTTAGTCCATATACATATCAATGTTTGTTCAAACCTGAAGATCACCAAACAAATCGAAAACGCAAATACAAATTGATCGACCAGGGTCGTACCTGTATATGGGATCGGTCTTTGGCACAAGGGATCAGTCCTATAACTGTTCCTTACTAGGGATCGGTCTTACAAAGGGATCGGTCTTGAATTCTCTTTCGACTACGAAACTTGATATCATAAGTTTACTTCCTTATATTATGGCCTAGATGTTATGTTGAATCATAATCCCAAGTTGAATTCATTTCGGAAGTTCAAAAACATAGTAACGAGTTACTAACTAGTGTAACGTTGATTCACGAAGCCTATAAATAGATTATACTATGTAACTCTATATACCAAAGTTGTATAAAACGACTAGTATATCCTTCCTTAATACTTTGATCGTAATATAATGACCAAGTCATTGATAGTAGAGATAAGTAAGCAAACTATATTTTGTATATTATGTTTTTAATAAAAACTAATTTGAAAGAACGTAAATCGAAGTAGACCAAGTCAAATCAGTGTTACTTACCTTGAAGTGAAGTATGATGCGTTCCTTAATATACATCTTAAGGTTCTGCATTAATAACAAAAGAGAGTCTCAGCATTTCTACGTTCCTAGTCTAATCTAAAGAAGTAAACTCTAGTAATCAATTCAAGCAGCTTCGAGTTTTGGAATCAAAATATGACAAACAAACTTGACATACCAAAACTTGGTAGGTTCAACTGGGCAATAATCTTATAATTTATTACCATCAGCACCATGACCACGACTAAGACCACCTCGAGGGGTATAAGTAAATTTGAAAAACACGATCAGCATCCATTATCTCTATTTGGTATAATTGGTTTTTGTATCCCAATTGGGTGATTCTCTGACGTCTTAAATGGATTTGCGGAGAGACAAGAAGATGATATGAAAATTCACATATGTTTGGTTATAAGGTTCGTTTTCAATCATGGTCGTTTGTTCGATTGCAAAGCCAGATTTAGGCACGTGTCGTCATTAACGGGAAATTGGGACAATCCTAGCAAATGTTATTTATTGATAGTGAAAACTACTACCATACCCATTTTTCAGATTTTGGTCACTGTGAAACCCACCAACAAAGAAAATCAGGCGCACTCCCATTTTTTCGGTCAATTTTTTTCCCAAACCCAGAATTTTTAGAATTTTGTTTTCATTTTTTAACAGTCCAATCTTCTCTTATCTGTATCTCTCTTTGTGTATCTCGGGATCCAGAGCAAGGAAGGAGCAAGAAACTAATCATAATAAGGAATAGAATAAGAAAATTAGAGAAGATGTTTTCTCTCATGGCGAACTAAACAGCAGCTCTAAAAATTGATGGAGAAATATCACGATGATAGTGACTGCCGGTGGGTTGTTGAAGGTGCTAGAAGCCATGGGTCATTGTTGGATATCGATTATGTTGGAAGAATGGTTTTTCTTACCTTCACCGTATGGAAGCACAAACCAGGGTATACTGGTGATCCTGATGCTGCTTTTTCTTCCATGGCAGAGCTGTGTTCCTAAAGAGAGATTGATTATTAGAAATTAAAAAAGAGAAATTGTTATCATTGAATTTTCCAAGCAATCCCTAACAACTTAGAACGTTGAATTGGAAGCCAAAGTGGTATGTATCCACTGCTTTAAAGTTATATGATTCTGTGATCCAGCCTTTTATATTTTCCACCAGTTCTGAGCTTTATAAATATGCCTTTACAGGCTGAAAAAGCTTCCATGATTGCCCAAAAGGAGAAGCGAATGTGGCGAATGTCCGGTGAGGTCGGTCATAAAAAAAAGGACAATCAATTGATGAAACACACTTTGATCGAGCAGTAGAGACGGTCTCACCATCTGTTACAGACGAGGTCATTTATTCAAAGTTTTTGATAAATGTTATTGCTTATGTGCATGTTAATTGAATCTAATTTGTCTTTTGTTTTCTTGAAAGCAGCAGCGGAGATTTTACAACAGACTATATGCGAATTATTCAGCTTAGGAAGTTGGGAGAATATTTCCACGGAATCTATCGCTGCCATCACCGATCAACATTTTTCAACTCTTTGTACTAAAAAATAAAAAGCACCGACCACATGTGGTTTAGCTCCTTTGTACATGATGTGTATTATAATAACATATATACATGAGTGCTAGAATTGTTAGTGGTGTTAAGAGAATGTGAGACTGTAGTTAATGATCGGTTGTCAGCCGACACAAAAATAATTCACTTTCTCACTCTACTAAATATGAATGAAATACGTGATAAGAAAGAGTTCGTATCCACAGAGAGGCGATTATTGTTATGCAATTTTCAGATTCTTAAGTAACCAAGGGGGATGTTGTTTTATCAAAGCAATAAAAATAAATTGAAAAGCAAAGAAAATATGAAAGTAATCAATAAGAGGAAGATATTGGTCACGGGGTAGTTTCATTCACAAACTTGAATTTTCAACAATGACTAGAAATGAAATTTTAATCTCTCATTTACTAAAAGTCCTAGGATACGTTGATCGCAAGTATATCCCGCTAATTCCCTGATTTCATCAGAACCACATTAAAAGATGCATATGTGAATTCTTCCTAGAAAGTAACATAAAGTGTAAAAGTACAATTAGATTTAACTCACTAAAAGCAATAAGTTCTATGGAATAAGACTAATCAAGGCAATCAAAATGTGTAAAAGCACTAATTCTATTTAACCAAGGTTATGATTCATATGCAATTATAGACATGTATCACTACAAGGAATAATGGCATTATGCTACTAAGAATCAGGGATAAACAACGTTTTCGTATTGAAAACCCTAATATAGCTCTAGATATGAAAGTAAATCGGATTGATTCCGGACTCAACCAAACAAACAATCAAATCATAACAATATAAACCATGAATCATAAACAATAAAGTTGAGACAACTAATACATTGAATCAAATCTTATTTGTGAACTCTACTTTATCCCATAACCAATAATAAGTATTTAGTTACTCATAATATTGGAGTTCATCATCATAATATTCAAAGAAAGAAGATGAAACATAAAATAAAGCAGACCATAGAAGTAGTTCTCTGCAAAAACTCCAAGAATAGAATAAAACGTCCTTTCCTTTATAGCTTTTCTCCAAAATTAGGCCCAAGTCTTCAAAGTCCATTAGATGAAAATCCACCAAGCCCATATGTGAGAGAAACCCATGTAGAAAATATGTCCCAAAAGATGTTTTCGGAAAATTGGGTATTTGACCGGAATCCGGCACCGGACCGGAGCTAAGGTGATCGGCAAAGTCCGCCCGGTCAACGGTCAAATGCGGTGAATCGGGTCAACTCAGTCAAGATCACTGAGTCATATCGAGTCAGCTGAGTCAAGACCGAATCAGCATCTGACTTGCCTGAGTGAGCTAACTGGTCAAATCTGAATGGGTTAACTTGCATATCCTACGCAAGTGTTGCACCATTGGTGCATTACCAATTTCAATCCCAGCCGTAATGGTCGTACCTTCTTCTCAGTTGCAGATTCACTTTATTCTCTACTAAGCCAAACACTAGCTGCAATTCCCTACTGTAATAACTCCATTAAAATCTGAACCATATACCACCTGCAACACTAAAAGTAACACAGATTCATCTCCAGATCACCGCAAATTCCATTTGAGTTGTAACCTCAGTTTCAGCTGCACTACAGCATACTCTCAAGCTCCCACTACAATACTTGCAAATTCCATTCATAACCCATTTACATTTCAATTCCAACTCAAACCAACTCTATCCATACAAGCAAAACTACAAAATTGGGTTTGTTTTCTTGGCATCAACACAACACCACCAGGACCATCATTCTTTACAGCAGTAGCTCCATTCCGACGTCACCATATCTTGCTTTGAGTCCTCAGCTCCTGTTGAGACAACACAAACCACCTGTGTGATTGAGCTCAACTGCAAAATTGTAGCTTTAGCAAGCACCCCATTCATAATTCTCAGCTCAAACACACAATCTCCATGTCAATTCTTCTCATGTCACAGACAACTGACACACAACTCTCTTTCCCTGCACTGACCCATTCATTCAATCCAACACCAATTCAGGCCATCCTACCTAAATCTCCATTTCATTGTGGTATCACCTCTGCAACTGTGGCTGGTTTCAACTCAACCAACCTCATTTCAGTTCACCACATCAACCCCCATGGACTGACTGCAATTACATAACTCCGATTGCTTTACTTTCCCAAGCCAATACCTTGTCAGCCAAAACCACCATCATAACTCAGCCATACCTCCAGCATTTTCACAAATCAACACTGCTTAAAACCACTAGCAAGACTGCACTATAAGCTCAGCATCTAACCTTGTCATTGCAGCCATAACTCTATCAACAGCAAACTACCAGCACCTCAAACCTCAGTCGAAACCTTCCTTGATCTCCAATAGTGCCTTCACTGCAACTCCCATTCTCCGAACTTCCAACCCTGTAGAGCATACATTCACATACAAATGCGAAAACACCAACACTCTGTTACGGCCATCAGAACCCATTAAGCTCACTGTCCCTAGCTAGCACCAGCTATAAATTTGTCTCAAGCCATTTATAAATACCACAGACCACCACCTCAGCTTCATGAACATCGACAGCTCAATCATTTCCCTTCTGCAGCTTCATAACTCTACCAGAACCACCATGAGCACCTGTAACTTGTACTCCTGGTATTTCTCTAGAATCATCAGTTGTGGCTTCAACCAGTCCATAACTTCCATCTCAGTTCAACTACCAACACAAATCCCTTCTTGTCAAATTACCAGCATCTCTTCTTTTTCTCTCCAAGCAGTAAAACCATCAATTTCTCCCATCTTCAATTAGCCTGTAAATCATTCACAACTCCATAATATCCTTCTGTTTATCAATGAAACCCTTGAATTTCAATCTGCTATGATTTCTCGATTTAAACAACCCAAAAGCCAATTCAAACAAAACCCACCTTTACTTTTGTTCTAAATCACAAGCACCAATTTGCCCTCCAGCTGAATTCAAACCTGGATTCTTCTCAATCTGTTCTCAACCACCAGTAAGAGTTAAATACTTGCCAAGCCATTCATCATAATTCTCAATTTTCCTTTGGATCTGTAGCAGAAACCCATTATTGGTCTTCGAACAGAAATAACTTCCATCTCTTTGTAATCTCAGCTAGCAAAACCCCCAAATTTCTGTTTCACAACCCTAAATTCAGACAAAACCCAAGAATCTCTGTAACTTCCATCAACTGATTCTTCCATTAACAACACCTTCATTCCTCTCTGAATTTATGTTAGTCCATCTTCTTCTTTCTCTAAATTTCTGCACTTCTCTCATACAGCAGCCGCAGCCATTATTCTCTCTCTGTCTTGATTTTGAGAAGAGAATGATTGAGAAAGGTTGAAATCTGGGGCTAGGTAGGAACCAGAATTGATATAGGCACCCTATAAATGATACAAACCACCATCTGGCAGCCCATCAGCTTTCTTTTGAACCAGAGCTAGCGGCCCCTTATCGTTGGCTTGACTCCACATATCATACGCGGTTGAACGCTTTCGCCCCATGCTCCAAATGAATG
The DNA here is from genome assembly GCA_023529315.1 of Papaver bracteatum. Lineage (NCBI taxonomy): Eukaryota > Viridiplantae > Streptophyta > Magnoliopsida > Ranunculales > Papaveraceae > Papaver > Papaver bracteatum. The sequence goes on from JAJJWX010002708.1 coordinate 192,151, forward strand.
CTTTCGATCAACAACAGTAGTCTTTTACTCCTCAGGTCCACTTCTTTTCTTCAATGTCTCTTCATCACTAAAGTTGTCATGCTTTTCAGACAGAGATTGCATCACTTAGCCGACATACTTTTCAGACAGAGATAAAGAAATAAAAGCGAACAATGAGAAATAATCCGCCTCCAATAGCAGTTTCACATGAGATGAACTTTTAAGCGTTGTTTCCTCTTCTTTTGTTCCAAATGACTCCAAAGTACCTAAATACTCAAAAACAAACATAAGATACATAATTTACAAGAAAACTAGCAGAGAAAGCATAAATAATAGATAAATATAAAGGTGTTTTAGACACCTATTAGTTAACATGAGAGATTTGTAAACATGTTACCAACATGTGAGAGTATCGGTCAGTGTTTGAGTGTGTTTGAGTATACAAACTCAGTCGAGTCCTGTAATTCTGATTATCTTTCTTTAATCAAATATTGATTCGAATCATCTTCAGCCAATTGAATGTTATCATGCTATCAGTCCTGAGAATTTCAATTCTCATGGGTATCGATCCTATTCTTCCTCATCTCTGCTGGTAGTTGTCATCAAAAATTGATCTCTGAGATGAAATTTGATCTGAGTTTTTCTCTTAAAAGACAATTTCCCTTAGTTTTGATGTTTCTTTTTTGCATCTCAATCAACAATTGGCTGCATCTCAGTTGTTAAAGGAGGTTTGTTTGAAGATTCAAGGAGTTTGGATGAAGATTTGTTACTGGTGGTTATCAGTGTGGAGTGAGATTTGATCTTGATGCTTACTGCAACATTGTCAATTAGGATTAAGTATGTTTTTTGGATCTCAAATTTAATTTTAGGGTTTGAGCTCTTGGTTATTTCAATTTCCTATCGGTGTTTGGATTGAAATCTCTTACCTCATCAACTATCATCTGAGTCTATGCTGGTAATCTCCATCTTTAATCTTTAGATTACGTTAGATTTGATCTCATATATGTGTTCAATTTCTACATCACTATCTCAACAAAATTCAATTTCGTCTGCAAATTCTGTTTTCATCATAACTTGGTATAATTTTGACCTAGTTCTTTTATCAAATCCTACTGGTACTGATTCCTGGATCTATTCGGTCTGAGCATGCCTATTTCTGCTAGAATTGTTAGTTAGGAAGATGCTTAATGTTGTTCCATTGGATAGTGGAGAAAGATTCTTCTTAAATCCAGTAGAATGTTGGGGTACGTGTGTGTGTTGATTGTTTGCCGCACCATTGAGTGCTTAATTTTGCTTCGGTTAGCTCCTCCTCTCAATGTTACTGTGGTACAGTCCTCACAGTAGTGGTATATGTGAGTGAGTTGGTTTGCGTATGTAATGATGGAACTGAGGATGCTGTTTCAGACTTGAAATTGGTGAGGTATATTAAGTACAAGTTGAAGTTCTTTTGGATGAGTCTACATTCAATTCTGAATGTAGCCTGGTTTCGTTATCTTTTCTATTGTTTTTCATGTTGCTGAATAATGGCAGACTATGTCTTTGTTTGCTGGTTTCAATGTTTCTTCAATTGCGACTAATATGGATACTTTAATAAGTGCTTTCATAAGTTGCTTCATCTCTTGATTGTTGAAGTTCTTGAATAATACCACATTTGCTGCTGCCAAATGTCTTTTTATGTGTTGATGGATGGAGTTGTGGTGCTTGAATTTCATATTTCTGCTGCAATTTTTTGTTTGCAAGGGTTAACTGTGCTACAAGTGATAGTTTGTGCAGCTGGTACACAATTTGTTTTTGGTTTATAACATCAGCTTCTGGTGATGACTAAGCACATTTTGCAGTTGATACATTTTTTTGTGTAAAGATTGTATGGTGTGAATGTGTGTGAGTTTGCAAGTTGGAGTGATTAGTGGATGACAAACCTTGCACTGTGTTACTTCTTAGCTTCAGTTTGGTGACTTTGGTCTGTCATTATGGTGCTTGGTGAGTCCTACTTAAAGGCTTTGGTACAGTTCCAACATTCAAGGGCTTTATTTTTCAATTTGTGTCCAACAGTTCAGTTATGTATGCTCGATTTTTCTTATGACAGCAGTATGGGTTTCTTGAATACTTTGAGATTTGGCAGTCATATACGCAGCTATATCATATTTGTTGGTGCTGGTGTTGGTTGTGTTTTTCATGTGAGATATTCACTGCTCCCAAGGCTTGTATCATATATTTCTCAAGTATCTGCTACTCAGTTGATTCCTAGTCAGTAAGGGTTGCCATTAGGTTTCCTATATATTTTTTGTGTTACTGGTGTTGATGATTAATAATACAAGGCAAGGTTGCAGTTTCCAAATAAAATTTTCTCAAGATGTTGGTGCATTGAACTTTAGTGGTGCTAATGTTGGAGCTTGGCGATGCATACGGACAAGTTTTATTGCAGATTTCACCTAGTCCAATGCAGTCAGCCTTGGTTTCCAATTTCACTTCTATCTTGACATATCATCCCTTGTTTGTTGGTTTTGTTATTTCATTGTTATGAGAGTATCTATTAGCAGTATGAGCAATTCAATTCATTAAAATGTCATGAGAGTGTTGCTGATGTATCCTACTTGGAAATATTGTCAGCGCTGCTCTTCTAGCGTAATTCATTTGGTTATGGGTTCTTACGCACTGGATTTCAGATTTTTACTTATACTCTTCGAGTTCAATTTCTGTTGCCGTACTTTTTTCTCCTGCCATATTTCCAAACCTTTATGTGGATTACTGATGCAACACCTCATTATGGAATTATTACACTGCAAGGTCATACTCCCAGGTTTCTTTCTTTATGCTTTCACTGCAACATTTTGTTACTTCTGGCCTGGTATGTCTTTTTCCAGCCTCACCTACTGCCTCACATGTCACAGTTGCATAATATGTTCTTACTGCATCATCTTTCAATGCTTGGAACCAACTCCATATTATCTGCGGCTTTCACTCTACTCAAATGTATTGTTTTAGTATGACCTGCAATATCATCTATGTGTACTACTGGCGTTATTGTTGCTGCTTTTTAGAGTGACTTCAGGGAATGTCCGCAGCTACTACCATCAACTACTACTCTGCATTGTATCTAGTACTCTCTTACAATTCTGTAATTTCTTTTGCTTATGCTCTTTCTTTCATCACATATACCTGAGTGCTAGAATTTTTAGTGCAATCTCAAGGTTTCTTTACAACCATCTTGAGATTGAGGGAGGGTAATAACCTATATACCTGAGTGCTATAATTGTTAGTGGTGTTAATAGAATGTGAGACTGTAGTTAACATGAGAGATTTGTAAACGTGTTACCAACACGTGAGAGTGTCGGTCAGTGTTTGAGTGTGTTTGAGTATACAAACTCAGTCGAGTCCTATAATTCTGATTATTTTTCTTTAATCAAATATTGATTCAAACCGTCTTCAGTAATCATGTAGACATTCAATAAATTGGGATTTATAACTATATGTATTAAATACACTAGTATGTAACCCGTGCTACGCACCGGGGATGATGGGATTAGCCAATTTAGTGTGGCGGGGCTTCGCCCCGCACTCGTAGTCAAATGCATTGAATAATATTTGATTAGATTGATACTCCCTCCGTCCCTTTTATATAGGCGGAATTTTGAATTTTGCTTGTCCCATTAGATAGGCGGATTACTATTTCCAAGATGAATATTTCCACGAATGCCCTTATTAATGGTGTATAGATAATTGTGTTACTAATAGGACAAGGGGTAAAACATGAAAAAACATAAAAAATTATGAATCCAATGCATTTTTCTTAATCTAAGAGAATTGTCTCTCTCCGCCTATATATGTGGGACGGAGGGAGTATTTAAAGAAATAGTAAAGTATGATACCCTTTAGGTATCTAATGATTATAAGATTGAAATTTGGTATGATAAACCTAAATTCATGTATTTGTTATGCTGACATATATTAAGATAAACCAATGAAATGGTTCATTATTGGAAAAGTCAAAGGATCAACTGTTCAGGTTTTACTGCAATATATATTACTTGGACCTCCGCAATTAGTTAACCATAGACAAATTTTAGTTAATGGTCATATGGTAGGCATACCAAGTTATCGTTGTGAACCCTGGGATATGCACCATGTAACTCAACTCATGAGCAATACAAAACATCCAATTTATATGTCCAATTTTGCCAACAATTTATTCGAGCATTATGAATTGTCAATGATTTATCCGAGCATTACGAATTATTTTACTTAGCATGACACATGTTGATTAGTATTTGACTTGATTTCATTGATTAGTTTAGCTGTGGTATTTTCTAACATTACAATCTAAAAACCTTATGGACTTCACTGATAAAGCGATTCAGAAAAGGAATGTTACTCAAAAGTGGGTTGGATCTAAACAGATCAACTGAAGATGAGTGATTCTTTTTTGCCATTTTGGAATTAAATTACTAAAAAGTCTGAATTCTTACACAGTTCTCCATATGCCTTTTTTCACCCCCGCCAGTCAAATCACTATGTAGGCTTTGTAAATTTCTAACTTATCTTCTTAAATCAGAAAATAGGAGTTCTTATAGTGATGTTTTGTAAATTGCTATCTTTCATGTAGGCTATGTACCTTCAAATGAGTTACTTGCCGGCCCTTATGGTTTCTCCTTGTGTATATTTGAATTTTCATTCTGTTCTTTTTAGTCTTTCATATTTTTTCTGATTTTTTTTGTTGCTTTGAGTAATTTCTTTACATTTTGAATGTTTTAAGGGTTTTTGAAGTTTCAATTAAAATTACCCATGTATTATAATTTATTCCTTGTTACGCCATTTTACAATTTTGCATAATTCTCTTATCAATCACCATCCTGTTAATATCACCATCCATACAGAACCATTAAGGCATAAGAATTACAAAGAACCTTATTTCTTGTAAATTGTTTGAGTTTGATCTAAATCAACATGAGAAACAAAAGGAAAGCTTAAATTAGAAACTGTGTAGTATAATTGAAATATAATTACCATCCAATAAATTAATATTGCATAATATTTTCCAAATACCACTACGTGAGACCCTCATTTCTTTCTTATATGTTTGACACGCACAAAAAAAAAACGAATAAGATTGGACATAGTTGGACTCAAATAAAACGTATTCCATGCTTAAAGAGTGTCAATTGGTTTGTGTTAATTCAGATGAACACCAAGCTAACACGGTCTAAATATTAATCCTACTTTTAAGTTGTACCCACTATGATCACTGTAAAAGCCATTGTTTCATCATTTTAAGCCTGATTTGCAGTAAACGGGTTTTGTAACTTAAATTACAAATGATGCAGCTAACCCATAAACCGGTAACTGTTAGCCTAATCATAAAGAAATCATGTTAAAGTACCCAGATAACATTTACCTTAAAAATATGTGTTAGACAACATATAATCCTAGGACCAATGAAATTACCGGTGGTTATTGACCCAACTAAGGATCCGTTCAGTCCCTAGAGATTCTGATGCTCAGTTATAATAGTACCACCAGGTTCAATTGAAGCTTGAAAGTGAAATAATCATATTCAACTTGACAGGTAGTTATCTTGTGATATCAACACTATAATCACCATCACCACCACAGCTAACCACCAACAGACACCAAAATAAATCTCTTTGAGACCACCATAAAAATAACAAAAAATTGAATTGGAGCAAAAATTCTATTTTCTTTTGAAAAACACTAAAATATGAAAAATAAGTAAGCATGAATGGATGAGTAATATTACCTTGTTGTTCAAAGTGAATAGACAATCACATCCAGTATCTAATATAGGCATCTTGGATACTCAAAGAGATGAGGCATGTGGTGAGATCACAATATGAACATGATAACCTTTTTTTAAGCAATTAATTAATGACTCATTACCTTCACAACACAAATTTACATTAACATACTGATAATCATCGCAAATTTTTTAGTGACTTAAGTATAATAATGATTTTACTATATAAAGAGAAACCACCAGTCATCCACTGGCAAAAAAAAAAATATCAACAAAAAATTAGAATTAGAATTTTCAAAATTTATACAATTAAAACACATCAAAAAGAATTTAAATGTGATGAAGTCCAAAATTAAAATGAGATGAAGTCTAACGGAAATTTGATAATAATGATAACAAAAATGTAAGTGTGTAACGGCTTAAAATGTCTTCGATAACACCGCGAGAGGTTCTACTAAAAATGGGAACAAAATCTTATGTTTCTAATATGAGTCGAATAGACTTGTTAAAAATGCCTTCTAAATGGGATAGACGGCTGGTGAAATAATATTGAATTGGATACAAAAGACGGCTATTCGCTATTCTTTCTATCGTGAAATAGTATCCCCCTTACCTCTCTCAAGCTGCACAGTCTCATGGCTTGTCAAAATGCGACGTGTAATACTCACTCTCAAAAGTATGGGCTATTTGTGTCGCACACCGAATATGAAATAGAAACCAAATATCAAAAAAGATGCATAAAAAATTAAATAGATAAAATACTCTTAAACTACTTATTGCAGGGATATGTAATTTATCGGTGCTGAGATCTAATAAGGTTCAAGTCAACAATATTATTGTGTCATCTGATTGGAGTCGAACATTGTTCATGTGAAAGTCGAACCCATATCTACATGGCTAAAAATCATGTTTCCTACTATTTGAGCTAAAATAACAATTTGATTTCGTTCTCATCACAAAAAAAAAAATTTAAAAAAATTTTTTAAAAAAAAAAAATTAAAACCAAAGTATGAAAAGTCATACTTTTGCATCATTAAAACCCGAAGTACGAAGCAGGTGAGGATTTTTACCAATTCGTCCATCTTCAAAGAACTTCTAGCCGTCTTCATTCTTAGAGCATCTCCAATGAGAATTCGGAAAATTCATATATTCAAGGCCACATAAGATTTTCAACGGTTTAACATAAAAATCTTCTCCAATGGAAACCTCAAAGATGAATGTGAGGATGACGTGTGAGGTAGTTATTCAAGCATCCTCTAACCGATCATCTGGTTTTAGAGGTTCACATAAAGGATTTAAACATCCTAATCATTAAAATCTAGGGTAACTAATTAAGAAGTTAATTATTTAAGGCTTAAATTAATGGTGTAAAATGTTTACAAAATTTTATGGTTAGAGATGAATTTTTTATCACCCCCATAGATTAAGGAAATTAGGTCACACATCCACAAAGAAATGGTTACACATAGGACTCACACCAAGTTACCATTGGAGATGCTCTTAGATATCATATGCATACCCACATAAAAATAGGTTAAACATATGTAAAGGTAGGAGCACCTGCACTCTGCCGACTCTGGTCTTAAATTTTAGGTCTACCATACACTCCAACCCCAGTAATCCATTCCACGTGCCTACTAAAATGAAGTACATCCCGCAGTAAGATATATACATACCCATAACACCGGAAAAAAAATCAATAACTAAACACACATTTTTCAGTTATCTGCTCGGATCTACAAATTACAATCCCTCTCATCTGCATCATCCTTAGGCAACATTGACTAAACCAAGAGCCGGAAACTTCTTATATTGCCTAATCATTCCCAATGGTATGATTTAGTAACGCAAATTAAATCTTATGTTGCTCCATTCCATAGAGAGTTTCCTGTCATAATCATGTGTTCATGGTAACCACCACCACCCTGATCATTCCCAATGGTTTGGACTTCTTTTCCTCGTGTGAGTCTCCCACAGTTGTTATATTATGTGATTCTTGTCTTATATTCCTTGGGATACGTGTAGACCTGTAATTCAATGAAGATTTAATAATAAGCAAGATGAATGAAAGATTAAGAAAGAAAAAGACAAAGGAAGATACGTTAATTTTACAAAGCCGAAGTGTTCCCGCTGGCAGCTGTTGGAGCATTTGTCTTGAGTCCCTTAAAGACTCATACTATATTTGTGTTCAGTAAAAAGAACAATTTCCTAGTATTCCTTATGTGAGTTTCCAGTTTCCATTTATACTCTTGCTTATACTCTTGCTATAACATAATACTCTTGTTATAACATAGATTGATCTTTCTATTATTTTTATTAGTATTAAAATGAAAGGAAACACAAAAAATGGGATATGAAATTCTTTAATTTTATGTTTTCATTGCCTCTTCCCTTTGATACGAAGGTTAGTAACCCAATTGATGTAAGAAGAAAAACCGTCTTTCCATGCACATTTTATCATTGAATATGATGTATACTTCTGCCTCATCTATCAAATTAAGCTTAACAAATGCTAAAGGTTAGGGATCAACATAACTTCCTCCATGACTACATACTCCATATATTCATAATGTGTCTCAAGTACCACCTTGTTAACTTGATAAATTCAGCATAACCATTACTGTGAAGCTACTGGATGGTAATTACTAATATCAGTAAGTTCCCCAAGACCATACAATCTAGGTGTAAACAATGAAAATATAGAAGAGAAGAATTATTAACAAACCTACAAACGTAAGCTATATCCATCAAGGTTGGAAAACAGGATCATGAGGGATAGCTCTCGCTGGGCTCGTTGTCATATTGCATCTCCATTTCAAATCACAACTAATGAGTTTCTCTCATTTTGTACAAAGCTAATTGGATGCATAATAAGTTCTCTTCGTATTTAAAAAATTTATCTCAATTTGGAAATCAAACTATATTCAAGAAAGTTTAACTTTGCATCATCAGCAAAAGAAAAAAGAGGCCACATAATTCATAAATTCCAAAAACATTAAAGCTTCTCAGAGTGCTAACAACATACAACGAACACTCATACCTTCAATCCTCAACATGTTAGTCCAAAACGACTCCAGTCAGCACCATTACCAAGTCCACCTTTAACCCACACCCAATGTAAGATCCTAACGTAGGTATATAAGTAGTTATCTTATATCTTCGCAATTTGCCTAGCCTAGCATAGCTATTGCGATTTAAGTACGCACAAAACTATATCATTACTGTACCACAAAACTATAACTTATATCATTACCGTACCACACAAAGTACAATAATCCTCTATGTCAATCATTTAGATGTTAAAACATTCAACCAAGAGAACCAAAAGTACCAAAGAGTATATACACGAACCTATATATGCAACGATATTAAGTAGTTCAAATTATAATCATCCTTTACATCCACCCATCAAGAAAAGTACTACCACTAAGCTTATGCGTGTATTATGTAACTTCAGTGTAATGTTTTTCTACTCGAAAAGCCATCAACCCACCACCATTTAATCGAAGTTTATGCCAAAACGAAAACCAACCTTGACAACCCTCTCTAACAAAAGACAAATTAAAAAATTGCTTGGCCACAGATGAAAAGCAACATCGTTTCAATAGCGACGAACTATGTTAACCGATGTCCACCATCACACAAAAACTCAAACAAATCATGCTTAGATTACGAAGAAGAAGTTTTTCCTCGCTGCACTGAAAAGTTGCAGCTGCAAATTCCACGTTACCTGAATTTAGCCATAGCAAGAAAACTCATATTATTAGTCTCAGCCCATCAATAAATACTTCAAGCATAGGAAAATTGTATATTAAGACTAAAGAGAAGTATGAAAAAAAACGTCACTTTAAATGTGACGAACTGTGAAATGCTCAATTAACAAAGTCATTCGATTTTGTAACTAAACTGAAATATGTCCCAACTCCTTGTTGCCGAGATATTTTTTAATTATTATTTGTTCTATTTTGCAATTGCAAAATTCACATACCGTATAGTGGAAAGGTATATGGTTTGTACAAATTACTATATTTTTATTAATAGGCTTAAGGATCTTGATTCTTGATGATGCACATTTTACTTATATAACTTACAAAACCTCGGTACATTCCCGGCCCCTTCTTACTTTCCAGATAACTTCATAGTCAACCTTTTGCACAGTATTATCTTTGTGATATCGGTTAATTTGAACTCAGTACCGCTGCTACCACCAATAAAAAAAAAAGTACAGGTCTTAAACAATAGTACAATTATAGAACAGACATTACATGAAAAGTAAGCCTTTCACGAATGGCTCTGAATGTCATATCATAGACATGAAGATGAAGAAAACTTATTAAATAAAACCACATTTTTAACTTTCAAAGGAAATACCAACATTTGAATTAAAAAAAAAAAAAAAAGGAAATACCAACATGTGAAGATTAGTGTAAGTTTTGCCTATGTTTGATATTAAAGATCAATTTTGTGTTTGGTCGAAAGATAGACGGAGGTGCAAAGGCTGGAATATGTTTCTAATATATTTTTGACGTACCTAGATATACTCATTCCCATCATAAGCCTCTCTATTGCGCGGGATCACACATAACCTGCCAAGCTGCTCGAGGAACGGGTTGCAAAACTTACATTTTATAATTAATTAAGCAACAGTTTCTTTTTAAACATTGTAAATTTACTACATTCTACTCCAGTGTATCAAAATGTAAGAAAAAAAATGAATTTACTGCAGACCCACACATAATTTACATAGATTTTTGAGTAGATTTTTGCTATCAGTTCAATTTTCCTATCCTCGCCACCGTCTGCCATAATTAATAATTTGATTGGCGCAACACAAAAAATTAATTCCTCCGTCCATAGTTCATCATCAAATCATAACACTCATATAAAGATCAAAAACTTGCTACAGTTACAAAGCTAAAATTAATAAAAAAAATAGAAGGATCGTACCTACTGTACTGTGGCAGATTTATTTTCCTATTTCAGGAGAATCAAGGTTTTCTTTACTTCATATGAATCCTTGACCTCATTCTTTACTCCTCCTAAGAGTTTAGAAAACGTTGGATTAAAATAGAAGAGAGAACCCGGTTAAGAGGAATTGGTGACAGAAAATATACCTATGGGAAGTGGTGCGACGATGTTGTTTTCAAATCTTTGTAGATATTATATATGGAGTGAGTACTTCTCTTACTTTTTTGAGACACTACAACTATGATTATGGATTCTGCAAAACATAATGTTACTGAATTCTGAAAATACCTTTATAAAGAATGAGTATCAAAAGCACAAAACATGACTTTCAAAACCCATCTCATAGATCAACTCCATTACTATGTCGCATTTACGAACGTACCTTCACAAATCACCGATCCAACTCTTTGTGACTTCTGCATCATGATTAATCTGCATAACCTTTTCAAGAGTTACAGGGTAGTAGAAATTACATCTAAAAAGTTAGCTAGTGAACCCACAGCCCCAGTTGCATTAGCAATCCACAGGTAACTTGAATAAGAAGAGCCTTGAACATTTAAAACCTGAAACACATTATCTGAAAAGAACGAATAATAATAAGAGTGTCCTTCTAGAAATGATTCAATCTTAGCCAACATTAATACCTTGACTTCACAGGTGACCTATTCTGCCATTGGGAATATTTTAACGTACCATGCCAAGAAGGTTCAAACTGCCCAAATTAAATAAATATAAGACGGGCCTTGCTAAGCGAGAACAACTGATACGCCGCCAAAACCACTACTTATGATCCAATATATTGTTCTCTCAAGTGAACACTGAACAGCAAGCACCTACAAAAAGATAAGATTCAAATCATATTAATTAGGTTGGATTTCACTGCATTAATCATTTTTAATAACTCAGTAGTTTGTAGTTAATTATCTTAAAAATAGTTTAAACCTTTTAACAAACACATTGAGAGCATCCTTAATTCAAATTACAACCAATAAACAATGTGACTCAAAACAATTCTATCCACCCGAATTCTTCTACATGCTAAAAGTTAACAAATCCATTATAGAAACAACAACAATAGAGAGACACATTAAAGCTAAGAATGGTTATAACAGATAGATGAAAAGCTTCCGCAAGAGCAGAAAGGCTATCTTCCACCACAACAACCTTGCTGTGAAAGTTCACCCTTCTAAATACAAAAAGACACAAAAATCTTGTTTTAAACAGTTAAAAACTTAAAAGAACAGTACCTCAAAACATTGATTTGGTTCACATAGAACGGTTGCAACCAACACAAATCTCTGCAACAAACATAAAATTATACTTTATTAATTATATAATATAATCAGGTAATAAAAAGAAGATGATTAGGGTTTGAGATGAGCGGAGGAGAAGAAGAGGAAAACAGGCGCGGGTGCAAGAATTTTGCTGGGATGTTTTATGTACACCGAACCCATAAATTCCATAATTAAAAAAATTGTTTTGGAAATAATACGGATCCGCATCTATAAATATAGGAGTATATTTTTATAAAACCACGGTGTATTTTGGGATATCTCCGTTAAAATGGGAATTGAAATATTTTGGGATATCTCCGTTAAAATAGGAGTTATAGCCGTATCAAAAAATAGGAATCCATATCTAACAGGGATGGTAAGGATCTACCGTGGTTCAGTAATCCTATATTTGTTTCTTGAATTAAATCTAACAGGGTTGGCAAACAAAATCAAAATTCTATTAATAGGTTTTAAGGGAAAATTAAATAAATAAGGGATGTTACTGATATTAAATAAATAAGGGATGTTACTGAAAATCTTATTAATCATGGAAATTAATAAGGTTTTCGGCATAATTTTTTTTCCTTAAAAAAATACTAATAATTATGCGGCTTTAAAAATACTAATAATACGATTTTTTTCTATTTTTCGTTTTTTTCTTAAGGTTGTGTTGATTTTACTTTTACATGGAAATTTTTATTTTTTTCCCAAAATAAAAAACGTGTGGTCCCTACCCGAAAGATATTTGTAGATTTTACCGCTAATCCGATGGCCGGATTTCATGTTCTATTAAAAATTAACGGTCACGAAATGTAAGGAAGCTAACTTTGATTTCGGCCAATCAGGAGTGAGGGTTTCGTTCACCGGCCAATGGGAAGGGAGGTTACCACAACTCTCGACGTGGTGTGAGAGATGTGATCGGGTGTTTAGGTTATTGATTTCGATGACATTTCACCATATGGTCCATATCTACTACCTCGCATCATTTAAAATTGAAGGTCATGAAAACTACGAATTAGTAGGTTTGAGGCCTTAAAAGCTTAACCACCCCGTACCTACTAAAATTCACTATATACGTATAGATATCATTAGACTTCTAGTTGAAAATGTCTTCCACTTCGAATTAAGTTTCTACCTCTTATGATTGAATAATCTTTTATGCAGCTATGAAAATGGTTACATAACCGGTTATGCATCTACAAAATTTGTTTCATAACTTGTTATGCGGTCTCGAAAATGGTTGCATCTCACGTTATGCAGCTATTATTGCAGGTGCATGACAAGTTATGCAGCCTTTTTTTTTTGTGCATAACTTGTTATGCAGTCCAGAGAATTAATGCTTGCATAACACGTTATGCATCTACTTTTTTGTCAGTATTGAAACCAAAAAATAATAATTACGTACTATGTTATGCACCTATAATAATATCTGCATAACATGTCATGCAGTCGAGAAAATGGATGCATAAAGCATAATGCAACCATATTTTTGTAAGCGTTGAATTAAAAAAATTGATGCATAATTTTTTATGCATTCAAGGAAATTGATGCATAACATATTATGCATTAATTAATAGATGCATGAACCAAAACATGGTTGCATAACGTTTTATGCATCTTTTGTTGTGTCTGCATAATGTGTTATGCATCGTTTTTGGTGGCTGCATAATGGTTATGTATCAAATTTTCGAAAAATTTGCTTAAAAGAACAGTCTCCTCCGATTTTTTTCGTAAAAAACATAAATTTGGTATTGTTGTTTGTACTCGTTGTGTAGCTCTCTTCAAAAGCTTTCGAACGATATAAAACTTGTAAAATTCAAAGGCGTTGTTTTTTAGATATGTTATATCCAAGTTGCGTTGCTAATTATACCCCTGAAAATTAGGACACATAACCCGTTATGCAAATATTTTTCAAAATTTCATATAATTATGGGTATCATGAAAACTAAAAATAATCTTGGGCCTGATAATAAGAATATTTTTTTTTTTGGGCCTGCGTCTAATTTTCCCTTATTGATAAGGCTAATAAGGAGAAAGTATGCATTTTGTCATGGAAATAATAACTTAGTTGGGATATCAACGTTAAATATTGGATACCAAAACTTGGTATTCGACATTTGTTGGGTACTAAACGTTTTGTGGTGGCATTCCACTGAGTTTTTTTTGTGGTTAAGCAACGATTTCGTCTTCATTAACGAATCTTATTGAGTTAATTTGGTGAGAGTTAGCCTAAAATTCATTTACTCCAGGTCCATTGCCAGCTGATATCGGAAACAAACAACCTTTGTTATTTAAGAGCGGAAGTGATATACTCACCGCAGGATTCTCGCAAGAGAAAAGGCCAAATCCTTTTTGACTCCGCAGGTTAAATGTGGATCCCACCCCTCTCTGGCACTTCACTTATCGGGATGGCGGGATATACATTTCCGATTTAACAACTTCCACGGACAGGAGCCAGCTCAATACGTGGCCGCCAGGTGGATGAAGAACAAAGAAAATTTAAAAGTGTTGACTTTCTACGCTCGGCTGTGCTACACACGCCGTGATATTTCGGGAATTCCCTGGGACCCACAGGAGATTTGGAAGGGTGGGGGCTTTGATTTGCGGTGGCTCCACCAATTCTGTTTCACGCGGTGGGCTTTGACTTTCCGTTCTACGCTTGTCTCTCTTTCTTCTTTGTTCTGTCTTGTCTTCCCTTCGTTTCTTCCCTTTCTCTTTTTTCTTTTTTCTTTTTTCTTGTTTTTTTTTTTTTTTTGAAAGAAAGAAATCCATAGAAATGTGTTTTAAGATTTCTTATTTTCATTAGATTACCATAGATTGTTACTAGTAATCCGTTTCTCTTCTTCAAACTTAATAATCCATTCCCTTCAATTTTGCGTATAGAAAAACCAAAAATTGAAGTAAATCCTGATTTTTTTACCCAATGATTCAATTTTTATGGCTATCTTCAAACTGATTAATGATGTATGATTTTCATGGGTGAGAAGAAGAATCAGGTTTTGAGTATCTGGATCTGTATATCTACTACCCACCCATGAAGCGAATATTATTATAGCCAGACAAATCAATTTTTTCTATTATTATTTTATTTCTGTTGAGCTGATCATCAAACAGAAAAATGGAGAAGGAGAATTTGAACAGAGAAGGAGGGAAAAAAAAGGGACAGAAAGAAAATAATGAGAGAGAGAAACAGAGACTAGCTTTTAGCCTTTTAGTCAAATGGCCAACATATTTCGAAGCTGTCTGCGAGGGCTATCTAATTCAGCTGTTCAAAAATCATTTTCTTGATACATTGAAGAATCTATGGCTTTCTTATACTAATCTCATTGGAGGAAGCATAGCCCTCGAGAATCCGGAGAAGTCTAGTTTAGTTTCGAATGCTAAGCTTGAAGCTCTTCGACAATAGATTTTCAGGTAAATTTTCCTGAAACGTTAGGGGAGAACTCTAAATTGGAGAAAGTGGATGTTTTGGATAATAGTTTTAGAGGTAACCTTCCTTCTTTACTTTGTAATTGAAAGAAACTGAAACGTCTTAATGCATTCAATAATAGATTGTCAGGGAATTTTCCAGAAAGTTATGGATCTGGAAACATTCTTGTTAGTGTTTGGAGACTACATATAGTTTATTTGTTAGAGATAAAAAGAACAATAGATTTGATGGCGTGATACCTACTGCGATTTCGGGTCTGCAAAGTTAGCTCAATTGCTTATTTCTGGTAAGTGGTAACCAGCTCCTGTGGGAATTTGTCAGTTGTCTGAACTTGAAGTTGTGGATGTCAGTAGAAACAGATTTTCTGGTGACTACCTTTGTGTGTTACTGAACTTAGGGAGTTGAAAATTGAATCTACGGGTAAATTCAAGACAACGTGTTTTGGGGTGAGATTCCAAGAAATGTTAGCTTGTGGAACCATTTAACAGATCTTCATTTGTTGAGAAATTGGTTTTACGGGAAATTTCAGGGGAGCTTACCTGATTTGGATTTTCTTGATCTTTCTGAATATTTACTGTCTGAAATTCCGGCTTAGCTGACTAACTTGAAGCTCAACAAGTTGAATGTATCGGGGTATAATTTGAGGGGGGGGAGAATCCCTGTGGGGTTTGACAACAATTTTTACCTCCCTAGTTTGATTGGCAAGCCCAAGCCATGTAGTTCAGACCTGAAACTTTTCCATCCTGGAACTTGTGTGTCTGTTATGGTTTTTTGAGGGCAAAAGTATGGTGTAGACCATACTAACATATTTTCTGTTGGTACAAATGTAGATACATTATGAAAGTGGCAGAGAAGAGTGATGTGTACAGCTTTGGAGTTGTGCTGATGGAACTGGTCACAGGAAAGAGACCTACTGATTCTTCTTTTTGGCGAGAACAATGACATAGATGGAGATAAAGATGTGAATTCAGTTGCAACTGGAAATAAAGATCAAACTTCAACTATAGATGGAGAACACCCTTCTCGGGACGTTATAGTTTCTAATGCAATTTGTAAACCAGTTGTAGCTTTGAGTGTGGTGGGTGAGGCAGATCTGCTTTCTAATCCATCTACTGAGCAGTAGACAACCTACACCAAGAGAAAGAAGACATCAGGTAAAATGGAAGACATAAGACAAACTCCATCCTATGATATGAATCCTTTTGAAGTTTTGTTTGCAGAAAATGAAAGTGAAAAGGAAGATGAAAGAACTGATGTGACGCCAGAAACCGGAGGGGAAGGATCTCATGACGAAGCAAATTCAATGGGAAGTGAAACAGATGATAACCTCCCGGAAGAACCTGAAGTCCAAAGAGTTGTTGAGACTGTTAAGGATATGTCCTCTACAGGAGAAATGGATAATGAGAAGTATACTACCCTGGAAACTATTCCTAACAAGAAAAGTAAAACCTATGCTAGGAAGAGCAAGAGCTCAAGCAAGAAGAGTAATAAACGCAAGAATACTCCAAAGAGCAGGGTACAAGTTTCAAGAATAGAAGAGACTAATAGTCATGTTCAAGGATCCTTAGTCGATACCGAAGCTAATTCTAGCAAAGATGACCAAGGTTTTGAGGATCAAGAGGATGGGGATGCCGGTGAAGATGCAAGCAAAGAGTCTGAGTATGAGACAGAGGTGGCAGTAGTGACTTGTGATGAATTGATCGAAGAGTCGGAGGAAGAAGATATTTCTGTGTAGAGGTTGAGGAGGTGTCTCGATGGGTACCAATGACTAAACAACAAAATATGGACAAACTTGTGATGTTCAGTTCCTCTCTAGGTCTTGCGCGTGGACGTAAAGAAACTGAGGTTAAGAACATCTTTGGTGGTATTGTAGATAGATATCGGTATTGGAGATAGATAGCACTCCTCGAAATTGGTCAAGAATTTGGGTAGAGGGAAAAGAATAAATCCCTATGTCCAAAAAGAAGTTATAAGGGCCTTGGTATGACTTCATGTGTTACTCTGGTATAACATGTTAGTGTGCTTATGCTTTCTCTGTCGTATTTTTCTTGTAACTTGTTTGCTATGTTGGCTTGTACCTTCCCTTGTTGCGCTTAGGTTGCGCTTACGAATGGAAGCTAAGAAATGTGGGCTATATGTAAGAGAAGCCTTCTTAAATCTCTCCAACAATTTACTTCTCGGAAATTTACCAGAGTTTGTTCCAGTATTTAGAAATCTACGGTGGTTAGATTTGTCCAGAAATAATCTACAGGCGCCGCTCATCTTTTTTCTTTTTCAAATAAACTTTTAACCTTTTTAAGTCGAAAAAAAACAGTAATGACATGGTACAGTGGGTACAGATTAGGCATGGAAAATAGCGCATTTGAATCTTTGATGAGGCAGAAGTTGCTAAGTTCCATTTTCAAACTTTGCTTTTTCTTAAATACTCCAATTTCCTTTTTCTAATCACCTGTTTTATTTACCTTGTTGATTTCCTTTTCCTAGTCTTGTTTCCTTTTCCCGGTCCTGTTTCCTTTTCTAGTCCTTACTGAAGCCTATATAAGAAGAAGGCCTACCTAGGATCGTAGAGAAACATATGCAGTGTTATTTTCTTAGTTATTACTCTCTCTCTCTCTCGTTTTGCTTTTCCTTCCGCTAGTATCTGTAATTGCTTTGCCGATCAGAAAAATATATCTGTAATAATAATTGCTTTCAGAAATTAAGGGTTATAATATATCTGAGAAATCTCAAGTGCAGTATTAATTAGTTATGGGGAGCTTTAAACACGATCGAGATGGGAAAGAAAAGAATACTGGGAAGAAGTTGGGCAGGGGTGCAGGTGTTTATATTCCTCCGTTTAAGTTGGTTAGAATGATGAGAGATGTGGAAGATAAGAGCAGTCCTGAATATCAAAGGTTGACATGGGATGCATTGCGTAAATCTATCAATGGACTTGTGAATAAAGTGAATGCGATGAATATCAAAAATATTATTCCTGAATTGTTTGCTGAGAATCTTATAAGAGGAAGAGGTTTGTTCTGTAGAGCATGTATCAAGTCTCAAATGGCTTCACCGGGTTTCACTGATGTTTTCGCAGCATTGTCTGCTGTGGTTAACACAAAGTTTCCTGAAGTGGGTGAATTGCTTTTGAGGAGGATTATGTTGCAGTTGAAAAGAGCTTATAGGAGGAATGATAAGCCACAGTTACTTGCTGCCACCAAGTTTATAGCTCATCTTGTTAACCAGCAAGTTGCTCACGAGATTATTGCTTTGGAGCTTCTTACTGTACTGCTAGAGAAACCAACGGATGATAGTGTTGAGGTTGCGGTCGGGTTTGTTACAGAATGCGGTTCGCTTCTTCAGGATCTTACACCCAAGGGTCTCCATGGTATCTTCGATCGGTTTCGTGGAATACTTCATGAAGGGTTGATAGATAAAAGGGTTCAGTTTTTAATCGAAGGCCTCTTTGCAATTAGAAAGTCGAAATTTCAGGGACACCCCGCTGTCCGACCTGAGTTGGATCTTGTGGAACAAGAAGATCAGTTTACTCACGACTTATCCCTTGATGATGAGATAGATCCCGATACTTCTCTAGATATTTTCAAGGTGGATGCGCAGTTTATTGTGAATGAGAAACGTTATGAAGATCTGAAGCGCAGCATACTTGGTGATGATGAGCCATCTGATGAAGAGGAAGTCTATGATTCAGCCTCGGGTGATGAAGAATCTGACGAGTGTGAGGAGCAAATGAAGATACAGGATGAAACAGAGACCAATCTTGTGAATTTAAGGAGGGCAATATATCTCACTATTATGTCTAGTTTAGATTTTGAGGAAGCTGGTCACCAACTGCTAAAAATTAAGCTTGAGCCAGGTCAAGAGATGGAACTGTGCATAATGCTGTTGGAGTGTTGTAGTCAGGAAAGAACCTATCTTCGGTATTATGGTCTCTTAGCGCAGCGCTTTTGCATGATCAACAGAATCCATCAGGAGAACTTTGAAAAGTGTTTTGTCCAGCAGTATTCCATGATTCATAGGCTCGAAACTAATAAGCTCCGCAATGTCGCCAGATTTTTTGCACATTTACTTGGTACAGATGCTTTACCTTGGCATGTTTTGGCTTATGTTCGCTTGACAGAGGAGGATACAACTTCGTCTTCACGTATCTTCATAAAAATACTATTCCAGGAATTGTCTGAGCACCTTGGCATAAAGTTGTTGAATGAGCGGCTTAGTGAACCCACTATGCAGGACTCATTTCGCTCCATCTATCCTATGGATACTGCTAAAAACACAAGATTCTCTATTAACTTCTTCACATCAATAGGGCTTGGCGGTATCACAGAGAAGTTACGTGCAGACCTGCTTATTATGCAACAACAAGAAAAACAAGTTCCGGTATTTGAAGGAGAATCGGAATCTGAGTCGTCAAGCTCCGAGAGTGAAAGTGATATGGAACAACGCTGTAACAAGAGACGAAGGAGGTATTAGAAGAAGATGAGCAGGGTCTAGAGACCTCCCACACTCCAGTTGCAATATTCCTTACTATTCTTTTTGCTGCCTTACCAGTTTAATAACATAGAACACAAATAAATAAAAATTGTATCTTTAATGTTTTTATATTTACAGTCTGATTTTGTTTCATCAATTACCGTTCTTTGCGCCAAAGACAAAAACGATATTTTTAACACAATAATCACAACTGAACGTTGCAAATAAGTAGAGAGAGCTCTGTTGAAGTTGGTGTTGGTGAAATTGTTTGTTGTTTTGGAGGAGAAACTTAACTTCTCACAGCCAATTGATTCGAAAATTTGGACTTCAAAGTACAGCTGAATACCAAAAATTTTGGTCCATCACAAAATCATGGAAAAGGAAAACCAAAAGCAAAACTGGTAACACTAGATAAAAAATGGGACTTCG
The DNA here is from genome assembly GCA_023529315.1 of Papaver bracteatum. Lineage (NCBI taxonomy): Eukaryota > Viridiplantae > Streptophyta > Magnoliopsida > Ranunculales > Papaveraceae > Papaver > Papaver bracteatum. Next base: position 212,453 of record JAJJWX010002708.1, read on the forward strand.
GTGAAAGGCTTTTCATTTTCAGCGCTTGTCCATGGTTCTCCTCTTAGAAGGAGATGCAAACATGCATCACCAAGTCTTCGGGTTTCATTGGTGTAAGAATGGACCGATTCGCAACTGGCATTGTTTCTGCTCACCATCTTCCCCTCTTTCTTTAACTTGTTAGCACTTCTTAACTTGTTAGCATATGTAGTGTATTGAGGTACAACTACAAGGAATGAAGAAGATAACTCAGCAGCAAGCTGCCTTCTCTCTAATATACAGAGCCTAACTTTCAGATGAAAGCAAAAATTATTTTCATTCCTTGACTTTCACTAAAACAGATTGGTCTCTTAATAGCCAATCGAGTTCTCAGTTACCAATGGTTACAAACTAATCTCAAAAAGGACACTGAACTCGAAGAATTAGTTCACCTAATCATAAGTAACGACTAGGCCTAGTTCACTCTTAGGGCCGCAAGGACTAACCAGGCCCAGCAAGGCTCATAGCTTAACAAGGAACAAGCCCAGCTCAGTAAGGCTCATGGCAGGTACATGACATTGCTCCCCCTTCAAAGATCCTTGTCCTCAAGGATGAAATTTGGAAACTGGGTGGTAATGTGAGATAGGTCTTCCCAAGTTGCATCCTCAACAGTAGAGTTGGACCAGTGAATCAACAGTTGAGGTATAGTTTTGCCACCCTTCAGTGTACTTCTAGTGGCTAACAACGCACTGGTTCGACTACATAGTGTCCTTGATCGTCCACCACTGGTAACTGCGGCATAGTGCAAGTCTTGAGCCCAATGTGCTGTTTGAGTTGCGAAACATGGAAGACAGGATGAATTCGAGAACCCACCGGTAGTTGTAATTTGTACGCCACCTCCCCAATTCTCTGCAACACCTTAAAGGGACCAAAGTACTTTGCTGACAACTTAAAATTTTTGCGAAGAGCCACTGAAGACTGCCTGTAAGGTTGCAGCTTGAGAAAAACTAGATCACCCACCGCAAATTCTCTGTCACTGCGCTTTTTATCTGCAAAAAAAATCATTCTAGACTGGGCTTTAGCCAAGTCCTCCCTGAGAAGTTGTAGCATAACGTTTCTGTCTTTCAGATAAGACTCCACTGAGGCTACTGAAGTTGTTGTTGGCACTGGAAAAATAAGATGTGGTGGTTGGTAACCATAGAGGGCCTGGAAGGGAGACATCTTTAAGGAGGTATGATAATTGGTGTTGAACCACCACTCTGCCAAAGATAACCACTGGAACCATTGTTTAGGATGGGAGCTTGTCATGCATCTAAGGTATTGCTCCACACAAGCATTAGTTCTTTCTGTTTGACCATCTGTTTGTGGGTGGTAAGCAGTGCTGAGTTTGAGGGTGGTGCCAAGTGAGTTGAATAGAGCCTGCCAAAATTGACTCACAAATATCTTGTCTCTGTCACTGACAATAGAGCTAGGAAGGCCATGAAGTTTGAAAATATGATTTAGAAATTCTTTGGCTCTTTGTGGTGTTTGTGAAGGGGTGGCTCAAGTGCAAGAAAGTGGATGTATTTTGTGAGCCTGTCAACAACAACTAAGATCACACTCTTGTGATGAGATAATGACAGACCCTCAATGAAGTCCATGGAGATGTCTTGCCAAGCTCTCTCTGGTATAGGTAGTGGTTGAAGAAGACCACTAGGAAATGAGGAGCTACCCTTATGACACTGACAAACCTCACAAGTGGCCACAAACTGCATAATATCCTGTTTCATTTTTGGCCAAAAGAAATGAGACTTAGCTCTTTGGTAAGTACCAAGCATACCTGAATGCCCACCAATGGCAGAAGAGTGGAGAGACTGGAGAATAGAATTTCTGATATTGTTAGCTAAGCCTATGTACAGTCTCCCTTTGAATCGTAAGATGCCCTGAGTATAAGTAAATTGCTATTGAGCTGGAGAGATCAGTAGTTGGGAGATGAGTTGCTGTGAAAATGTATCATGCTCATAGCTGGAGATAACATCAAGTGCCCACTGTGGAGTGCTACAGGAGAGAGCATTGTATTCAGCAGTGTCAGAGGGTAATCTGGAGAGGGCATCAACTGCAGCATTATCCATCCCCTTCTTGTATTTGATAACATAATCGAAACCCTTAAGTTTAATGAGCCATTTCTTCTGTTGGAGGGCAGTGGAGATTCTTTGATCCATCAAATACTTGAGGCTTTGGTAGTCAGTGTGTATAACAAACTGACTATGAGAGAGATAATACTTCCACTTTTGAACCGCCATGACAATGGCCAAAAATTCCTTTTCATAAGTGGACAAAGCTAGTGCCTTAGGTCCCAGTGCTTTACTATAGTAAGAAATGGGTTTACCTTCCTGCATTAAAACAGCTCCCACTCCCCTGGCACAAGCATCAGTCTCCAATGTGAACTGCTTAGAAAAATCAGGCAAGGATAACATTGGTGCTCTTGTCATAGCTTCCTTGAGTTCAGTGAAAGCAGCATGGGAATCTGAAGACCACTGAAAAGAATCCTTTTTTAGCATATCAGTGAGGGGTTTGGCAATAGTACCGTATCTGTGAATAAATCTGCGATAGTAACCAGTTAAGCCCAAAAACCCTCTCAATTTGCTTCAATGTAGCGGTAGTGGCCAAGTTTGCATTGCAGCTATTTTCTCAGGGTCTGCAGCAACTCCTTGAGCAGTAATGAGGTGGCCTAGGTATTCCAGTTGAGATTGGCCAAAAACACACTTGGATAATTTGGCATATAAGGAGTGTTGTCTCAATACTGAGAATACCTGTTGGAGATGAGCAACATGTTCTTCCACTGAAGAGCTATAGACCAATATATCATCAAAAAATACCAAGACAAACTTCCTTAAAAATGGTTGAAAGATGTCATTCATGAGGGCTTGAAATGTGGCAGGGGCATTCGTAAGACCAAATGGCATGACTCGAAACTCATAGTGGCCATGATGGGTTTTAAAGGATGTTTTATAAATATCTGGGCCAAATAACCTGATTTGATGATAACCGGAACGTAAATCGATTTTAGAAAAAATGATGGCTCCCTTTAACTCATCTAGTAATTCATCTATAAGTGGAATAGGAAATTTATCTTTCACTGTCATGTCATTTAACTTTCTATAGTCTACACAAAAGCGCTAAGTGTCATCCTTTTTCTTGATAAGCAGGATAGGAGAAGCAAAAGGGCTATGGATTTTTTGAATAAGTCCTGCATTAAGCATTTCTTGAACTAAGGTTTCAACCACAGCCTTCTGAACATATGGACATCTATAGGGTCTTTGAGAAGTTGGGCTAGAATGTGGTTTAAGAGGAATTTTGTGGTCTAATTTTCTTTGTGGTGGAAGTTGAGAAGGTTCAGCAAAAATATCAGAGTAAGAGGTTACCAGTGGTGTAAGAAAGGGTGGTGTAGGTGAGGGTGGTGATGCTGAGATAGCAAAAAATTGACCCAAGAATGTTGGTACTTTACTCTTGACATAGTTCTTAAAAACAGAAGCATCAATAAGACTAATAGAGGGTTTAGAAGAACTCCCTTTCAAGGTGATGTGGTTGTCTTGATGCATGAATGAAATCTTGAGCTGAGAAAAATTGAAGGTTATATCACCCAGATGATGCAGCCAATCAGCTCCCAACACCATATCGTAGCCGCCCAATGGAAGAACCCTTAAATCAAAAGAAAATTGGTGACCCTGCATTTCCCAACCAAGTTGGTGACAGACGCCTTTGCTGACGGTATTAGCTCCATTAGCCACTGTGACTAGCATGTGAACCGTTGGAGATGCATGAATACTCAATTGATCTGTCAATTGAGAATCTATGAAGGAATGAGTGCTCCCTGTGTCGATTAGGATCATAATAGGCTTCTTCCGTAAGATACCAGCAATGCGGATAGTATCATGAACCACACTCCCTGTTAAGGCATGTAAAGAGATCTCCATAGTGGAGTCAGTAGAAGGAGGTAACTCAGGCGAAGGATTAGTATCGTGCGGCTGGTCTGGCTCCTCACTATACTCATCAGTGATAAGCATGAAAAGTTGCTGAGTCTTGCATTTATGTCCTTGCCTGTAAAACTCGTCGCAATTGTAGCACAATCCCTTATCCTTCTGTTGCTGCATTTGGGCATAAGTAAGGCGCCTGATGGGAGGTATAGTTTTGTCAGGTGAAGTATTGGTAGGTGTGGTGGGTAGTGTAACAATAGGTTGTGAAGAAAACCCAGTAGATTTACCATAAGAAGTAGATGGTGAATACAAGGGTGTGAAGGTGTTAGATGGGTGAGAGATGGCCAATGGAGGAGGTGCATAGGGTTTATGAAAGGATTTCAGTGGTTTAGGCAATTGATGCAGAGAGGCTTGTTGCATTCTGGCAAGAAAAAATGCCTAAAACAAAGATGGTTGGTTTAAACATCTGAACAGCAGCACGCAGTTCCTCCTTCAAGCCACTGATAAAACTCAATGTATAGAAAGATTCTGGTAGTGTTGGGTTATTGGCTACCATGAAAGTCTTATAATGTTCCCATTGATCATAGTAAGCCTCCACTGTGGACGTTTGAGACAATTTATTGAAGCACCCTACATAATTGTCCTGTGCAATATCTTCAAATCTAGCACATAAATCGGAAGTAAAAGCATCCCAAGAAATGGATTCCTTACCTTGTTGGTAGTTTAAAAACCATGGATCTACCTGTGAAACGAAGTGAATAGCGGCCATATCCACTCTTTCCTCATCAGGAAACTTATGAAGATGAAAATAACGATTGCACTTAAGAACCCAACCACGAGGGTTGATACCGTTAAAACGAGGAAAATCAACTTTAGGTGTTCGATTAGACTTACTCTGCTCTCTGTGAGTTAGACGATGACCCTGGAACGAAATCCTTCGTGATGAACATCCGAATTGGAGGATTGACCTCAAACCCGGCCTTTCGCAGATCGCTTGATGCGTAAGAATTGAATGATGTCCCGCAAATCGGATTTCATGGTGGAAAAATCGAATCCAAACGGTTGACAGATTGATTTAGTGTAGCTACCGATGTTGAAGTTTGATTCACCAAATCGGCTAATTGAGAAACTGTGGTTGTCAGCTGATTGAGACTCGAATTAACTCCGGCGACGGTAACTTTTTCCGCCATGACTACAGGTCCAAAAGAACTGGCCGATACCAATTGTAGTGTATTGAGGTACAACTACAAGGAATGAAGAAGATAACTCAGCAGCAAGCTGCCTTCTCTCTGATATACAGAGCCTAACTTTCAGATGAAAGCAAAAATTATTTTCATTCCTTACTTTCACTAAAACAGATTGGTCTCTTAATACCAATCGAGTTCTCAGTTACCAACGGTTACAAACTAATCTCAAAAAGGACACTGAACTCGAAGAATTAGTTCACCTAATCATAAGTAACGACTAGGCCTAGTTCACTCTTAGGGCCGCAAGGACTAACCAGGCCCAGCAAAGCTCATAGCTTAACAAGGAACAAGCCCAGCTCAGTAAGGCTCATGGCAGGTACATGACAGCATATTATAGATGTAACAGAAGGTTAGACAGTAAACCTTATGAATCAGAAATCTGAAATTTAAAATTACTCTTCAACTAAATTGTTTTGACGGTAACAGTAGATAAAAACAAAATACAATTTAAGACTTACAATTACAAATGAAATTACTGAATGATCTGCTAACCAACAGAGTAGAATACACACTGGTAAAAATTATGTCAAAAAAATAGAACAAATTGTCATTTCAAGGAAGTCTCCAAGTGTACAAGCTTATTGACAGTAAGAAGAGCAAGCTTTGCTACTCACAGCCATTAGCAAAGCCCTATACCTGGATTCTGTCACACAAGTTAGACGTCTCAAACACTCAACAACAGATATTGCTTAAGTTTCAGATCCGTGATGCAGATACGGAGTCCATGTTACTCTTTTACACTAAACACAGGTTTGCCAAGAATGAGCAACTGTTTACTAACCACAATAAGTGAACAATAAGAACTAATAACTCTTGACTCACCATTATCTCTAGCAACGAGTGAAGTGTCAACTCACTGTGACAAACTACATATCCAGGTCCATACAAATCAAAAATACTATTTACAATGTCTTCCTTGCAACATGACTCAAAGAGGTTACCCAATTTAATCCCTCCTTCGTCTCTTGTGACATTGTTACTGCCTATGTCTTCCGCTCTCAGAACTTGAAGAAGACTCAGATTCTCAAACAGAATTCAAACTAAGAAAAGTTAATGGAAAATCTGGTGTTTTTAGGACCCCAAGGAAGGACTCAAAAGAATCCTGCATAGTGTGTTCAGTATGCCGCTCATTCAACAACCTGATACCAAGGTGCTCAGACAACTCCTGCCATTATGAATCATAATATTATAAGGCTCAATATCATAACAAATAAAAGGCGACTTTCTGCTAGATGTCTATTTTTAAACTACAACAGGTGGTGCAACATAAAAAACGTAAATATATACCTGGAATAGAATTTTTATGATGATATGTGAAGACAAGGTAGTATCATCCTCTGTCAAGAGGATACAAGCCAAAACATGTCAAGGTAGAGCATCTATGCCCTATGAGCGAAGATTTTGGCGACAAAGCTTATAAGTGATGAGCCTATGAATCATATAATACTGATGGACAGAACACTTTTCAAAATTCTCCTGATGGATTCTTTTGATCAGGCAAAAGCACTGCCCTAAGAGACCATAATACTGAAGATAGGTTCTCCCCTGACTGCAACACTCGAACAGCATTATGCATAGTTCCATCTGTAATAACCAATGTGAACAAATGTCAAGCATAGGTTCCAAACAAATCATCAAATAATCCAAGTATATGAAAAGAAATAGCAAATGTAAAACAGGAAGAAAAAAAGATTGTTTGTTTAATGAGGTACATCCATCACCTACCTCTTGACCTGGCTCAAGCTTATTTTTTAGCAGTTTGTGACCAGCTTCCTCAAAGTCCACACTACATAGTGAGGTACATTGTCCTCCTTAAGTTTCGAGCCTATGAGAATACTGCTGGACAGCGCTTTCAAAATTCTCCTGATGGATTCCGTTGATCATGCAAAAGCGCTGTCCTAAGAGACCGAGACCATAATGCCGAAGATAGGTTCTCTCCTGCAACAACACTCTCAGAGCATTATGCACAGTTCCATCTGTAATACCCAATGTGAGAAAAAAAATGCCAAGCATGGGTTCCAAGGAAAACAATCCAAGCACATGTAAAACTGGAAATTAAAACAGTTTGTCTAATGCAGATCAATAAGAGGCGTATGTGTCTACACTAGAATAGTGGAGGTATATAGTCCTCCTTAAATTCACTAGATTCGTCTCTCGATTAAAGATTGCACCCTTTTGTCTATCTCTCCTTCGTGAAGAATTCCATGAAACTTCTGAAGGATACCTTAGAACATTAAGTTCCACAAAATAAGAGTTAATATTGAAGGCACAGAAAGTTTAAGAGCAAACACAGAATTCTATTGACAATCAATAACTTAAAAAACAACAAACACTCATTTATATATAGGGCAGAAACTTATAGACAGAAACTCACTTCTCTTCTCCTATATGTTCAATCCCCATCTTTATCTCATCTCCTGCTTGAAATTTTTCTTCTGGAAATAACATCAGATTGTGAAACTGAGACTGAGATCTATCCAATAAGTAGAGAAAGTAACGAAAATGAAAAGGATATATATAACAAATAATAACATGTTCTTACCCATATGAACCAAATCGCAGAAATGAGATCCTCGATCCATGAGAGTAAAAATCATAATGATCTACAGAATTTCCAGGGTAGGGTATGCGATTGTCCCAGTCCATTTTGAGAAGAGGCGGAGAGAGAGAAGAGGGATCGGATTAATTTGAGCAGAGGCGGAGAAAGAGAGGATTAGTTTTAGATGAAAGATTCTCTCTTCTAGGTTAACTGATAAAGAAATTTTGTTGCCCTCATTTCGTGTCCGTGTATTTGACGCGTATGCCTCCTAAAGAAAACGCCTTTGTTTGATGCGACTCCACCCAGCTAACACTTGTTGGGCAGCGAAGCGAGGGAGTACCTTATATGGTCATTTTTTTTGGCCGACCGAACGAAGCGAGGGAGGACCTTATATGGCCATTTTTTTGTAAAATATAAGTCATGAAACAAAAAGATTAGAAATTGTTAGAGCTGAAAAATCAATAATGCCCCTTTAAATCATATTTTTATTTTTTTTCCTTTAGACATTTTCGTAAATAAACCAAAGAGGAAGGGCAGTAGGTATTAGATATTTTCGTAAATAAACAAAAAAGGAAGGGCAGTAGGTATTAGACATTTTCGTAAATAAACTAAAAAGGAAGAGCGGTATATATAAGTGTTATATTGTATTATAAATTATTATGTATCATATTTTTTTAGAGGTATAATTGGAAAACAAACTTTAATATAACATATCTAAAAATCCGTGCCTTGAAATTTTACAAATTTTATCTCGTTGGAAAGGTAATAAAAAAAGCTACGCAATGAGTACAAACAACAATATCAAATTTAGAGTTTTTTACGAAAAATTGAGAGGTGTTTATCAAGGATTAATTGGGGGCCAGAAGTATTAATTGGGGGCCTGAATAGTTGGTCTCCCAATAGCACTTTGGTGCTACCCCTTATCCTAATTTTTCAAAATGCCTAAACTACCCCCAAAAATAATTATTGTTAATTGAGTTGATTAGGTTAGATTAGTTGTTAATTTGTTAAGTTAGATTAAATCAGTTTTTGGGTAAAAAGAAAGTTTATAGAATTATTTTTTTTGTTGGATAGAGAGGAAGAAAGTGAGTTTGGGGGAAGTTTTGATAATTGTTGCAAATGAAAATCCTTTCGCTCAAAATGAAGGAACCAATACTCAAAATGAAGAACCAAAAGCTCTAAACAATCAGGTAAACTTCATATACTCTTCAAATCGCACAAATCTCGCAGCTCAGTGTGAGAGTCGTTAGGTCGAGTGTATAATAATCGAACGACCCTTATGAGTCGTTAGTGACTTAGCCCACAAATATACGACTCCAATATGCAGGTTATGAAAAATCGTCCACCAAGTTTGAAAATATTGACGACTTCAATCTGCAATTATGAAAAATCGTTCATCAAATTTGAAAAAGATGACGACTCCATATTTTAGGTCATATAGAGTCGTTAACTTAAAATATTTAGGACCCAACGATTTTTTTTTTTTTTTACTCTCTGTAGCCATCTTTTAGATGTTTGGATTCTTCATTTTCTAATGACAAAGATGGAGTCGTTGGTAGACCCAAAGGAATCATTATTTAGGACCCAACGATTCTTCATTTTCTAATGACAAATGGGTCTTCATTTCATCATTGGTAGACCCATTTTCTTGTTTTTGGTAGACCATCTGTAAAGAAAAGAAAATGAAGAATCCAAACAATGATTAACGACCCTATAAGAAATGTTAACGACCCCAAACAATGATTTTAACGACCCTAAGTTCAAATGAAGAAATGTTAACGACCCTAATAAAACATTAACAACCCCAAACAATGATTTTAACGATTTAAGCATATTTCCCCTATTATGTGGACGACTCATTCATTTATTTGAACAGAGTGGTGTCGCAAACTTAATGACGACCCTAATAAAACATTAACGACCCTAGTTTTAACAACTCCACTAATGGTTGACGATTTCTCCAAAGTCCAACATGCAGTTCAAATATCGTTAACCAAAGATGAAAAATCGTTAAACAAAGATGAAAAATCGTTAGACATTCAAACGGGATGATTAACGACTCCCATTCTGAGAAATCAATTTCTACGATTCAAATCCTAATTATTTATTTATTTTTTAATAAATGGTCGTTAATGGAGGAACTGATAGAGGGAGGGGGAGAGGAGAAGAAGAGAAGAAGGGTCGGTTGGGATGAATGAAATGGGGAGGTGGGTTTAAGGTTAATAGGATTTTAGGATTAATTTTAGGGGAAGGAAAAAATAGTACTTTCAACTACATTTTGGAAGCCCCCTAAAATTCTGGGTGTGGGTATAAAAAATTCATGGCCCCCAATTAGTTCTCCCGGCCCCCAATTAATCCTTGGTATTTATCATTTTAGGCACAATTTTAGAAAATTAAATGTGTAGGACCAGAATATCGCTACAACGTTATTCCTGCGATATTAACAACATTTTTGCGAGCGTCGCTGCCAATTCTTTAACAATGTTTCACGAGCGTCACAGAATATCCGAAAGAAACTGACGATGGAAGAAATAAAAGAAGAATATGTTGATCCTACGATGGTCATCATTCTTGCGATAGAGAACATTGTAGCGATCGCGATGAGATCGCAGAATAGATCTGAAATAGGAGGAAAACTTAGCTGTCATCCATTATGTAAATCCCTATATAAAGGGTTCGATAGATCCAGAAAAAGGATGATGTATTTTTGAGAGTTGAAAGAGTCTTGAGGAGAGAGAAACTTCAAGAGAATATTTGTAATTTTGATTTCTTCCAATTCTGTAAATATTTCTGAGATTTGAATAGTAAAGTGTCGTTTAAATCTTTGAAGTTAATTGATTTCCAATAGATTTCTATAGAATCTTAACAAGGGTGTAGTGTGGGAATTCCTGCAACTACAAAATGTACATCTATTATGCAAACCACCACAAATGATACATACTACTTTATGTAGCCATATTTTGATTTATGCGTCAACTAATTTTTCGTTGCAACTAATAAAACGATGTACTCCCTCCGTTACAAGAAAAGTGATACTTTCATTTTATGCAAAATTCACGAAAATTGAATGCATAGCCATTATGCAAACCACCACAAAGGATGCATAACACATCATGCAACCATATTTTGGTTTGTGGATCGACTAATTTTCCGTTTCAGAAAAAATTGATACTTTCACATTCCGTTTCAGGAAAAGTGATACTTTCACTCTGTTTCGGGAAAACTGATACTTTCGTCATGTTTCGGGAAAAAAATGATACTTTTGCTCTGTTTAGGGAAAAGTTGTACTTTCGCCCCGTTTCAGAAAAAGTGATAGTATCACTTTTTCTGAAACGGGTCGAAAGCATCACTTTTTCTGAAATGGGTCGAAAGCATCACTTTTCCCGAAACAGGGCGAAAGTATCACTTTTTCCGAAATGGAGCGAAAATAGTCGCAGACAAACCCCGTCTTCAGATTCTTTTTCGGTCGGCCCTCCCACCGCGGCAACGGTTGTACTAGTTGTAAAATGTAAGTCATCAAATTGAAACAAAAAGATTGGAAATGGTTAGGGCTGAAAAACCAATAATACCCCTTTAAATCATTTTTTTTTCCTTTAGACATTTTCGTAAATAAACCAAAGAGGAAGGGCAGTAGGTATTAGACATTTTCGTAAATAAACAAAAAAGGAAGGGCAGTATGTATTAGACATTTTCGTAAATAAACTAAAAAGGAATAACAGTATATATAAGTCTTATATTGCATTATAATTTCTTATGTATCCTATTTTTTAGGGGTATAATTGGAAAGCAAACTTTAATATAACATATCTAAAAATCCTTGCCTTGGAATTTTACAAATTTTATCTCGTTGGAAAGGTAATAAAAAAAGCTACGCAATGAGTACAAACAACAATATCAAATTTAGAGTTTCTTACGAAAAATTCGGAGGTATTTATCATTTTAGACACAATTTTAGAAAATTAAATGTACATCTATTATGCAAACCACCACAAATGATACATAATACTTTATGTAGCCATATTTTGATTTATGCGTCAACTAATTTTCCATTGCAACTAATAAAACGATGTACTCCCTCCGTTACAAGAAAAGTGATACTTTCATTTTAGGCACAATTCACGAAAATTGAATGCATAGCCATTATGCAAACCACCACAAAGGATGCATAACACATCATGCAACCATATTTTGGTTTGTGGATCGACTAATTTTTCGTTTCAGAAAAAAGTGATACTTTCACATTCCGTTTCAGGAAAAGTGATACTTTCACTATATTTCGGGAAAAGTGATACTTTCGTCATGTTTCGGGGAAAAATGATACTTTCGCTCTGTTTAGGGAAAAGTATCACTTTTTCCCGAAACAGGGCAAAAGTATCACTTTTCCCGAAACGGGGCAAAAGTAGTCGCAGACAAACCCCATCTTCAGATTCTTTTTCAGTCGGCCCTCCCACCGTGGCAACGGTTGTACTAGTATGTTTACATCCAACTCTATGATTCGTCTAAACCTTACAAAAATCACTTGACTAAGCAGGATCTGATTTTAAAATGACTCAAAAAATGCGAATCAATGGCTTGGTCCCATAAACTAGGGGTATTTTATTACTTGTTAGATCTGAGTCAGATACTGAGTTAAAACTGACTCAAAATTAAAACAAATGGTCTGACATCTTACTCGTGACGAGTCTGTAGTTGCAGGAATTCCTACACTACACCCTTGTTAAGATTCTATAGAAATCTGTTGGAAATCAATTAAACTTCAAAGGTTTAAACGACAATTTACTATTCAAATTTCAGAAATGTTTACAGAAATGGAAGAAATCAAGATTAAAAATATTCTCTTGAAGTTTCTCTCTCCTCAAGACTCTTTCAGCTCTCAAAAATACATCATCATTTTCTGGATTTATCGAGCCCTTTATATAGGGATTTACATAATGGATGACAACTAAGTTTTCCTCCTATTTCGGATATATTTTGCGATCTCATCGCGATCGCTACAATGTTCTCTATCGCAAGAATGATGACCATCGTAGGATCAACATATTCTTCCTTTATTTCTTCCATCGTCAGCTTCTTTTGGATATTCTGTGACGCTCGTGAAACGTTGTTAAAGAATTGGTTGTGACGCTCACAGAAACGTTGTTAATATCGCAAGAATAGCGTTGTAGCGATATTCTGGTCCTACATCTTGCCTCTTCTCATGTCTTTTCTGCGAAGAAGAGAAGATCATGAGAACCTAAAATGCTATAATTGCTTATCTTTTCTGACTTCCCCGTTCTGACACGTTTCTATGTCCTTCGCCAGCTGTTTTCACAAATTCTTTCTTCCAATAAATTTTTGACACGTCTCTTCTAATCGCTGCGATCTAACCACCCACGTCTTTTCTTTGCATTAATTTCTTTCATCTTCTTCGAGAAATTTCTTCTTCTATAAATACTCTTCTCATTCATTTCCTTTTTCTCTTTTACTTTCTTCTTCTTTCTTTCCATACCCTCTCTGCAAATTTTACTGTTCTTCCGCGAATTGCGCTTCTGTTACTGTTGTGATTTCTTTTTTCTTTCATTCCCATACTCAAAAATGGTTGCTTCAAATACCAAAAACTTCAAGGCCTTTAATGTGATGCGCGAGAAACTCAAAATTAAAGGTTTTAACTTATCTTTAATTCCAGATCAGGATTCTAGATATGAACTTTCTCATAAATTATTTACTGATGATCAATGTTCTCGCGAAAAAAAATCATAGTATCGCTAGGACAACTTGAAGCTGGTCTTCCTATTCCTCTCTATGACCCAGAACTTCCATTGTTTTATCAAATAATTTCTGACGAAAGATTCTCGCGAGCGATATATCAACTAGGTGGAGATTGCATCAGATTGCTGCTTGAATATGCTTCTCGCGGCGCAAATAAAGGAACTCGCTACCCTGAAGCTCCAAAGAATCCTCTATTTAAAGATGTCCCCATTATTTCTGCGGATTATACCGTGGACAGCTTCTTTTTAAATTATAGTATAGTCCCTATGAATAGGGATAGCACCTGCTGGGGTGTTCGTTTGAAAAAAGAGAAGGTCGCTGGCTATAAAGCTCTTATGTTGGATATTGATTTTCATACACCTACCAACCAAGGTCCTCGTCATTCTAGCAATGACAAGTGGTTCATCTTTCCACTATGTCTTGAAGGTCCTTATATATCTGGTTCTCGTGAACTTCCCGCGAGTCTTGCAGAATATGAACCTTGGGTCTTTAATTGGCCTGAGAGAACTAAAGAGGTAATAATCTCTCTGAATTTTCATATTATTATTATTCATTATCTTCCTTGCGTTTTCGTATTCTCGCTAATTACTTTGATCTTTCTCAGATTGAAAGAATGAAGCTCAGTTACCAATCTATAAGGAAGCCTAGCACTTTTTTGGCTTTGAAATCTTTCACGGATGAAGTAAGAAATATCTCTTCATAAATTTTAACAATATATTGTTGCCCCTATTTCTTATCTTCATCTGTGCTCGCAGGAAATCGAAGAGTTAGAACCATTAATACCCGAAAAAACCAAGGAGAAATCTTTGAAAGAGAAATCTGGGAAATCTTCAAAGGATAAATCTACTGCTCCTTCTAGGGGAAAGCCTCCTGCCCCTCGCAATGAAGAATCTAGCGATCCTCCATTAAAGAAAAGGAAAACTCAACCTTCTTCTTCATCAGTTTCTCAACTAATTTCAGAAAATACGAATGTTGATCTTGACGAGGGTTTTAACGTTAGCGGTTTTCCTTCAATAAAACATTATTCTTCTTCTGATTCCTCAATGACTCATCTATCCAGAATTTTTAGCGATATTTCCCACAGCATAACTTGCAATGACGAGGATGAAGTTATTGACAAGACATCCCAAGCTCTCGCTAAAGTTTGCGATGCCCCTATTCTAGTGGATAATGATTCTCTTCAAGGAATCTCAAGATCGCTGACTCCCAGTCTCTTGAATTCTCTTGGTTCCTTGGTATGTTTTCATTTCTTCAGTTTGTTTATATATTTTCTCCATCGATAGATCTTAATTTATATTTTTCTTTCGCAGGTTGGAAGAGCTTCTTTTGCTGTTGCTTCTGATTTAGATAAAAGATGTGTCAACTCTGAAGAGAAAGCTGCTAAACTTCGCCAAGATAAAGGGAAATTAGAATCTGAAGTTATTGAACTTCGCAAGAAGAATAAACATCTTGAGACTGAAGCTTCAGTTGATAAGCAAAAGATCTCTGATCTTGATAAAGCTAATCAACAACTATATGGTATGACTGATTTCCTTTCTATCTTAATTATTTTTATTCTATCGCATCTTATTCAAGTGACCACTTTAATCTTGCAGATATTTATGGTTTTACTGACGAGGCTATACTCTTTCAATCTTTCCCTGAACCTGTAGATGATCATACTCTTCTTGCATGTCTTAATAATTTTTTAAGTAATTTCTCAGATGATACGATTAAATCCCTTTCCATAGATGAACTTAGATCCAAGCTTAATCTCTTAAAAATTGAACACAGATTCAATTTAGGTTTGACTGATAAATATAAGCGCTTTTATCTTGATTCATAGAAAGAAATAGATAGATTAAGACAGAAAATTAGCGATCTTATTGACGAGAAAGATCTTGCTATCAAGAAGGGATCCAAGACCCTAGAAGATTTTCATAAAACTCTCCTTGATGTTCAAATGGACAGAGATAAACTTATCCGCGAGAATGAAGATCTTCTTGCGAGGGAGACTCAAGTTCGATATCGTCTCCTTATTGATAGCGATGATGAGTTTGCTTGGGCTGCGAAGGTTCTTGACAATGCCAGGAATGACTTAGGTGTAAATGTTAGCCTTCAAGTTGAACAAGCGGCCTTAATTAGAGATATGATTTCTGAAAGAGAAGGTTGTTTGTTGTTCTTCTTCTCGCTATTTTCTTATTTTTATTATTCTTCTTTACAAAATATCTAACTTGTTGTCATTTATTCTCGCAGGAGATGAAAGAAGATATCTTGAAAGAATTGAAGAACTTGAAAATGAGAAGAATCAGCTTGCGAATACTCTTGCTGCTCGCAATAATAAATATTCACGATTGAAAGAGCAGTTTGACTACCACCGCGAATTTCAATAGATCTCTTATTGTTGTTCGTAATGATTTCGTCAGGTTGGTCTGCAATAACCATGTAATTTCTCCTTCTATATATCCTGATCTTGCAAAAGAAATTCCCGCAGTAATCCCAAATCTTAACATCTCTGATAGTGAAGTTGAGGATTCTGACGAGGATGAAGATGATAATGACGAAGGAGAAGAATCTGATAAGAATGAGGGTAATGATGATAATGATGAAAGGGAGAATTCTGTCGATGAAGAGAAATCTGATAAAGAGGATGGCGATGGATCTAGCTAGTTCTTCTTTTTCCTTCTATCTTCCTTGTATATTTATTTTCTTCTTTCTGTAACATTGCTATGAGTTTCTCCAATTTTGTGAATTTCTTTTGCTTCTACCTGTTGTGGATGGGGAAAAACGATCTGCTGGTTTTTAAGGGATTGAGGAGACGACCGAACGGAGGAGGTTCCTCGAACCAAGTGAAATGTTAAACCTCACACAGATGCACCGCTGCAAAGGGGGTGCTTAGATTCAAGAGATCAATCTGTAGTACTCCGGCCTAAATCGAGACAACGACCGTTCCAGGGTAAATTCGGTCACAAGAGAGGATGGGTTGATCTGTAGGAGGGAAGCTGAGAAATATGTGGAATCGATGGTGATTCAAGGATTTTGGATGTGTGAATTCTGAATATGATAAGATCTGAATGATTGAAGTTAAAAGATTGTGAACAAATTGCTCAATTGATGATTTTGATGATCTCGTGTTGTCGAAGAGACGTGAGATTCTTACTCTGAGTATTCTATGTATTCGTTCTGTTTTTGATTTTCTCTGCCTTCAATCTTGATTTAGGAACTTATTTATATTGCTGGAATTGTAGACACCATGATACCATGAAGTGTGACAGTTAATGGAATCAAGGAGTGGAGAGGTGGAAATCGTGTTCGAAACCGGTTGTCCAACGTGTAAAGACTCGGTCGACCTTCCACCCACTACCTCGTGAATTCCTTCAACTGATTGCACGACTTTCTCACATTCCATCGTGTGTTTGAACACACGTGCCGTAGACCGCCAGACCAAAACCCTAAGTAATATCCCCCAAAGTGACACGATTGATCGTCTCGTGGTTTGTTAGTCAATTGATGACTTCGTGGTTTGATGGGACAATGAGTTCACGTGGTTGCTGAGTCGAACAAGATATTCTGGAACCACCCACGAATTAAACGTGTCATGAGACAGAGGTATAATTCTTATGATGAAGTGAGCAAGTATTGCTCATTCGATGGATTGTTGAATATTGGTGGATTGTTGAACCGATATTCCTTAACTCGAGCAAATATTGATCATCCGAGCAAGTGTTGCTCTCGTGATGATTTGTTGAATATTTGACCGTCTGAGCATGTGTTTCTCATGAATGATTGGAAGTGTTCCAAGAATATTAATTAAAGTGCTGGTCGTTGAACCTAACATAATTAATAAAATTCATGACCATGAGGTCGCCGTAAAATTATTAGTATTAATTCATGACCATGAGGTCGTCATAGAATTATTAAGGTTAGAGTCTGGAAGCATGGTCCTTGAACTCAGAAACCCTAATTTGACTGATTGATGATCAATTCATGGTCAGAAGTTTTAACCATGGGATGAATGAGGAGCAGCTACATGAGACCGTGGATCAACCATGTAGTATCCATATGCTCATGTGAGCAAATATGATGAATTCACGAAGAGTTCATGATTTGTTGGTAAAAGAATGATTAAATGATGGTTCAATCATTATTCAAAATGCTCATCTGAGACTTAGGTGTGAAAACCTAATTAATTATGGGAGAGTGATGGACCGACCATAGAGTCATGTATCCGACCATGGGTTGTCCTGTGACCGTCTGATGGTCACTTCATGAGAAATCCAAAGTGTTTGGAAGTTTTGGACCTAATACGAGCAATTGTGCAAATTAGGTCAAAACTATGAAAATCGATGGGATTGGCCTCCGTGAGCCGAAGAGCTAATCTTGGTCGGTCAAGATAATTTGCTCGTGTCCCTAAGGTGTCCGCGTCTCAGTCCTGAGAATTTTGATATTTTCTGGTGCACATTTGAGCGACCATTTGAGAAAATATGACAAAATTAGAGTTTTTTTATAAAACCGTCAAAACTTCATCGGACGAGGGAAAATAATGAAAAGTGAGGGAATTATGAAGTGTGGACCGGTCACAGTGATCACGTGACCAACTGTTGGTCGCTTGAGCAACCCCCAAACCCTAATTAACGTCTTTTACTAGAATTGATGTAGAATTCTCATACGGACTCGGATTTTGATGGTCCGCCCCTTCATTCCATACGGAAAAGAATTTCCTATCTCCCAACTCGGGAGGTTTTAGGTTTTGAGCTCATTCGGGAGGTGAAAACATCCCGAAAGTAAAATTCAGGAAAGATTTAAGGGGCCGGTCCCACGATAAAACGAAGGAGTTTTGTTAAAATCAAGGAGTTTCCATGAGACGAAGGAAACACCATGAGACGATGGAAAATATTTATAAAATAAGGAATTGTGAGACTGGGACGCCGGTGGTCAAAGCACGGTCAGCCAGTTATGACCACGGTCCCGTGGTGTCTCTTCCTTAGTTTTACATATTTTGATGATTTTATGAAGGATTCATGAATTTTGAGAAATTTGATAAATTTAGAGTGTTTTCATGAATTGAAGGAGTTTCCATGAGTTCATGGTCTTTGAAAAATATCAAAATAATAAAATTCAGCCGTGTGAAATCATGGAGGCGTGACCGACCGGTCATGGCCCAATCCCACGAATTTTAATAATTTGTTAAATAATTTTTGGGTATTTTTTGATGATTTGAAGGAATTTTGAGAAAAATACCATGAAATCAAAGAAAAATAAGATAATTAATAATGAAATAAATAAAACAGGGCATGTGGGACCGGCTAGGGCATGTGGGACCGGCTAGGGCATGGCCAAGGCCCGGTCCCATGAGTTTTCATAATTTATTTTATTTTATTATTATTTTTGACGATTTAAAGGAATTTTTTGAGGAAAAATACCATGAAATCAAGGAGTTTTTCATGAAATTAGAGAAAAATAATAAGGACCGTGAGGTGTGGGCCGGCTGGGACCAAGGCATGGCCGGTCGGCCAATGGTCACGCCCCACACACTTTCCTTGATTTTTTGACGGACTCATAGAAGTACCACGAATCCGAAGAATTTCCTCAAGACGGAGATTTGATCAAACGAGAGAATTTTATCAAATCATGAAAAATAATAAAAGTGTATTAAAATATAGAATTAGCGTGGAACTGACCATGACACGATGAGTTGATCGTGTCCGTGTCCCAGCGCCTTGGTCAAATATTTTTAATTATTTATTATTTTCTTCCCTATTTTGCATTGGTTCATCGTTTCGTCGTATTTTGAAATACTCGTTCGTGTGGTGATTGTTAATGCATCATCGTTGAATACACTTGCACCATTTGAAACAGGGCTTACTCAAAGATAGCTCCGATGCCCGTTAATTATTTATTACCAATTCATGAAATTTGATGGAGAATAATTCATAAAACGAGTAATAAAATGGATAGATGTTTACTGTTAATTCATAGGATCAGCAGAAGATTCGACTATGAACTCAGAACAATGAGGTGATTATTGCCATTCTGTGGGATAGTCGTTGATTCGATGGAATAAGAGAAATGGATCGGAGCAATGATATTGCCATTCCATGGGATCGTCGTTGATTCGACCACGGAATCGGAGCAATCTTATTGCCATTCCGTGGGATCGTCGTTGATTCGACCACGGAATCGGAGCAATCTAATTGTCATTCCGTGGGATCGTCGTTGATTCGACCACGGAATCGGAGCAATGATATTGCCATTCCATGGGATCGTCGTTGATTCGACCACGGAATCGGAGCAATGATATTGCCATTCCGTGGGATCGTCGTTGATTCGACCACGAAATCAGAGCAATGATATTGCCATTTCGTGGGATCGTCGATTTGACCACGGAATCGGAGCAATGATATTGCCATTCCGTGGGATCGTCGTTGATTCGACCACGGAATCGGAGCAATCTTATTGCCATTCCGTGGGATCGTCGTTGATTCGACCACGGAATCGGAGCAATGATATTGCCATTCCGTGGGATCGTCGTTGATTCAACCACGGAATCGGAGCAATCTTATTGCCATTCCGTGGGATCGTCGTTGATTCGACCACATAATCGGAGCAATTAAGGGATAATTAACCTCATGGGTCTATGCCTAGCAAAATAAATTGACTACGATAGGAGCATTAATTATCCTGACATGACTTTCCGTTAAGCCATATCCTTTATATAGTCAGGTTAAACTCGGTGTTTGTTCCTGAAGACGATATTTCCCCGTAGAGCCATCCATCCCGTGATACTATATAGAAATGACTGAAAGTATTCAGTATTCATGAGATTATGCCGTTGTCTAAACGTTGACTGCATATCTACATGTACTCTGAGAGAAAGCACTCTCCGTTGAGAATTTGATGAGAGACCCGTGTCTCAATACTCACATGCGATTGCTGAACAGGCGGTCCGTTCAATCATGAGTTTACGATTTTAGCCTTTGTTGAAAATCCACCATCTACATTAAGTCCCTCGCCATCGAGGAAAGCTGTGTTCCTCAGTCAGCATTAAATGGTGATTTTCAGGCCAAAAATTATACTAGTAATTGAACTTAGTCGTAAGTTGAAACATTACCATATTTCGAGAGTATGAGCGAGCCACGATTTGATGAAGGCTTCATTGTCATGGTTAGGGAGCTATTTGGTGAGCATAAATTGGTGTTGAACCGCTGATTTGGACGACGAGCCCATGGTCGGTTAGGATTCGCGGGCCGGGCCCAAATAAGGAAATCCTAGTGGAATTAGGTTTTGGAAATAAAATTGTATAAAAGGAATTAATCCCTCTTTTTCTTCCCATGACCTGATCTCCATTACCTCTCCATCGTGTTCACCCCAGCAAAATAATTTTCCGCCGCTGCCAGTCGCCGCCGGCGACATTCCGCCCGACCATGTACGTTTTTTTTTTTTTTTTGAATGTTGTTGATTCCATGAGTTGCTTCATGAATTGATCATATTGAAATTATATATGCGTGTATATAATTAATGATGGTTTTATGAAAAAATCTTGTTTTTTTTGAAAACGTATGTTTGCTCGATCGTTAGTTTCGAAAACCAACTATAATCCCTGATTTAGGAGGGACTTTTTTTAGTATATGAACCTAGGTCCAGTGATAAAACTTAGTGTATGAGCTTTCATGTGTACCACGGTTTTATCATAAAAGATGTGAATTTTCATGAAATCGTCATAAACCCTCGTTTTAGAGAAAATAACGACACGAAGGAAAATATGTATGATGGACTTGCGTCCAGTGATAAAATTTTGTTTATGAGCTTTTATGTAAATACAACTTTATCATGTGCATGGATTGTGAGTGTTCACAATATTTTGAAATAAACCTTCGTTTTAAAGACAACTAACGACGATACGAAGGGGAAATAGTTTTTTTTTATAAACAAATATGTGCAGCCGTGACACATATTATGCATAATATGATGATATATTTTATTTGATGTAAACTTCATATGTCAGTTGCGTGAATGTTCACATTATGAAGATTGCGCCCGTGATTTTATGAAAAATCAGTTTCAGAGATTAATAAAGCTTCGTTCTTCATCGTAGGTTTTGAAGAACGAATAAACGTGTTAACTCTTACGACATAGCTACTATCGTTAGTAAAACTGTAAAGAGGTAAGAGTTTAAAGTTACCTTTCGTTGATGCTGATTTATTTCACGGTAGTAATTCTTTGATTTCTTGATTCCAGAATATGTCGACCAACAACAACAACAGCAGCAAGTACGATTACTGGTATTCATCTTCTTCCTCTGGTTCTTCCGATGAGGATTCTGACGCTCCTGCAGTGAAACCACATGCTAAGGTTCCCTTGAGTGAGCGAAGGGTCTCTTTTGCTGAACTTAAGAAAAGGGCAGCTGAAGATAAAGAGAATGACGCTCGTCAATGTGAGAAAGACCGAATCCAGTGTAAGAGGCAAATAATCAAGGAGAGGCGTCAATCATTGGATGGAGTGCCTTTCTATTCTGATGATGATGCTTCTACGGAGGATCTCGTATGGGAGCCTCCTGAACGCTACATCAAACCTGATCGGTATGAAAGAGAGCATCGAAGGATAATGAAAGAAATTGAAGCCGAGCTTGCAGCAGAGGATGATTGGGATTCGGATGATGAGTAATTCTTCTACGTTCGGCTGGATCCAACCAGTGATTCTGACGATTATGAAAAAGAGGATTCTGTGAAAGACAGTGGTGATGAAGCTTCTGACGATTCTGAAGAAGAGGATTTTGTGAAAGACAGTGATGATGAAGATTCTGACGACGGATCCGGCAACTCGGATGAATCTGAGTAGCTTTACATCTGTCTTTCTCCTTCTTGAACGTTTGAGTGTTTTTTTTTTAGTTATTAAACGTCCTATACCTTCTTCTGAGTGATGAACATTTGTTAATCTTTAATCTCCTCTAATTCATGACACGGACCAACGTTCGTGTATATAAACTCATCACGACTCGGTGATGCATCATGACACGCAACCAAGAAATATTTGACATGCTCAAGGCCACGTGGCTTATCCTTTGACTCGTGATGGTCAGTCCCCAGTATTTTTCGTGCATTCAGTATTGATCTTGGGAGTCTAGGGTTTCAATGAGACTCGTAACCGAATTGACCATTCATGAATAACGACTATCTGTTTGATGTATATATACATCTTCAAGTCCTCAACTCTGTGATCCACGCAAATACTTCCTCCATTACTGAGTTGATTTTGTTGTGTATAGAACCCCTGAACATATCCCTTTGTTGTCATGTCGAGTGGTAGTATTCCTTCTCCTGATCCTCAGTCGAAGAGACGTGAAGTATTAGCGCCAGTAAGTCATTTATCTCTTATTTTTCTTCTCATACTTAGTTTGATCGAGATTGTTGATCATAAGAGTGTGATCTGCTGTAGGGTGGTCAGAAGAACGTTTCTTCTCACAATGCAAGGCCTAAGCGGACCATTAGAACTCCTTCCCGGTACGGATCGGCTCGTGTCGAGGATGAATAATCTATAAGTAACCCTATACTCTTGCGATTACACCGAATCAAGATATTAATCACTCCCCTGTCCCATTGTAGGCGGACGTCCGTGTCGTGGTTGATGCTAGACGAAGAAGGAGCAAAAAATCTGTGACCGTGGTTGAGGTTGAGGAGAGAAGAAATCAGGCATGCGATGATTTCGCAGGATCTGTGGAGACCGTGGATAACGTCCATGCTCGTGAATACCCCAACGATGGTCTCTCATTTGAAGACCCAATGATTAGTACTTCCCCTGATAATGAGGCAGTCGGTGGGTTTGTGATATCGAAATGTTATGCACCTCTGTACAACAAGATCTGGAAGAGATATGGTCACATTGCTACCACGGAGGCGTGGAAAGGCTTTCCTCCAACTCTTATGACTACAGTAGCTGGGATGTTGCCAATCATTGAGGATATGAATCAGATGCGTTTACGAGACGTCAAAAACCATGAGTTGCGCCGATGGGATGAGATGATCTCTAACTGTGA
Organism: Papaver bracteatum; assembly: GCA_023529315.1. Classification (NCBI taxonomy): domain Eukaryota; kingdom Viridiplantae; phylum Streptophyta; class Magnoliopsida; order Ranunculales; family Papaveraceae; genus Papaver; species Papaver bracteatum. The sequence goes on from JAJJWX010002708.1 coordinate 235,913, forward strand.
GCTGCTTCGATTCAATGTAAGTTGGCTTCATCGTCGTCTTGAGATAATCAAGGTTCATAAGGCGGCAGAGGCTGCTGATGCGATTTCCATGAATGCTGTCTTACTTAACGAGGAGAGGATACTGGCTTTGGAGTCGGCAAGGGTTGAGAAAGCTTTGGAGGATTTGAAGGCAAATACGAAGGTTTTTCAGAAGAAGCTTGATGAGGCTTCTTTCATGGACTATCCGTTGTTGGATGGTTTGCTCTGAGTGAGCATTTGTGATTGTTATATTGAATAATTCTGAGTGTTTGACTAGATAAACACCTGATCGTGATTTGAATAGTTTTTTGCTCATTTTTGAAAGTTTAATGAACAAATGAGCATTCATATGCTCTTTGGAGGAATGAAATTACATTTTGAGGAATGCTTAAAAATGATGAATATGTAGTTTTTTTTATGAATCAGGCATAGTAAGCTTTGAGCCATTTTCCATTGATGATATTTCCTTCCTTTCCCCCATCGACTGCCAGGATTTTATAGTATCCGCTAGATACTGCTTTGATGATGACATATGGTCCTTCCCATTTTGGAGAGAACTTGGGAGCGGACATGTCTTGTTGAATATGCTTTGCTGTCTTTAATACCAGATCTCCTACTTGGAATGTTCGAGGTCTTACCATTTTGTTGTAGGCTTTGGAGATCCTCTATTTGTAAGCTTCCACGTATTTCTCCACTTTGGATCTCCTTGACTCCAACGTGTCTAGTTCGGCAATTCTTGATTTGGAGATCTCAGCTTCGTCCCATTGTACACCACTGGATGCCCCAATCCTGGCCGAAGGAATTTTGATTTCTGCTGGTAGTATGGCATCAGATCCGTAGACGAGAGAATATGGCGAAGTGCCGATCGAACTCCTTGGCGCGGTTCTGTAAGCCCACAGGGCCATGGGTAGTTGATCATGCCATGACCGGGGATTGTCATGGATTGTTCGACTGATGATTCTGATCAGGGTTTTTTTGGTACTTTCCGCTTGACCGTTTCCTTGTGGGTAGTATGGCGTGGAGAAGATTTGTTTGATTCCATACTTATTGAGCAGCTTTTCAACATCTTGATTGGCGAAAGGGGTTCCATTATCTGTGATGATATGTTTGGGAACTCCAAATCTGCATATTATGTGTTCTTTGATGAAGGCAGCGATCGTGGCTCCGGTGGTGCTCCGAAGAGGGATAGCTTCTACCCACTTAGTGAAGTACTCCGTCGCAGTGATGATGTATTCATGTTGCTTTGAAGATGCTGGATTAATTTTTCCGATGATATCTAGTCCCCAGCTATAGAAAGGCCACGGACTATTCACCGAGTTTAATGGGAGGCAAGGAGTGTGAATGAGGTTACCATGAGTTTGGCACTTATGACACCTATGCACATGCGTGGCTGCATCATCTTCCATGATCGGCCAGTAGTATTTCTCATAAACTTGAAGAAATAACTTCTTCTTTCCTTGGTGTTCCCCTTCGTGCGCTTCCTTCAGGATTGTAGGGATTTCGTGCATGGCTAGGCATCTCAGCAAGTTCCCACCAAAGCTTTTGCGGTATAATATCCCATCGAGGTAAGCGAATCTCTTAGCTCTCTGAGTGAGTTTGACCGCGTGCTTCTTTTCTGATGGTAGTTTATTATTCCGGAGGTATTTGACGTAAGGTTCCCTCCAGTCCCCAGTGTGTTGGGTTGTCAGAACTTCCAAATGATGAGGGGGTGTCTGGCAGTCCGAACAGGATCCTTGTAAGGCCCTTGACTGAACTTCCATGGATGGCCAATAGTATCCCATACTTTGAAGTTTTCTGTAAAGCGTCACCACCAATGTTTGTCCACAGATTTCTTCATGTGTGCGCTTGAGTTGTTCTTCCGCTTCGCCGTTACCGAGACATCATGATAGGGATCCATCTGGGTTTCGATAGTACAGTGCTCCATGTAATAAGAAGTAGTTCTTCAATTCTTTGAGACTGACTTGACCTTCATAAATGGAGTTGCTCAATTCATGGATGATAGGTGCTCGCCAATCGTTGGCTGTAATGTCTTCGACCTGAGTGAGCCAAGTTGACGACACAATTCGTCTCTGTACAGTGACTGTTTTCTCTGCCCCTTCGAATTGCAGCTTAGAGGCGAGGGTTGCTAGGAATTCGGCGTGCCTGTTGTTGGTCCGCCCTGTATATACGATCGTGGCATCAGCGAAATAAGTTAACAGCCGTTGAGATTCGGTTCTGAATGGAGCTAACGTGATCTCTTTGAGAGAATACGTTCCATTCATCTGGTTGACCAATAATTTTGAATCTCCTCTTATCTCGAGATGCGTTGCTCTTGCTTGTTTAGCTAATGATAATCCCAAGAGGAAGGCTTCGTATTCTGCCGAGTTGTTGGTGCAATGGAAATCTAATTTGAATGAGTGTGAGAAAACTTCACCAGACGGAGACACCAGCACTATGCCCGCTCCTCCAGTGTCATTACTAGGGGTGGCAGATCCATCAAAGTATAAAAGCCATGTTTCTTCCTTGATAACCAAGACGTCTGGGAATTCACCGGGTACTTCCTCATGCAGTATCGTTGTATCTTCTCCTGGGAAAGCAGCAAGTAGGTCTGCGACTGCTTGGCCTTTGATAGATTTAGGTGGAGTGCATGCTATGTCGAATTTTGACATCTTAAGTAGCCACTTCGCTGGTCTCCCAATCAATGCTGGCTTGGATAGCAAGAACTTTATGGGATCAGCTCTGGAGATGAGTACGACCTAGTTAGAAATCAGATAATGTCTGAACTTCTGGATCGCATGTACTAACGCTAGGCATGCCATTTCAGCTTTCGGATATCGGAGTTGAGATTCTCTCATTGTGTGGCTGAAGTAATAGACCGGCCGTTCAATACCTTCGTCGTCTTCTTGAGCGAGGAGTGCTCCAATAGCGACATCACTGGATGCAGTGTAGAGAATTAGGGGTTGTCCCTGTACTGGAGACCTCATGACAGCCGGTGATAATAATATCTGTTGTATTTTATGGAAGGCTTCTTGTTGGACAGCTGTCCAGGTGAAGTTCGCTCCTTTCTTCAGCAGTGGCGTGAATGAAGCGATGAGTTGAGCTAATCCAGGGATGAAGCGTCGAATATAATTTACCTTGCCCATGAAACTCTGTAATTCTTTCACGGTTCGTGGAGGAGACATGGTAGTAATAGCTTTTGCTTTATCTGGATCGACTTCGATCCCTTCAGCCGTGACCAGGAATCCTAGAAATTTCCCAGAAGAGACACCGAATGCGCACTTTAGAGGATTCATTTTCAGCTTGTATTCTCTACATCTTTCAAACACCTGCTTGAGAACTTCCATATGAGACGCTCGAGTCTTCGATTTTACCACCACGTCATCGACATAATCTTCCACTTACTTGTGCATCATGTCATGGAATATGGCGGTCATGGCTCGTTGATAAGTAGCGCCTGTATTTTTTAGTCCAAAGGGCATCACCGTGTTGTAAAAATTCCCGATAGGCATACGGAATGCAGTCTTGTTGGCGTCATGTTCATACATATTGATCTGGTTGTATCCGTTGTAGCCGTCCATGAATGATAACATGCCATGACCGCTGGTTGCGTCGAAGAGCATATCAATGTTGAGTAGCGGGAAATCGTCTTTTGGATAACATTTATTCAAGTTCCTGAAGTTGGCACAACATCTGATTTGACCATTTTTATTTTTGACAGGTACTACGTTTGCTAGCCATATCAGGTGAAGAATAGGCTTGATGAACCCTGCTGCTAACAACTTCTGGATCTCCACCTTGATTTGCTCTTCGATTTCGTGCCTAAACTGTCTGGGCGGTTGTTTGACAGCTTTGGAACCGGGAACGATGTGTAGGTGATGGGTGACGAGCTTGTCGTCTAGACCTGGCATTTCCTCATATGTCCAAGCAAAGACATCCTGTTATTCTTTTAGTAGTCTTATTAGCTCGGTTCGCTCCTCCGGTGATAGTGCTGAACTGATCAGGATTGGCCTTGGATCTTGCTCAGTCCCGATGTTGATAGTTTCGAGATCGTCAGTAGTGGAGTCAGTCCCGTCTTGTAGTTGTCGTGGAGCGTCCTGGACCTTTTCTTCAAGTGATGTCTCACTTTGACATGACTCCTCAGGGTGGGGAGACTTTTCATCGTTCTCCCCGATTAATTGCTAATCTTCCCGTCGGCGATAAGTGACTCTTCCTCCTGCATCTCGATCAGCTATGAAGTTCGATTCGGGAGTAGAGAGTTGATCATTATTGCGCTTAGTCGGTGTGGCGGATATCTTGATCTCTTTGGTAGTTGCAGACGGATCGTTACCAACCTTCTCAATAGTCTTCCAGCTTGGGAGTGGAATACTGTGAATCTTGCTTGGAAGCTCCGGAATATTCTTTTGAGATTCGAGGAATTCAGCATCGTAGATGGGAGAGTAAGGAGATGATGAAGCAGGTACGCAAACGATTTTGTTGTCGAGCAGAGCTTTCATACATTGGTGGTAGGTGGACGGAACCGCCTTGTTGTCATGGATCCATGGTCGGCCAAGTATCATATGATAGTCGGGTTCTTGCTCAATCACATGAAACTTTGTCTTCGCTCGAATCGGCCCCACCCGTAGATCAATATACGCGTATCCATATGCGTGGCTCTGGATTCCTTCAAAACCTGTCATTAGGATGGGATGATGGACAATCTTGATCTGTGGGAATCTGGTCATCCTGAGAGTTTTCATGGTGACAACATTCGTTGAAGCGCCAGTGTCAACAAGAGCTCTTCTAAATTCGGTGCCTTTGATGAAGCCAGTGACAAATAACGCTCGGTTGTGTCCTTCATTTGTCATGCGATCTTCTTCTCTGAAAGATATGTTGTCGATTGAAAGCTCAGAGACCAAGGAGACTCCTTCGATTGATCGGGTTGGTGATGCTATCAGCACGCTGGATGATATCTGATTAAGTGCAGCAAACGTGTTTGTGCGCTGATCCCTGGAGAAGTGTAGAAGTTCGCACAAGTTCTCGATCAAATGAGTGACCTCTTGTTCTACCGGCTTCTCATATGTTGTGAAGCTGTTGATTTGAGGATCAGGTGATGATTCAGTCCCCGACGTTGGGACTTCTGGGGTGGAGATTCTGCCTAACTCGAACGTTAGCTTGATGAGGAAATCGAGTATGTGATTCATTGTGTTCTTCATCATATCCATGTTCCTGGCATGGATCTCCAGGGCTCGTGCCAATTCGGTTAGAGTTGGGGCTCTTCCATCTTCTGTGCTGCCAGACATAGTGTTAGAAGGAGGAATATTCCCATTTGAATAATTCTGGATCGAGTTTGAAGTATTCGAGTTAATCCTAAGACCAACCATCTTGTGAGAATTGAAATTGCAACCGAGAGAATGATCTCCCACTGTGGTCGCCAATCTGTGGATGAGGAAAAACGATTTGCTGGTTTTTAAGGGATTGAGGAGACGACCGAATGGAGGAGGTTCCTCGAACCGAGCGAAATGTTAAACCTCACACAGATGCACCGCTGCAAAGGGGGTGCTTAGATTCGAGAGATCAATCTGTAGTACTCCGGACTAAATCGAGACAAGGACCGTTCCAGAGTAAATTTTGTCACAAGAGAGGATGGGTTGATCTGTAGGAGGGAAGCTGAGAAATATGTGGAATCGATGGTGATTCAAGGATTGTGGATGTGTGAATTATGAATATGATAAGTTCTGAATGATTGAAGTTAAACAATTGTGAAGAAATTGCTCAATTGATGAGTTTGATGATCTCGTGTTGTCGAAGAGACGTGAGATTCTTACTCTGAATTCTATGTATTCGTTCTGTTTTTGATTCTCTCTGCCTTCAATCTTGATTTAGGAACTTATTTATATTGCTGGAATTGTAGACACCATGATCCCATGAAGTGTGACAGTTAATGGAATCAAGGAGTGGAGAGGTGGAAATCGTGTTCGAAACCGGTTGTCCAACGTGTAAAGACTCGGTCGACCTTCCACCCACTACCTCGTGAATTCCTTCAACTGATTGCACGACTTGCTCACATTCCATCGTGTGTTTGAACACACGTGTCGTAGACCGCCAGACCAAAACCCTAAGTAATATCCCCCCAAGTGACACGATTGATCGTCTCATGGTTTGTTAGTCAATTGATGACTTCGTGGTTTGATGGGACAATGAGTTCACGTGGTTGCTGAGTCGAACAAGATATTCTGGAACCACCCACGAATTGAACGTGTCATGAGACAGAGGTATAATTCTTATGATGAAGTGAGCAAGTATTGCTCATTCGATGGATTGTTGAATATTGGTGGATTGTTGAACCGATATTCCTTAACTCGGGCAAATATTGATCATCTGAGCAAGTGTTGATTTCGTGATGATTTGTTGAATATTTGACTGTCTGAGCATGTGTTGCTCATGAATGATTGGCAGTGTGCCAAGAATATTAATTAAAGTGCTGGTCGTTGAACCTATCATAATTAATAAAATTCATGACCATGAGGTCACCGTAAAATTATTAGTATTAATTCATGACCATGAGGTCGTCATAAAATTATTAAGGTTAGAGTCTGGAAGCATGGTCCTTGAACTCAGAAACCCTAATTTGACTGATTGATGATCAATTCATGGTCAGAAGTTTTAACCATGGGACGAATGAGGAGCAGCTACATGAGACCGTGGATCAACCATGTAGTATCCATATGCTCATGTGAGCAAATATGATGAATTCACGAAGAGTTCATTATTTGTTGGTAAAAGAATGATTAAATGTTGGTTCAATCATTATTCAAAATGCTCGTCTGAGACTTAGGTGTGAAAACCTAATTAATTATGGGAGAGTGATGAACCGACCATAGAGTCATGGATCCGGCCATGGGTTGTCCTGTGACCGTCTGATGGTCACTTCATGAGAAATCCAAAGTGTTTGGAAGTTTTGGACCTAATACGAGCAATTGTGCAAATTAGGTCAAAACTATGAAAATCGATGGGATTGGCCTCCGTGATCCGAATATCTAATCTTGGTCAATCAAGATAATGTGCTCGTGTCCCTAAGGTGTCCGCGTCTCAGTCCTGAGAATTTTGATATTTTCTGGTGCACGTTTGAGCGACCATTTGAGAAAATATGACAAAATTAGAGTTTTTTGATAAAACCGTCAAAACTTCATCGGACGAGGAAAAATAATGAAAAGTGAGAGAATTATGAAGTGTGGACCGGTCATGGTGATCACGTGACCAACTGTTGGTCGCTTGAGCAACCCCCAAACCCTAATTAACGTCCTTTACTAGAATTGATGTAGAATTCTCATACGGACTCTGATTTTGATGGTCCGCCCCTTCATTCCATACGGAAAAGAATTTCTTATCTCCCAACTCGTAGGTTTTAGGTTTTGAGCTCATTCGGGAGGTGAAAACAGCCCGAAAGTAAAATTCAGGAAAGATTTAAGGGGCCGGTCCCACGATAAAACGAAGGAGTTTTGTTAAAATCAAGGAGTTTCCATGAGACGAAGGAAACACCATGAGATGATGGAAAATATTTATAAAATAAGGAATTGTGAGACTGGGACGCCGGTGGTCAAAGCACGGTCGGCCAGTTATGACCTTGGTCCCGTGGTGTCTCTTCCTTAGTTTTACATATTTTGATGATTTTATGAAGGATTCATGAATTTTGAGAAATTTGATAAATTTAGAGTGTTTTCATGAATTGAAGGAGTTTCCATGAGTTCATGGTCTTTGAAAAATAGCAAAATAATAAAATTTGGCCGTGTGAAATCATGGAGGCGTGACCGACCGGTCATGGCCCAATCCCACGAATTTTAATAATTTTTTAAATAATTTTTGGGTATTTTTTGATGATTTGAAGGAATTTTGAGAAAAATACCATGAAATCAAGGAAAACTAAGATAATTAATAATGAAATAAATAAAACAGGGCATGTGGGACCGGCTAGGGAATGGCCAAGGGCCGGTCCCACGAGTTTTCATAATTTAATTTAATTTATTATTATTTTGATGATTTAAAGGAATTTTTTGAGGAAAGGTACCATGAAATCAAGGAGTTTTTCATGAAATTAGAGAAAAATAATAATAATAAAATAATAAGGACCGTGAGGTGTGGGTAGAAATTTGGGACAAGGCATGGCCGGTCGGCCAATGGTCACGCCCACACACTTTCCTTGATTTTTTTGACGGACTCATAGAAGTACCACGAATCCGAAGAATTTCCTCAAGACGGAGATTTGATCAAACGAGAGAATTTTATCAAATCATGAAAAATAATAAAAGTGTATTAAAAATATAGAATTAGCGTGGAACTGACCATGACACGATGAGTTGATCGTGTGTCCGTGTCCCAGCACCTTGGTCAAATATTTTTAATTATTTATTATTTTCTTCCCTATTTTGCATAGGTTCATCGTTTCGTCGTATTTTGAAATACTCGTTCGTGCGATGATTGTTAATGCATCATCGTTGAATACACTTGCACCATTTGAAACAGGGCTTACTCAAAGGTAGCTCCGATGCCCGTTAATTATTTATTACCAATTCATGAAATTTGATGGAGAATAATTCATAAAACGAGTAATAAAATGGATAGATGTTTACTGTTAATTCATAGGATCGGCAGAAGATTCGACTATGAACTCAAAACAATGAGGTGATTATTTCCATTCTGTGGGATCGTCGTTGATTCGACCACGGGATCGGAGCAATGATATTGCCATTCCGTGGGACCGTCGTTGATTCGACCACGGAATCGGAGCAATCTTATTGCCATTCCGTGGGATCATCGTTGATTCGACCACGGAATCAGAGCAATGATATTGCCATTCCGTGGGATCGTCATCGTCGTTGATTCGACCACGGAATCGGAGCAATGATATTGCCATTCCGTGGGATCGTCGTTGATTCGGCCACGGAATCGGAGCAATCTTATTGCCATTCCGTGGGATCGTTGTTGATTCGACCACGGAATCGGAGCAATGATATTGCCATTCCGTGGGATCATCGTTGATTCGACCACGGAATCGGAGCAATCTTATTGCCATTCTGTGGGATCGTCGTTGATTCGACCACGGAATCGGAGCAATGAAGGGATAATTAACCTCATGGGTTTATGCCTAGCAGAATAAAATGCCTACGATATGAGCATTAATTAACCTGACATGACTTTTCGTTAAGCCATATCCTTTATATAGTCAGGTTAAACTCGATGTTTGTTCCTGAAGACGATATTGCCCCGTAGAGCCGTCCATCCCATGATACTATATAGAAATGACTGAAAGTATTCAGTATTCATGAGATTATGCCGTTGTCTAAACGTTGACTGCATATATACATGTACTCTGAGAGAAAGCACTCTCCATTGAGAATTCGATGAGAGACCCGTGTCTCAATACTCACATGCGATTGCTGAACCGGCGGTCCGTTCAATCATGAGTTTACGATTTTAGCCTTTGTTGAAAATCCACCATCTACACCTGTATGAATTAGAAAACAATTCTTTTTCTGCAAGTCAATCAATCAATATTATTATTATTCTTTAACTTTAACTTTAACTTTAACTTTAACTTTCTGTGTGTATTTATCTATGCAATTTTTATATGATATATCTATGCAATTTTTATATGATAGATGAATAATAACTTCATCATTCTCAAGTATTCCCATACTTTCCTCTATTATTCATCTGCAATATAAAAAATTGATTAAAGATTACATATTAATGGTAAATAAAATTTGCTTTAATATTGGCGATCTTATTGTCAGCAATAACTGCGTGAAATCGCAATTCTCGTAACATCTGCGAGTATTATCGCAGTAATCTTGTGGTGTTATTACGCCTTCCTAATTAAAGGTCTTATTTTTCCACGCTCCTTCTTTCTGCGACAAAATCGCAGGACATCTTTACATTTGCATGTATTGACCCATTGATCTTTCCTTATCTTTCTTTTTTGATTGTATTGCGACAATATGACAAGTCTAAGCTCTCTCGCGAGATCAAAGCCTCGTGACATTTCCGTCTTGCGATGAAATCGCAGGACGTCTCTACACTTTCATGCAAAAACCCATTGATCTCATATTAACATTTCTCTTGTGGCTTGTTGCCTCTGTATCATTTACGTAACGCGAATATATGACAGGCCTAAATGTTCTTGCGATCATAAAGCCCCATGACATTGCCGTCTTAAGACACTTATCAGCTCCTTAATGGAGGGTGCCGCCCTTATCTTACCCCTGGTTTCCCCTTCAAGGAGGGCACTTAGGCCATACAAGACTAGCTCCTCCCATCCAGATTTACCAACAACCAGCTGTTTTCGCAGCCTCTTTTCCTTTATGCCTATATGGCTTATAGTTTCAAGACTGCACCCTAAGTGGGGTTTTCTTCAGGCCAAGTGCATCGTAGCCAAGACTTACCAAGAATGGAAAGGAAGTTTCGTACGCCCTTGGCACCCTTGGCTCAACCGTGTACCTCGGCGCCTTGGTCATACTTTGCACTTCTTGGAAGAGATTCTCAGTCGTCCAACCAGGGTATAACCATATATAGTTGGAAATCCAAGATCTCTCTCCCGGATAGGTTTTCTTTAACCCCAACATCTGCATGACTCAGATCCAGCAACGGTATAACCTTACCCTTGAATCATGTCAAGAGATACCCCCTCCTATGACGCGCTATTAGGTCTTACATTTTCCTCTTACGAAATTTTATTCGCGAACTAGGGTGCACGCCATAAAGGTTCGTCTCATTCTTTAATCTCTGCGAAATTTTATTCGCGCTTCTCGCGAGTATTGTAACTCTGATAGAATTTCATAACTTTGATCTTCTTTCTTTTTGTAAAATCTTGCGATTCTCTCAAGCAGAATATTCTGTTCAATTACATATTTTTCAAACAAATCATTCATAGAGTTCTCTAAGGTTCATCATTTTACCTCTCTACTTACTATTTTCTGATTTTTCTTTTCTGTTACGTTTTACCGTTGTTTATTTTTCTGCGAGACACTCGCCATCAGCTTTCACATCCTCTTTCCGATCTATTACATCAATCATTAAACTTTCACATCTCTGTTGTTGTTTGATTTTGTACTTCCAATTGCTATTCTTTTCAGCTCTTTCTTCGCAAGACTTCATATCGATTTTATAACATTTCTCGCTTTCTCCCCAATCTCCTTTAATAACTCCAACACCTTTAGGATGAGGAAATTTGATACACTGGTGATAATTGGAGGCTACACCCAATATCCCGTGTAACCAAGGTCGTCCTATCAAGGCATTGTAAGGTGATTCGATGTCCACAACGCAGAATAAGATTTTTGAAGATATTCCTTTTAACGGTATATGCATTTCAATTTCCCCCTTTAGTTTGTTTGCTGTACCGTTAAATCCATAGATTTTATACGTTGTTGGTATCAAATCTTCATCTCTTCCACCCATGGTTCTATTGGTATGATAGAATAAGATATCAACTGAACTCCCGGTATCTATTAAGACTATGTTGATGGCCCAAGAGTCTTCAATTTTATCATCATTCTCCTCATCTTCTTCTTGCATTTGCTTTGGTTTTATCTCTAATCGTACCACCAATGGGTTGTCATGTTGTTCTCCAAGCTCTGGTATATCTTGCGCGGTGAAAGATAGAGTTTGTTTCTTCCATTCTTCTAATGGCGAGGCTCTCGCTATATTCATTATCTCTCTTCCATCTGTATTCCTCGCGAAGACTCTACTTAAAACATTATCATGGAAATCTTCTATAGTTCTGAATGAATGCACAATGGAGTTACAAAACAAATTCTTTGCTTTAGCCCCCACTTCTATCACGAATGTTTCTGCTCCTTTTACAACATTCACTCTGCGAGTTTCTGGCGCTGGCGGTAATTGATGAGGTTGTGGATGTCCCACTAGAAAGTTATTTAACTTCCCTGATCAATCATCCTCAAGATTATCCTCTTTACATTCCTACAATCATTTATTGAATGACCATGAAAGTGATGGTAAGGACAAAATTCTTGACTTCGATTGCTTGGATGTGGTTCTTTCCCCATGTTCCATGGCGATGGTATATTCTCCATCAGGATAATAGCTTCCCAAATTTTTTCTATACTGGCATTAAGAGGTGGCATCTTAATTTCTTCCCATATTATCTTTTGATTTCTTTGTCCTCTAAAGTTATTCTTCCTTTGTCCGCCATAAGTTTCTTGCGGCTGATCAAGTCTTTGAATCTTATTATTTCCACCGCGATTGTAATAATTCTTTTCCCTTTCATATTCTTCTTGATCTCGACTGCCCATCGCTACCAATTTTTGTTGGTTATCACTTACCACTTTCTCTTGTTGTGCCTGCGAGGTGCTCGCCACATTATTTATAATTTTAGGGAGTAAACTTCCACTTGCCGTTAGTGTGCTGGTGTTTGCGATTGGATATGATTCCATCTCATTTTTTTTCTCCTCCAAAGAAATGTACTCTTCCTGTAATTCTCGCTGTTCAATCATAGTGATTGTATTCTTGACTCTGAAAATTTGTATGTACAATAGATTGGTCGCGAACATTGCATTGATAAAATACAAGATAAGATATCTCTCGTCAACTCTTCCTGCCATATCACTGCACATTGTCTTCCATCTTATGGTTAAATGTTTCAGACTCTCGCCAACTCTCTGTTTTAACCCAAACACATCTTCAATACCCGGCCGCGTTAAATTGTTGCTAATATATGCTCCTCAAAATGTAGCTTGTAAGTGATCAAAATAAGTTATGGTATTTTTTGGTAATCCCTCGAACCATTTCAACGCCTCGCCAGTTAAGCTAGATGCAAAATATTTGCATAGCACAACATCATGATTCTCCCATTGTAGCATACATCTAACATAGGCTTTGACATGTTGAACAGCACAAGTAGTTCCATCAAAAATGCTGGTTAATGCTGGTAAATTGAATTTTGGAGGTATCCCTCTTAACTGTACTTCTTGGGTAAATGGAGTTCTCGCATCTTCTTCAATAGCTTCATCAAGTTGCCTTCTACCTCCTTCTATTATATTGTTTATCATTCCTCGCATTTCTGCTAGTTCTCTCAATATTTGCTCATTCTCAGCTGAGTTTTTTTCCATTGGCCTCTTTAACGCTGTTTCCCTTATTCTGCGTTCTTGCCTTTCTTGTCTTGTGAGATTTTGTGTATCTTCTTCTTCATCATCATCTATTCTTTCTCTGCGATTCTCTCTTTCATATTCTTCTTGATATCGTAACTGCCTATCTTCTTCTCTGCGGATTTCTTCATTTCTCCTCATTTATCTTTGTTGTCTCTCTATTCTCCTCTGTATCCTATCATACTCCTTCTGAATATTACCATTGTAGCGATTTTGCGTACGTCTCCTTTCTCGATTTTCATGATTATTTTGTCGCACTGCTTCTCAAAATTCATGTTCTTATACTTCTGCCCTTAATCTTTCCCTCTCGCGGGCTAGACGTGCTTGTTCGGCGTAATGATTCTCAATTTCTTCTTCAATCATTCTTTGATTCTCTCGCCCATGTAATATCCTTCTACCTTCTTCTGGATTTTCTTCTTCAATTTGGTTATTTCTTCCCTCTTGATTTCTATTGTCACGCGGATTATAGCGATCACCAATTATCTCTTCTTCTCTATTTTGCACTTCTGCTCGAGTATTTTCTCTAACATTTCTTATAGGGGAATTTTTCCTTGGTTCTTTTCTGAATGATCTTGAATTTGATCTAACAGTACTTCTTGATCTCCTTCTTTGTAACCTCAAATTCTCCATTCTTAGCTCATGATTTTGTCTTGTTAAATTCGCACGTTCTTCTGCCTCTAATCTTCTTTCTTCCTGTATTCTTTGCCTCAAATCATTTGTTATTTCATTTTCACGTCCTACATGAATTAATCCTCCATATATTTCTTGATTTCTTTCTCCTCCTTCTTCATTTCTCAATTTTCGATTTTCTGCCTCTTCTATCGAATTCGACCTCCAAGTATGCACACTCACTCTATCATAATCCACGTTCCTATCTCATGTTTGTGTTTGTTGATTCGGCTGTTGAATTGAACTTTCTGCTTCATTTGTTATTCTATTTCTTCCTGATCTTATCCTTAAAGATTCTTCCAATTCACCTGTTCCCTCACCTGCAAGTCTTTTACTTCTCCTCACATTTGTCGGTGGTTCTGATGTATTTCTTCTTCTTCTAGCCATTTCTTCAATTCTAATAATTCCTTCAAATCTTCAAATTTTAATTAGAGATTTCTTAGCTTGATTCTCCCTGTTTCTGGGCGCCAAAATGTAGTTGCAGGAATTCCTACACTACACCCTTGTTAAGATTCTATAGAAATCTGTTGGAAATCAATTAAACTTCAAAGGTTTAAACGACAATTTACTATTCAAATTTCAGAAATGTTTACAGAATTGGAAGAAATCAAGATTACAAATATTCTCTTGAGGTTTCTCTCTCCTCAAGACTCTTTCATCTCTCAAAAATACATCATCATTTTCTGGATTTATCGAGCCCTTTATATAGGGATTTACATAATGGATGACAGCTAAGTTTTCCTCCTATTTCGGATCTATTTTGCGATCTCATCGCGATCGCTACAATGTTCTCTATTGCAAGAATGATGACCATCGTAGGATCAACATATTCTTCCTTTATTTCTTCCATCGTCAGCTTCTTTTGGATATTCTATGACGCTCGTGAAACGTTGTTAAAGAATTGGTTGTGACGCTCGCAGAAACGTTGTTAATATCGCAAGAATAGCGTTGTAGCGATATTCTGGTCCTACAGAGTCAGAGGTTGACTTGAATCCATATTGTGAGTAAGATGCAAACAAACATGGCGTAAGTCTAGAATCTAGAATACCAACATTTACCAAAAAGTTTGCACATCCTGAAGCATTGCATAGGCCGTTCGCCCGCAGCTTGATGGTTTTTGCTTCAGGAAAGAGACCGTTTTTTTGTGTGTGTTTTTGAAGCATGAAAACATTATTAGAATTAAACGGCAATTACACCAGTGTATATGATACTCAAGGAGTCATCCATTACAATTTGATTGATGCATAGTGGGGTTGTACAATCCCAAAGTAAAGTTGTAAGATTCTTTAATTAGTTATTGTCCACTGTCAAATTGCCAGTCCATCTGTCGCTAGATTACCTTCCCGTAGTTGTGGTTGACAATGTAGTGGGGGATCTGGCTCATGATTTGTTTGGTTTCAGATATCATTCCTGAGATGTACTAAGGCGCACCGGTGTATGAGGTTAGTAATCGAAACATATTTTTTGAGTCGGTTTCAAATTGAACCTTTGGAAAGCTTCGTTCTTTTTCCATCTTGGACGCTATGAGCATTTTCCATGACTCATATGTGAGAGCGGTGGGATTCCTAATGGTTGTGATGCGGCTAACAGAGTGTTGGCTAAAGCATCCATGTAAATGAAACCTGCTCCATTTATTCCGAGTATCCTTGCGTTGCTCCGTCTGTGTTGATCTTGATCCAGTCCATACTAGGTTTGATCTAACCTATTAAGATTGTTGTAGACTTTCGTGTTCCATTTCTTTGATTTACGGGAGCTGGTATTCCAAATAGCACATGAGGGAGGTTCTTTTATGCCCAAGACAACTCTTATTGAAGACTGAGATCCATTACCTCGATTTGATTGTCTTTGTCAATAAATTTAATCATTACTAGTTATCCATAAGGACCATATTAGGAAACATGCCGCTCCTTTGCCATCACTAGTTATCTTGATGTCTTGAAAACGTTGTTGTTCAGCCCATCTTACTGCTTCCTTCACTTCTAATGTTTCCCCGATGTCTGCACTAGTTGTGAGATCCAGTTATATACCTGCAATAAATGACATTTTTGGTTGGTTCCAAAAGATTTAACAGTAAGCTTCTTACAACAAGCCGAAAAACAAACTTCACTAAACGATTCTTTTTGTTTTAGGTGTGCATTTCATGTAGGGCTGTCAATGGATGCTAACGTAACGGATAATGGCTCTTCCACTGCCGTTGCCATTAAAAGTTAGCGGATATCCGTTATCCGTTAATTTCCGCCGGAAATAAGAAATCAAATCCATTGCCGTTACCATTACTTAACGGAATATCGGATAATTATCCATTACCGTCCGTTAACAAAATTTAGTGCAACGTATTTCCTAGTTAGCAACGGATATAGACGTTGTGAAGGGTGCAACGTCTATATCCGTCCTCCTTTCTATTTTTTAATTCTTCTTTTCAATATTTAATGCAACGTATTTCCTATTTCGCAACGGATATAGAAGTTGTGAAGGGTGCAACGTATATATCCGTTGCACATCCCCAAAATCAAAGCGTTGCTAAAACCAGGATTTGGTGTAATGTTGTATGCTATCGGATAACGGAACTAAGCCTAACGGAAATGCTAGTTCCACTGCCGTTATCCGCTAAGGGAATTATCCGTTAACTTAGCGGTATCGGTTATCCGTTATCCGTTATGTCGGACGGTAGCGGTAACGGCAACCGGATTATCGGTATCGTATTTCGGATTATCGGTTTCCATTGACAGCCCTAATTTCATGGCTTACTAAACAAAAATGCAATCCAAATAAAAAATATTAAAGGAAAGTGTTATATATGAAGAACAAGATCCCATTTACGTAAAATTTGGTTAGAACTAATAGACTTTCAAGTCTCCTTGTCACAAAACCAAAAAAAAAAAAAGTTTGCTTAGTATGAACAATCGGTTCCTCCACAGATTTGCGCCTTGTTCCAAAAACCTATACCATTTCATTCTCCAAATATTCTAAATGGTGGCGCAGTGAACCACTTCCAGAACTTTTTTTGCAACGACCTCTAAGAACATTTCATTCTCAAGCAGTAAACAACTACATCAGCATAGCTCGAAGAGGCCGAGAAATGCGAAAAGCTTTTATGAAGTACTCCCATATTTCAAAGATAATATCACTAAATAAAAATATGATCAGTAGTTTCCTTATCCATGTAACTAAACATAATTTTAGTAGGTAAAGAGTTGTTTAAAAACAACTCATAACATGAAGCTCACTTTATTTGGAATATCATTTTTGCATTCTTATCAGTCTGTTAACCTTTATCATAGGATGAGCGCTCCGTGAGGCCTCGAAATAGGGGAGAGTTTATTGATATTGATGACAATCCTCATCTTAGAGAGATAAGGAGAAAAAATCAAGAAGATAAAATATCTCGGTTATTTGTACATGCCTGTCTTATGAAAATTTCTTTCTAAAAGTGCTTAAGATTATACAATCAATGATTTTTCATATTAATCTCTAGGATTTTGCTCTTCCAAGCATTAAGGGAAGCAAGAAAACTGATGTAGGTATCTTGTTTGTACCATTGTTTGTGATGATTTTGAAAGGAATATTAAATTTTATGTTGTTGCTGCTTTTAGGGGGATATTTGAATGATGACCGAGAAAAGAATGGTACTCAAGAATCTTCAAAGGATAATGAAGGAAGTCGACGTGATTCCGAGTCGAATGAACAAAATGATGGTCCTTATGAATTATGATGATAACGACATCCCTGACTCTCTAAATGGCTTAAATACCACCTGATAGGTGTCTAAAACACCGTATTATTTATTTAGTATTTATGCTTTCTTTGCTATTTTTCTTGTAAAATATGTATCTTATGTTTTTTTTTTGAGTATTTAGGTACTTTGGAGTCATTTGGATCAAAAGAAGAGGAAACACGGCAAAAGCGTTGGAAGCGGATTGCGTCTCATTATTTGCTTTTATTTCTTCATCTCTGTCTGAAAAGTATGTCCGCTTTAGTGATGCAATTTCTGTCTGAAAAGCATGACAACTTTAATGATGTTAAGATATAGAAGAGAAGAAGTGGATTTGAGATGCAAGAGGCGGCTGCAGTTGGTGGAAGAGCGTTCAGTTGGAGCGAAAAAGGGCAGAAGAGTTATTTCACAAACAAACATTATTTGGAGCACAACTAAGGATAAGGGGCTAGAAATTCGGTTAACCCTTATCAAGAACTGATCATCCATTATAAGCATCCTATTCTGGGGTGGTTTCTATTCTGGGGTGTAACCATCCACCCAAACTACCCGACCCTAAACTGAAACTTGTCTCTCATTCACTCAATCATTTGCTACTGAATGAGAGAAAAGAGAAAAGCTGTGTAGCAGCTGCTAAAATCAAGAGAGTTGCTGGGAAATTCAGGGAGAGATCGAGATGGAATTTAGGGTTCAAATCTGAGAAGGAAGAAAAGGGGTTTTTGAGCTGAGCAGTTTATAATGATTGTTGCAGGGTTTTGGTTCAAATTTGAATTTGAATCTGTATGTTACAGATGAGTTGAATTAGGTTTTTATTCTGGTGCTGTTCTTGTAGTGCAAAAGAATATTAAAGGGGCGATTAAAGCTACAGGATGGCAGTAGTGAATTGGATTCAGGGAGATGCTGGTGGATGTTTACTGAGAGCTCCAGAAGCTGTTAAAGGATGAATTAGGTAATGGTGGTGGTTGCTGGTTGTCATGGAGCTGGTTGAGTCTCTGGTGAAGCTAGATTGCAGTTGGGTATCAGGTGATGTTAATGGCCTGAATTGAAATGGTAATTTGCTGTGGTTAGAGCATGATGGTTGAATGGCAGAAGTGGTGCTAGATTTTGCACTGGTGGTATTTAACTGAAGTTGTAGTGGTGGGAGAATTGTGTATGACTTGAAGGTGAATTGCAGGTTAAATTGAAATACAACTGCTATTTTTGGGGAATTACAGTTATGCCGCAATGCAATAATGGTGATGCTCTAAGTCTCAAATGGTGTTGCAGTATGCAGTTCAGGTGGTGATTATGCTCAAGGGATGGAGCTGTAGGTTATGAACTACAAGGCTGAATGATATGAGATATGGTGGCAGTGATTGAGATAGAGATGATGCAGTGGTGGACATGAAACAGTATTGTGCAATGAGTTGCAGGTCTTTGGGACAGGTGGAGTTTGCAAGTGAACTGCAGTTGGTAAAGCTCCTGAGTGTGTGTCATTGCAGGTGATGCAGTGAGGAGCTGATGCTAGTTATGGTGATTGCAACAGGGGAGTAACATGTGCTGGATTGCAGGGCATTGGTGGTTGGAAGTATTGCAGGTTTGCAGGGAATGGCTGAGTTATGGTGGGATGTATGCTATGGAAGAGCTGGAATGCAGTTAGCTGCTCTTGCAGTTGGAATGAGTGATGCACTAAGCAGGGAAGAGAGCTGGCTAATTTGAAGTTGTAACTAGAGATAAGTCAGCTGGTGGTTGAACTGGTTGGCTGTGAAGCAGCTGGTGATATGATCTTGGTTGGGTTTAGTGGCTTAGAGGAGGGGAGTCGAGGAGGAATTCAGGAGCTGTAGCTGTCAACATGGGAGTTGTTGTTGTGTTCATGGTGGAGTGCAAGAGAAGTGTAATTGCAGGCAGTTGTGGTTCTGGTAGAACATCTGCCATTTCTGGGGTCAGTGCTTGAATTGGCCTAGTTCAAGATGGAGCTAAATGGCAGCTGAAAGGAGTGAGCTGGTGGTAATGGAAGGGCCATTATGGCTGGAAAGGATTGCAACTGGGTTGGCATGGCAACCAAATCAATTCAGCTCTGACCAGTTAGCTTAATTAGCAAAGTCAGATGCTGATTCGGTGATGACTCATTTTGACTCGGCATGACTCGGTTTTTGACCCGAGTTGAAGCGTTTGACCCGAGTTGGATCGTCGTCTGTTGACCGGTTTGACTTTTCAGTGACCGGCTGTGACTTTCCGGCCAGTTTCCGGCCAAAAACCCATTTTTCCGGTGAGCGCTTTTGGGACAGATTTTCTACATGAGTTTCTCTCACACGTGGGCTTGGTGGATTTCCAACTAATGGACTTTGAAGACAAAACCTATTTTTGGAAGGAGAAAAAGTTATAAAAAGGAAGTTTTCTACACAATTTGGGATACAACGTTTTATTCTATTCTTGGAGCTTTTGCAGAGAACTACTTCTAGGGTTTGCTTTCTTTTATGTTTTATCTTATTTCTTTGAATATTATGATGATGAACTCCATGAATATGAGTAGCTAAATACAATAATTGGTTATGGGATAAAAGTTGATTTCTTCAAGCATGTTATTTGATTCTATGAATTAGTTTTGTCTCAATTTTATCGTTAATGATTCATCGTTTATATTATCATATGATTTGAATGCTAGTTTGGTTGAGTCCGGAATCAATTGGATTTGTTTTCATCTCTAAATCTATATTAGGGTTTTCAATACGTAAAAGTTGTTATCTCTGATTTCTAGTAGCATCTTGTGGTTAATACTTGTAGTGATACATCTTTTTAATCGCATATGAATCATAACCTTTGTTAAAACGAATTAGTGCTTTTACACGTTTGTTTGCATCGATTAGTCTTATTTCATAGAACTTATTGCTCTTAGGGAGTTAAATCTAATTGTGCTTTTACACTTTAGGTTGCTTTTTAAGAAGATTTCACAATAGCATCTTTTAATGTTGTTTGTGATAAAATCAGGAAATAAACGGGATACTCTTGCGATCAAGATATCCTAGGACTTTTGATAATTGAGAGATTAAATACCAATTCTAATCATAGATGAAAAATATATGTTTATGAATGATACTATCCTTTGACCAATATCTTCTCCTTATTGATTATTCCAACTATTTACTTTGATTTATTTAGTATTATTACTTAGATAAAAACAAAAACACACCTTGGGTTATTTGGTTACTTAAGAATCTGAAAATTGCATAACAACAATCGCCTCTTTGTGGATACGAACTCTTTCTTATCGAATACTATATTCATAATTAGTAAAGTGAGGAAGTGAATTATTTTTGACGCATACGACACGCATCAAATTTTGGTGTCGTTGCTGGGGAGGCATTCGGCTTGTTATCTAGTTTTTAGTTTCTTTTTATTATTTTTCTGCTTGCATACTTGTGTTTCATTTTTTTGTCTTGTTTCTCACTTGTTTGCGAGAATTGTTTTTCAGGTACCTAATCTCTGGCTTCTAAAGATTGGAATTATCCAAGGTGCGGGATAGATACTCGAAAAGGCACAATACTCCAACCAAGGCAAGGCACGACGGAAGAACACGACTTGGAAGTAGAACACGAAGCTCTTCAGCAAGAAGGAGAAGGAGTAGAACACGAGATTCCTTTTGAAGAATAAGTTGAAGAATAAAAAGCAATGGGTGACCCTGCAAATCGTTCACTAAAAGACTTAGCTTCTCACAAGCTGGATATACAGCAGGGTTGCATTCAAACCGACTCTACTTTTGAAATCAAGCCGGGACTTCTTAGAGAATTACCAAAGTTCCATGGCTTGGTGAATGAAGATCCAAACAAGCATCTTATGGATTTCCACACCATTGTCATGGCTATGCTCCCAGCAAATATGGAGGCGGATGGTGCTATGTTGAAGGTTTTTAGGTTCTCATTGTAAGGTAATGCTAAGGATTGGTTATACTACTTGCCTTCCGGGAGTGTTACAACTTGGAATGGGCTCAAGAAACTCTTTTTAGAGAGATATTTTTCTGCATCTAAGGCTACTCAAATTCGCAAGGAGATTTGTGGAATGAAGCAAAACGTGGGAGAATCGTTATATGATTGTTGGGAACGATACAAGAGATTGGTGGCAATCTGTCCTCATCACCAATTCAACGATGCCATGATCATCCAATACTTCTATGAAGGAATCCAATCAAGTGATAGGAATCTTATCGATGCAGCGGGTGGTGGTGCACTAGTGAGCAAGACGGTGGCACAAGCTAGAGAGTTGATTGAAAACATGGCAGCAAACTCTCAACAATTCTTGAATCGTGGTTCGGATGTGCTTCTTCAGAGAGTCAATGAAGTAAGCGAGGTGGAGGAACTTCGTCAACAAATGGGAAACATCACAGCAATGCTACAACAAGTTTCAGCCGTTGTGATACCAAGTTCTCATGGGTATGAAGACATCAATGAGCAAGCTAATGTGGTTTTTCCAAATCAGCCAAGACGGTATGATCCTTATTCCAATACTTACAATCCGGGATGGAGAGATCACCCCAATTTTAGCTATGCGAACAAGCAAGGAGCGGTTCAACAACCTACTTTCAACAATTCGGGTGGATTTCAACCTCAACAACAACAATTCCAGCCGCGTCAACAATTTCAACAATCTCAATTTCAACAACAACAACCTCAAAATCAGGGGTCAAGTATGGAAGATTTGATGAAATCTTTTATGCAAAGAACAGAGAGCACGATGAAAGAGTTGCAAACCCAAGTTGGTTCTATGGCTCTTGAATTGAACCAAATGAAGGCACAAAATAGTGGGAAACTCCCTTCTCAACCTATTAACCCAAAGGAGGGTGTCAATGCGATTACGTTTAGAAGTGGTACATAACTTGTGCAACCCGAAGTTGCTGATTCGGGCGAGGTGGAAACACCAAAGGAACCTGTTTTGGAGGAGAAGAATGAGGATTCTCCCCAAACTTCTGAGGTACCTATTCCTAACTCTAAAACTCCTATACCTACTTATGTTCCTCCTTTACCTTTTCCTCGCAGATTTGCAAATTCTAAGAAGGAGGCACTAGAAAAGGAGATTTTAGACGTTCTTAAGAAGATTCATGTGAACATACCACTCATTGATGCTATAAAGAAAGTTCCAAAGTATGCAAAAGTGTTAAAGGACTTGTGTACCAATAAGAAAAGGCTCAAAGGTAATGAAGTGCTTAGTGTGGGGGAGAATGCTTCGGCGATCTTACAACACAAACTCCCACTGAAATGCAAAGACCCGAGCAGCTTTGACATCCCCGTCACAATTGGTACCACTACATTTAACAAAGCAATATTAGACTTAGGTGCATCCGTTAATGTTATGCCTGCATCTATGTATAAGTCACTTGATTTAGGTCCTCTCAAAAAGGCTGAAATTGTGTTGCAATTATCCGATCGCTCTAATGTTTACCCAATGGGTATTGTTGAGGATGTTCTTGTGCAGGTTAATCAACTAGTATTTCCAGCAGACTTTTGTGTGTTAGAGATGGATGAAGATTCACCGGACTCGTCTCTTCCATTGCTACTTGGGCGTCCCTTCATGAAAACGGCGAAGACCATTATTAATGTGGATAAGGGAACGCTAACTATGGAGTTTGATGGAGAAGTAATACGTTTCAACATTTTCGAGACGATGAGATATCCTAGTGATGTCCATTCTTGCTTCTCCGTTGATGTGTTGGATACATTGGCACAACAAATGTTTGAATTGAATGGTGATGATGCTTTGGAAACCGTTTTAACTACATCCATTGATAATGGTGTAGAGTGTGATAATGAGGTTAAAGAAGCCCTTGGTGATCTCAACTCACTACAAGGATGCCCGGAAACTCATAATATCTCTTTTATTTCTTTACCATGCAGTGATGAAAAACTTTTACCCTCTATTGTTAAATCTCCAAAGTTAGAATTGAAACCTCTTCCAAGTCACCTAAAGTACTTGTACTTGGGTGACAATGAAGAGTTACCTGTGATTGTTTCTAACGAGCTTTAGTGAATTACAGGAGCAAAAACTTCTAAGGGTGCTAAGGAAGCACAAGACGGCCATAGGATGGACAATTGCCGATATCAAGGGTATAAGCCCTGCCGTTTGTATGCACAAGATCCGTTTGGAGGACGATGCAAATCCTACAAGGGAAGCGCAGCGTCGTTTGAACCCCCCTATGATGGAAGTTGTGAAAAAGGAGATACTCAAGCTTTTGGAAGTGGGTGTTATCTACCCCATATCCGATAGCAAGTGGGTGAGCCCGGTACAAGTTGTACCAAAGAAATCAGGTGTGACCGTGGTGGAGAATGATGAGAATGAACTTGTCCCAACTCGTGTGCAAACCGGTTGGAGGGTTTGTATTGATTATAGGAAATTGAATGCCACTACTAGAAAATATCACTTTCCATTACCTTTTATTGATCAAATGATTTAATGTTTAGCTGGACACTCTTATTATTGCTTCCTTGATGGCTATTCAGGTTATAATCAGATTGTGATAGCACCGGAGGATCAAGAGAAAACCACTTTCACTTGTCCTTTTGGTACTTTTGCTTATAGAAGGATGCCTTTTGGCTTATGCAATGCTCCAGCTATTTTTCAAAGGTGTATGGTAAGTATATTTTCAGAATATGTTGAAAACATAATCGAAGTGTTCATGGACGAATTTAGTGTCTTTGGTGATTCATTTGACCTTTGTTTGAACAATTTGTCACTAATCCTTGAACGATGTGTTGTAAAAAATCTTGTGCTTAATTGGGAGAAGTGCCATTTCATGGTAACTCATGGCATAGTTTTAGGCCATATAGTATCTTCTAAAGGCTTGGAAGTTGATAAATCTAAGATAGACCTTATTCGTGCTCTAACCCCTCCCATTACGGTGAGGGATGTACGCTCTTTTCTTGGTCATGCAGGTTTTTACCGTAGATTCATCAAGGATTTTTCCAAGATAGCATCACCACTTTGTACCTTATTGCAAAAAGATGTGGTTTTTAACTTTGACGAAAAGTGTGTGGAGGCATTCAATCGTTTGAAAGAACTTTTGATTTCAGCTCCTATCATTAAACCACCGGATTGGAGCAAGCCTTTTGAGCTCATGTGTGATGCAAGTGACTATGCGGTTGGTGCGGTGCTTGGGCAGCGTGTGGGGAAGATACCTCATGCTATTTATTATGCTTCTAGAACGTTAAATGAGGCCCAACAAAACTACACAACCACTGAAAAAGAGTTATTAGCTATTATTTTTGCTTTGGAAAAGTTTCGCTCTTATCTAATTGGTACAAAAGTTGTTGTCTTTTCAGATCATGCAACACTTAGGTACTTGCTTACAAAGAAAGAGGTGAAACCGAGGCTCATACGATGGATTCTACTCTTGCAAGAGTTTGATATTGAAATCAAGGACAAGAAAGGAATTGATAACACTGTTGCGGATCATTTGAGCCGTCTTGATGTGTACAAGGAAGCTATCCCATTGCGTGAAAGTTTCCCGGATGAGCAACTATTCTCAATTGCGTTTGCGGAACCATGGTATGCGGATATTGTGAATTACTTGGTGTCTAAACAAATCCCAAAGAACTTGTCTCGTGCTGAGAGGGACAAACTTAAGAGGTTAGGGAACCAATATATATGGGATGATCCATACTTGTGGAAACATGGCAGCGACCAAGTCATACGAAGGTGCGTTCCCGAATCTGAATTTAACTCTATCTTGTCTTTTTGTCACTCCTATGCTTGCGGAGGACATTTTGGGAGTAAAAGAACAGCTCACAAGGTACTTGAAAGCGGTTTCTATTGGCCAACCTTATTTAAGGATACACATATATTTTTCACAACTTGTGATAGGTGCCAAAGGACAGGCAATCTAGGTGCCCGAAATCAAATGCCACAAACTTTTATTCAATTTATTGAAGTTTTTGATGTATGGGGTATTGATTTTATGGGTCCTTTTGTCAACTCCCATGGGAATTTTTATATCTTACTTCTTTGTTGATTATGTCTCGAAATGGGTGGAAGCTAAGGCCACCCCAACTAATGATTCTAAAGTGGTTTCAGATTTTGTGCAAGCTAACATTTTTGCAAGGTTTGGAATTCCAAGAGCCATAATTAGCGATGGGGGTTCTCACTTCAAAAACAAGTTCTTACACGGATTGTTGAAGAAGTACAATGTGTCGCACAGGATTGCAACACCTTATCATCCCAAAACCAATGGACAAGCCGAGGTGTCGAACCGAGAGGTGAAATCCATTCTAGAGAATACGGTGAATCCAACGAGGAAGGATTGGAGCATGCGACTTAATGATGCTTTGTGGGCTTATAGAACCGCATACAAGACACCTATTGGGATGTCTCCCTTTAGGCTTGTGTATGGTAAACCTTGTCACTTACCCGTGGAGATTGAACATAAGGCATTTTGGGCTATTAAGCAATGCAATATGGAGCTAGATGGGGCTGGAAAGCAAAGGAAGTTACAACTCCAAGAGCTAGAGGAGCTTCGCAATGATGCATTTGAAAGCTCTCGCATTTACATGGAGAAAACTAAGGCATTTCATGATTCTATGATTTCTAGAAAACAATTTTGTGTTGGGCAGAAAGTGCTTTTGTTTAATTCTCACTTGGAATTATTTCCGGGTAAATTAAGGTCACGTTGGATCGGACCTTTTATTGTTACTAATGTGTTTTCTCATGGTGCTATAGAAATTCGTAGCATAGCTACAGGAAAGGAGTTTAAAGTGAATGGACACCGGCTGAAACCATATTATGAGAACTTTACTTCCGAAGTTGTGGAAGGTGTGAACTTTGTGGATGCACTCCCTCTGGAGGATCCTAGTGAACAAGGAGAACGTCGGGCTGACGACTTTAAACCAAGCGCTAAGTGGGAGGCAACCCACCGGTTTTGTATCTTTACCTTTATCTTTTTATTCTTTATGCATTTTATCTTTATTTTTCTTGTTTTTGCATATCATTTGCGGAATTTCCCACCTTGACTTTCTTTGGACGATTCAATTTTACATTGAGGACAATGTAAAGTTTAAGTGTGGGGGAGCATTTATATGTTTGTATAGTTTGTTTTAGTGTGTTTTATGCCTTTAGTAAAAAAAAACAAAAAAACAAAACAAAAAAACAAAAAATCAGAAAATTAGAAAAACCAAGAAAAAATTGTGCTTTTTGAACTCCGAAATCTAGAAACTTGTGCCTTTAGGATGACACCATTAGTGGATGGAACCATTTTGATTGCAGGAGTTGAGGAACCGATTAACTAAAAGGGACGAACATAGCTCTAAATCACAATTAACATGATAGTTGTTACCATATCTCGGAATATCACCATATTGCATTCTATTTTTTTTTCTTCCATATTTATCTATTGTTCTCTAAGTGCTTTGGTGGGTCACTAAACATCGACGTGTTATTACTGCTAGGATGAAATAGAGTGATTGAGTTACTAAAAAAATAAAAAATGAATAAATGAAAAGAAAAAAAAAGAAGAAAAAAAAAGACCGACCAATTAGACCAAACGGAATAAAATGACACTTGGGAATAGCAGTATGTGTGAAACCTAGTCCCTGTATCCGTCGCCTAAACAAGCGTGGAATGCAGGATCCAAGGCAACTATCATGTACTTGGTGACAAGAATCATGCGCTTGGATCCAGTTTGATCCAATCATGTTGTCTAAAAAAAAATTTAAAAAAAAAAGAAAAAAAAAAGAAAAGAAAAAAGAAAAGAAAAGTTTTATATTGGTTGAATAAAGTCACTTTTGGTTCCCTTGTATATGCCAGTGAGTTGATGTAGAATTCAAACCAAATAGATCAATCCAATAGGTGTAGGCTCATCTTGGAAGTGACCTTCAGACAGATATGGGAAACATCGATCACTTGTGAACATTCGCCAACATCTACAACTATATCCATCTTCTTAATCTTTTCATTATGATTGTGGTTTGTTAGTTTCCGAGTATTATGGCTTGTTCAACTATCTAATTATGACTTTATCTACTAATATATGAATTGAATTTGTGCAAGGTACCTCCTCCTGTAGTCATTCGTTGATTTGTCACAAATAGATGGAGTTGGAAATATAGGTTTTGTAGGCAGACCTCTTGTAAACCTTCACGAGACTAAAACTTGTCCACTAGGGACACCTAGGGGTTCAAAGGCTTGTTATTTATGCTTAAAGTGACCGTAACCTCGACGAGATGGAGTTGTATGTATCTTTTAGAATTATTTTGATTTGCTCGAGGACTAGCAAAGTCTAAGTGTGGGGGAATCTGATAGGTGTCTAAAACACCGTATTATTTATGCTTTCTTTGCTATTTTTCTTGTAAAATATGTATCTTATGTTTTGTTTTTGAGTACTTTGGAGTCATTTGGATCAAAAGAAGAGGAAACACGGAGTTAAACTTGGCAGAGCACAAGAAGAGAAAGAAATAGAAGATAATAAGAGAGTAGGCGAAGATAATAAATCTGCAGCCTCTCTATGTCATATATAAATACTGGATACAACGGACCTATATTAGGAAAACATCTAAATAGGGCAACTAGATCCCTAAAATAAAGGAATCCTATTACTTGACCAATAGGTAAACTATAATAACCTATAATAACTCTAACATCCCCCCTCAAGCTGGAGCATACAAATTAAAAATGCCCAGCTTGTTACATAATCTATGGAAAGATGAAGGTTGAAGAGGTTTGGTAAGTATGTCGGCCAACTGTTCTTCGGATCTTACATAAGGACAAGTAACTTGTTTCCTTATCATCTTCTCACGAATGAAATGACAGTCAACTTCAATATGTTTGGTACGTTCATGAAAAACTGGATTACTCATGATGTATCTCGCAGCTTGATTGTCACAAAACATTTGCATAGGTAGTCTAACATTAACACCCATTTCTCCTAGAAGGGATTGCACCCATAGCATCTCGCAGATAGTGTGAGACATAGCCCGATATTCAGCTTCAGAACTAGATTTAGCTACAACTTGTTGCTTCTTACTACGCCAAGTAACTAGATTACCACCAACGAATGTACAATATCCTGAGGTCGAACGCCGGTCTACTTTATCTCATGCCCAATCAGCATCCGAGTAACCCATCACTAAACCTAGTGAATCATTTGTTTTCTTATACAATAAACCACGACCAGGAGAACTCTTAAGATAACGAATGATCCGACATACAGCTTCAAAATGTGGTTTTCTAGGTGCGTGCATAAACTGACTAACAACACCAACTGCGTAGTAATATCAGGGCGAGTTACAGTTAAGTATATCAACTTCCCAACGAGCCTCCGGTATCGACCAACATCATTAAACAGTTCTCCTTGCTCATTACATAACCTCACAGAATAGTCCATTGGAGTGTCGGCGGGCTTTGAACCAAGAAAACCCATCTCAGAAATAAGATCCAAGGTATATTTCCGTTGAGAAAGACTTATACCTGCCTTAGAACGAGCAACCTCAATTCCCAAGAAATAGCGCAACAATCCTAAATCTTTAGTATGAAATTTCTGGATGAGGTAATGCTTCAAGTTGGATATACCTTGAGAATCACCTCCGGTAATGATAATATCATCGACATACACAATAAGAATTATGCTTCCAGCGGAAGAATGCCGGACAAACACGGAATGATCAGAAACTGCCCGAGTGAAACCATAATCTTCCATAACACTACTAAACTTATCAAACCAAGCACGTGGAGATTGTTTCAAACCATACAATGCTTTCTTAAACTTACAAACTAGGTGTTCCTCACCTTTCTTTTCATAGCCTGGCGGTTGTATCATGTATACTTCCTCTTGAAGATCTCCATGTAAGAATGCGTTCTTTATATCCAGCTGATACAAGGGCCAACCTTGGTTAACAGCTACAGAAATAAGTATACGAACTGAATTTATTCGATCAACAGGAGAGAATGTCTCGGTATAATCCACCCCGTACATCTGCGTATATCCCTTTGCAACTAAACGAGCTTTCAACCTTTCAATAGACCCATCGGGATGATATTTCACCGTATACACCCATCGACATCCAACTGTTTTCTTACCTGGTGGTAATTTGGTATACTCCCAAGTTCCATTCTGATCAAGTGCATATTTCTCCTCATCCATAGCGAACTTCCACCTAGGCATTTTCAATGCTTGCACATGTGACTTTGGAATCGAAATCGTTGACATGGCCAAAGCATGCGTATATAAAGAAGGAGAAAGACGATGATATGATATAACAGCTGATAATGGATGTTGAGTACAAGAACGAACTCCTTTCCGTTGAGCAATAGGCACTTCCAGGTCATCAGTGATTGGAGATGGTATCGCAGATGAAGCTCCAAGGACTTTAGAATTTTCATCAGAAGATGATTCGGGCTCCCAGGGATAAACTGTTCTTGCATTGGATCGTTGATTTACTTGTATGGGACGAGAAGGATTTGACACATTTATGGGACGAGCAGGATAAACTTTTCTTGTCTTGGATCGTTGATATACTTGTATTGGACGAGCAAGATTTGACACATCGGAAATGCTATCCAACGAAGATTCTATTGTTGCTGGAGAGGAAACAACTGGCACCGACTGATCTACAGATACCGGAGTGGAGTTGGACTGAGAAACAACAAAATCAGGAACAGAATTTGAGTTATCCGGAATTGGAAGAACATGTAGAGTTACAGAGTTGTCCCTATGTCGACCATCTAAAACATCCAGATCAATAATGGTACCTGAAGATGAGAAATACGGAGTGGACTCCAAGAAAGTGACATCAGCACTAACATAGGAACGACGAGTAGTCGGACAATAACATCGGTATCCTTTTTGATTACGAGAATAGCCTAGAAAAATGCACTTAACAGACCTTGGAGATAATTTATCACTGCTCTTAGGACCTAGAATATGCACAAAAGCCACACAACCAAATACTCGTGGGATGACTGAAAATGGGGAAACTTCTGGATATAAAAGTGAGAACGGAGATTTATGCCCCAATACTGATGTAGGCATCCTATTAATCAGAAAATTTGCAGTCAAAACAGCATCAGCCCAAACATTCATCGAAATCATAAGGGTACGAGCAACATCTAAAAGGTGACGATGTTTACGTTCGGCTACACCATTTTGTTTAGAGGTATATGAGCAAGATGTTTGATGAATAATACCATGGTCAGCTGAAAATTTAATCATACAATTTTGAAGATACTCGGTAGCATTGTCAGAACGAAAGATTTTGATTTTCTTTTCAAATTGGGTCAGGATTTCATTATAAAAGGTATGGAATATATGTGGTAACTCAAAACGATCTTTCATAAGAAATAACCATGTCATGCGAGAAAAGTCGTCAACAAAAATGACATAATATTGGAAATTCAATACACTCTTTGTATGATAAGGACCCCATATGTCTGAATGTACTAAAGAAAACGGACTCGACTGACGACTACGAATACTACTAGGAAAGGAATTGCGGTGATGCTTGCCAAGTTGACAAGATTCACACTCCAACTTAGAAACTGGACTCAAGTTACTAATAACAGACCGTAACTTCTCGATTGAAGGATGACCAAGGCGGCAATGCCATTGAAATGGAGAAACAGATGCACTAAAGACTGACGCAGTAGGTTTATCAAGATCCGGATAATAAAGTCCATCCCTTTCATGCCCCGAACCAATCTTCTTTTGTGTCTGAAGATCCTAAAAAACACAATGAATGGGATAAAAGGTGATTGAGCAATTAAGGGATTTCGTTAGCCGACTCACGGATACTAGATTAAATGGAAACTTAGGAACGAACAAGCTAGAACATAGACGAAGGTTCTTGGTGGGATGAAGATCACCCTTCCCAAAAACAGAACGAGTGGATACGTCAGCTAATACAACACTTTAAGGGTTTAACTGAAACTTAGAGAAGATGGAGGGTATACCAAAAATATGAGCATTAGCTCCAGAGTCGATAACACAAGTAGAAGGAGTAGTAGTTCCTGCAAGGCAAGCTACGTTACCTTGATGATCTAATGTAACAGTAGAAGATAATGGATCAGATGGAGTTATGGCTTTCAAGTGTTGAATAAGTTGACCAAGTTGACTCGATAAATATTCATTATGATTAGCTCCAGGATCAGCAAACGATGATAACAGCTCTGCCTCACTGCAAACCTGATTTGCGGTTGCAGGTTTCCCATGTTTATCCCAACAATAATCAACTGTATGGCCTGGTATACCACAATAAGTGCATGGGAGACCGCGACCATAACTACGACCACTATTATCACCACGAATAGTTCGACCACCTCTGTGATCTCCTCGACCACCTCGACGATTTCCACGACCACCACCACGAGCAGTGCGACCACCACGATAATCTCCTCTACCACCATCACTGGTATATAAAGCAGAAGACTCTCGTTGACTCGTGGAAGAACTAGAACCACCACACATTGAAGCACGTTGAAGTCTAAAGAAAGCATTCGCAGCTGATGGAAGTGTATCACTGGCTAGTATTTGTTCTTTGAAAACTCTGTATTCAGAGTTAAGTGTAGATAAAAACAGCGCAACACGAAATTCTCCACGTTGCTTTTTCAGTTCTTCCAAGGAAGTAGTCAGAGGTTGATGTTCATCGAGTTCTTCCCATAAACCACGCAATAACCCAAAGTGCTCCACCAACGATTTTTCACCATGTTGGCTATTAAACAATCTTTCATAAATCTCATAGATCCTTGAACCATTTGAGGCTTGAGAGTACAACTCTTCTAGCGCAGACCAAACACTTCTAGCACTATTCATAAACTGAACGTTTCGGAACACATGAGGTTCCATGCTGTTCCATAACCAACTAAGAACTATTGCGTCATCTCGAACCCAAGTGCCGCCAGTAGATGATTCTTTAGCAGGTGGTTCACCTGTTATAAGATCTAGTTTGTCTTTTACAATTAGATAGACTCTAACAACATTCTTCCAACCAAGAAAATTATCTCCTCCGTTTAATTTAACAGCAGTAATAGACCTACCCATGTTATCACTTATATGGATACTAGTTCTATTTTCTGTTTTATTTTCTATCAACGGTTGCTTACCGTCTTCTCCCATCGCAACTATTCACTGATCTAGAAAACTTCTGAGCACCAATGTAGAAACTCTTCACGTAACAAGACTGGATCCACACAAACTCTACTATCAAGGACTAGAATATATAACTAACTTTTAATACTTCACCACAATTTATCTTCCAGTACCTTCAAACCAACCACAACGAACCCTAGATACACATCTTAGGGTTTTAACACATCACAAAAGAGGAAAAAAATAAATAAATCTGGTTTTAGTGATAGTCTACCAGCAATAGAGATTGAAGGTAGCCTACCAACAATGGAAGAGGAAAGAAGATGGCTGTGATACCAAGTTAAACTTGGCAGAGCACAAGAAGAGAAAGAAATAGAAGATAATAAGAGAGTAGGCGAAGATAATAAATCTACAGCCTCTCTATGTCATATATAAATACTGGATACAACGGACCTATATTAGGAAAACATCTAAATAGGGCAACTAGATCCCTAAAATAAAGAAAGCCTATTACTTGACCAATAGGTAAACTATAATAACCTATAATAACTCTAACATACCTATAATAACTCTAACACACGTCAAAAGCGTTGGAGGCGGATTGTGTCTCATTATTTGCATTTATTTCTTCATCTCTGTCTGAAAAGTATGTCCGCTTTAGTGATGCAATTTCTGTCCGAAAAGCATGAAAACTTTAATGATGTTAAGATATAGAAGAGAAGAAGTGGATTTGAGATGCAAGAGGCGTCTGCAGTTGGTGGAAGAGCGTTCATTTGGAGCGAAAAAGGGCAGAAGAGTCATTTCACAGACAAACATTATTTGGAGCACAACTAAGGATAAGGGGCTATAAATTCGGTTAACCCTTATCAAGAACTGATCACCCATTATAAGCATCCTATTCTGGGGTGGTTTATATTCTGGGGTGTAACCATCCACCCAAACTACCCAACCCTAAACTGAAACTTGTCTCTCATTCACTCAATCATTTGCTACTGAATGAGAGAAAAGAGAAAAGTTGTGTAACAACTGCTAAAATCAAAAGAGTTGCTGGGAAATTCAGGGAGAGATCGAGATGGAATTTAGGGTTCAAATCTGAGAAGGAAGAAAAGGGGTTTTTGAGCTGAGCAGTTTATAATGATTGTTGCAGGGTTTTGGATCAAATTTGAATTTGAATCTGTATGTTACAGATGGGTTGAATTAGGTTTTTATTCTGGTGTTGTTCTTGAAGTGCAAAAGAAGATTAAAGGGGCGATTAAAGCTACAAGATGGCAGTATTGAATTGGATTCAGGGAGATGCTGGTGGATGTTTACTGAGAGCTCCAGAAGCTGTTAAAGGATGAATTAGGTAATGGTGGTGGTCGCTGGTTGTCATGGAGCTGGTTGAGTCTCTAGGGAATCTAGATTGCAGTTGGGTATCAGGTGATGTTAATGGCCTGAATTGAAATGGTAATTTGCTGTGGTTAGAGCATGATGGTTGAATGGCATAAGTGGTGCTAGATTTTGCACTGGTGGTATTTAACTGAAGTTGTAGTGGTGGGAGAATTGTGTATGACTTGAAGGTGAATTGTAGGTTAAATTGAAATACAACTGCTGTTTGTGGGGAATTACAGTTATGCCGCAATGCAATAATGGTGATGCTCTAAGTCTCAAATGTTGTTGCAGTATGCACTTCAGGTGGTGATTATGCTCAGGGGATGGAGATGTAGGTTATGAACTACAAGGATGAATGATATGAGCTATGGTGGCAGTGATTGAGATAGAGATGATGCAGTGGTGGACATGAAATAGTACTGTGCAATGAGTTGCAGGTCTTTGGGACAGGTGGAGTTTGCAGGTGAACTGCTGTTGGTAAAGCTCCTGAGTGTGTGTCATTGCAGGTGATGGAGTGAGGAGATGATGCTAGTTATGGTGATTCCAACAGGGGAATAGCAGGTGCTGGATTGCAGGGCATTGGTGGTTGGAAGTATTGCAGGTTTGTAGGGAATGGCTGAGTTATGGTGGGATGTATGCTATGGAAGAGCTGGAATGCAGTTAGCTGCTCTTGCAGTTAGAATGAGTGATGCACTAAGCAGGGAAGATATCTAGCTAATTTGAAGTTGTAACTAGAGATAAGTCAGCTGGTGGTTGAACTGGTTGGCTGTGAAGCAGCTGGTGATATGATGTTGCCATGAACTTGGTTGGGTTTAGTCGCTTAAAGGAGGGGAGTCGAGGAGGAATTCAGGAGCTATAGATGTCAACATGGGAGCTGTTGCTGTGTTCATGGTGGAGTGCAAGAGAAGTGTAATTGCAGGAAGTTATGGTTCTAGTGGAACATCTGCCATTTCTGGGGTCAGTGCTTGAATTGGCCTAGTTTAAGATGGAGCTAAATGGCAGCTGAAAGGAGTGAGCTGGTGGTAATGGAAGGGCCATTATGGCTGGAAAGGATTGCAACTGGGTTGGCATGGCAACCAAATCAATTCAGCTCTGACCAGTTAGCTTAATTAGCCAAGTCAGATACTGATTCAGTGGTGACTCATTTTGACTCGGTGTTTGACCCGAGTTAAAGCGTTTGACCCGAGTTGGATCATCGGTTGTTGACCGGTTTGACTTTTCAGGTGACCGGCTATGACTTTCCGGCGCCGGATTCCGACCAATTTCCGGCCAAAAACCCAGTTTTCCGGTGAACGCATTTGGGACAGATTTTCTACATGGGTTTCTATCACATGTGGGCTTGGTGGAATTCCAACTAATGGACTTTGAAGACAAAACCTATTTTTGGAAGGAGAAAAAGCTATAAAAAGGAAGTTTTCTACACAATTTGGGATACAACGTTTTATTCTATTCTTGGAGCTTTTGCAGAGAACTACTTCTAGGGTTTGCTTTCTTTTATGTTTTATCTTATTTCTTTGAATATTATGATGATGAACTCCATGAATATGAGTAGCTAAATACAATAATTGGTTATGGGATAAAAGTTGATTTCTTCAAGCATGTTATTTGATTCTATGAATTAGTTTTGTCTCAATTTTATCGTTAATGATTCATCGTTTATATTATCATATGATTTGAATGCTAGTTTGGTTGAGTCCGGAATCAATAGGATTTGTTTTCATTTCTAAAGCTATATTAGGATTTTCAATACGTAAAAGTTGTTATCTCTGATTTCTAGTAGCATCTTGTGGTTAATACTTGTAGTGATACATCTTTTTAATCGCATATGAATCATAACCTTTGTTAAAATGAATTAGTGCTTTTACACGTTTGTTTGCATCGATTAGTCTTATTTCATAGAACTTATTGCTCTTAGGGAGTTAAATCTAATTGTGCTTTTACACTTTAGGTTGATTTTTAAAAAGATTTCACAATAGCATCTTTTAATGTTGTTTGTGATAAAATCAGGAAATAAACGGGATACTCTTGCGATCAAGATATCCTAGGACTTTTGATAATTGAGAGATTAAATACCAATTCTAATCATAGATGAAAAATATATGTTTATGAATGATACTATCCCTTGACCAATATCTTCTCCTTATTGATTATTCCAACTATTTACTTTGATTTATTTAGTATTATTACTTAGATAAAAACAAAAACACACCTTGGGTTATTTGGTTACTTAAGAATCTGAAAATTGCATAACAACAATCGCCTCTCTGTGGATACGAACTCTTTCTTATCGAATACTATATTCATAATTAGTAAAGTGAGGAAGTGAATTATTTTTGACGCATACGACACGCATCACCACCGAGCAAGTCTTCACCTTGCATTACTCTCATGATAACATAATATTGTCTCTTGGCAGTGGATTGAATGGAAACGTATGTGAATGAATGGAAATTTTGTGATAACTTCGTCGTCAAAAAATTCAGAAATAAAGCTTTTATCAGAAACGATGTAAAATCTTCATACGATGTCTGTTTTTGATGATCTACCCCAATATTTTGATGCCCATAAGATTACTTATATGGATAATAATAGGTTTTTTAGTTTTGAGATCGTTTATGAGCCCAAATCAATGAAACAGTAAACTTGCACAGAGATTTCATGAATTTTTCAGTTGTCATGTAGTCCAATATTTTATCGACATCTCTTAGCTCGCTCATCCAATTGATGAATTCCTGATATGTTTTATAGGACATACACACAAATCTTTCCATATATAACTCATTCTTAGATTCATTACTAATTGCTCCCAGCTCGCATTTTCGTAAGGGAAGTGTAAAATTTTTCATGATGAGCTTGTTGCACAAACGTCGTTTTAGGTCTTTACACCATTCGCTTGTACTTTGGATGTTTGATAAAGGATTCTATTGTTATTTTTTCACTTGAACTCTGAATTTTATTATTGGTGCTTGATTTTCATGTTTGGAGTATTTTAACTCTTCAAATTGCTATATTAGGTCCAAAACGGTGAAGTAGAGGAAAAGGGAGTTCACGATGGTGATGCAGGTATCCTTGTGGATCAAGGTGGTGATAATATCATCTCTCTATCTCGGGATCATGAGGATATTAGTAACACCTCGAGTTCCGGAATAGGGTCAAACTCGTATGGAGATCCGAACTCGAAGCATTATGGGCCGGAAAGAGACTTATGCATATATTTCTCCTACTTGATTTTTTTTGTACCAAATATAATTGGAACTTTTTGAAACACGAATGCATATGAAATTACTTAACATCTTAAACAACATTTTACTTTAAATTTACATTTCAAGAAATAAAAAAAAAAAAAAAAACTATCTTCATAATTTCCACCTCCAACTTTCAAGAAATCTATAAGGATGTTAATTGGGGTGAGATAACAGATCAGTAGAATACATTCTCAGTCTCAAAACATGCATAACAATATCAATGAGTCAACTAACATACAATATAATTATATGACATAATTTCGAGCAATCAATGATATATATATTCAATCAACAAGATTACTACATATGTGTTTTTTTCAACAAATCATCTAATTTATTTATTCAATCATGAATTATTTGAAGAATGAAAGAGTCGTTACAATTAGGTAGTAGGAAACCGAGCGACAAGCTGGGCGCCAACACAATATTAATATTAATATCATGAATTCACAATATTAATATTATTATCTACAAACCATCCATTTAGGATCCAATACAACATTTCACAACAACAATATGTTTTCAACCATTCATCCATGTAGTTTTAATACACGAGTTCATAACATCAATAATATTTCCAGTAATTTATCCTATTATATTATAACACTTGATTTTATGGTACGAATATCCTTGGTTCGTACACCCACCGATGCGTGTCATAACCAAAAAAAATTAGTGAATATTTTTCCACCTAATTAACATGTAATATAGTGGTAGTTAAGTTCATTCCTACGAGGAGCAAGAGTTTTTAGCTGTTTAATTGTCACAAAAGGGTGGTTTTAGATTTAGATTTTAAAAATTAAAAGAAATAAACAAAGCAATTAAAAAGATAAAGTTGAAATCAATAAGAGATCCAAGGCCAAGGAATCGTTCTTCGTTGCAAAATAATGATTCAAGTTATGTTCTTTTCCACTTTTTACTAGTCACGAATTATCACTAACCGTGGATAAAGCATCTAGATCAGTGCTAACCCCAAAATCCCTTGTATCACCGAATACAGAAGTTCTCGCCTACCGGATTTTATTTATCAAGCCATCAAGTAGTAGATCACTCAAGATGTAATTTAATTAAACGTATTAAGATTCATGAATTTATTAGATCGATATTCATATTTATACTCTTAGATCAAGGTCTAATTGCTAACGTTTTTTTCACACAAAATTGCTCCACGGAATCCCTCTGCAAGGTCTCGTGTTTTCTACTTATGTAAATAGTCAAGAAACGATTACTTATCCCCTAACTTTCACTAGCTTTAGATTAATTAACAAATCAATTTAGTATGCATCCTAAATGACCTATCAATCAAGCATAAACATTCTTATTATAAAAAATAAACGATAATCATGTGAAAACTTCAAAGTAGATTTAAAACAAAACTCAAAACATGTCGAGAACTAGGAATTCATCCTCAATCAATAATAAAATTAGTGTTTGGATGGTAAAATTACTTCTACCCCAAACACGAATTTGATGATGATTTTGTTGAAGATCGATCCGCTTCTTTAATCTCCAATTGAACATTTTAGGGGGTACCTGCAAAAAACCTTTCGATGCTAAAGTTAGACAGAGTTTTTCTCAGGAGATTTTGTGTGGAAGAATGCTTACTTTTTGGGGTTGTGAACCCCTGTATTTATATGGTGCGAATTTCCCTTTTACTCAAGTGAAACCTCTTCATATTCCTTGCATGCCTCCAAGCATAAATTTCTTTTATTTTCCCTGCCTGCCTCCTCGATCATAAATAATATTGATTTTTCTCTAATTTTGTGGTATGCATCAATTTCCATAACTGGCCATGCATGTCTCCTGTCATGACTGTCATTGAATGGCCCTTGCATGCCTCTTAGAAGTTTCCATAACTTCCACTATGGCTAGGGAACTAGTTAAGCAAAAATGGATGCAAGAGATCAATTCCACGAAATAGTGCAAAATTCCTATCCCAAGAAGTAAAAAGCTTGCTTAAGCCCTCATTGGGTGCATAAATCCGCAAGGCCAACTGAATGGGGATGAAAAATACAGAGTTAATAGCTTGAATAGATTGCAACTCGGCTAGCTTGGCTCAGCATGGCTTGGCTCGGATCGGATCGGGGTGGAAACATCCATCAGTTGAACAAAGGAGGGGTGCACAAATCCAAGAACTGCGGAGTTATGCTATATCGCGATGTATTGGATAGGGAGTATGGAATTAAGCTACATTACGATGCACCGAAACATCACCAACTGGCCGGTCGGGCAAGGCCGCCGGTTGTGGCCGCCGGGATAGGCCGCCGACATTGACCGCCGGAGTAGGGCCAGTAGGCCGCCGACTGAGTCCGCTGGTGACTGCTGCTGCAACTATGCCGAAGATTATGACGGAGACACGCCGGAGAAGATGATTGTCGTCGGCGACTGTAACAGTACCGGTAAAGACAAGCTGACATCATTGTGATGTCATCTGCTGACGTAATCGACAGCAACCATAACGGCGTCATAACGGTAACAGAATATGCTAATAGTGGAAATAATATGCTGACGTCGTTGTAACATAACGAAATATCCGAAAAATATTCCGACATCATGGTTTGATGACGTCACCGTTTGTCGATGCCATAATGACGTCATCGTTTGCTGACACCTGATGATATCATGTTGACATCATACTTTAATGACTTCATCTGACTGGCTCGCTGACTGTGTACTACCATCTGATGTGGGAGTGTTTGCTTGGCTAGGAATTGGTGACGCGTCTCGTTGACGTGGCACTGGTGATGGGGCTCCTTAGTTGCTTGATTTGGACCTATGCACATGGGCTTATGTGTAAGGTATTTGTAAGGCCTAGTTAGCCATACTTGGCTAACTAGATGAGCATATTAGGCGCAATGAACCATACTTAGCTAATATGAGGAGTTTTGTAGGCCTAAGTTAGCCCATTTTTGGCGTAGAATATTTAAGGGTACAAACAATTAGCTATTCGTGGTTTTGAAGTTCACAAAGAATAAAGAAAAGATAAAGCAAACAAAAACCAAAGTGTTGTGTGTGTGTGTAACGATGTAAAAGTGTATAGAGAAAAGTAGAAAACTTCTCTATTTATAGGCTCAATATGCTTGAAATCTTCTTAGGATTAGGATCATTTTCTCATTCAATCTGCAAGTCCTTGTCTTTGTAAAATTCCTCAACTTCTCTTTCAAATCCAAGCCCAATTCTTCATCCAATTCCAAGTCCAAGTCTTCATACCCATGAGAAAATTTCACACAAAATTCTGTTATTTTGGCACCGTAATTTTCCCTGGTACCACCGGAAATCGACCTTCAAGTCACTGAGATTCTTCTCTGTCGACAGAATATTCTTTCACGGTACCGTTACTATTGACGGTGAATATAGTCAAACCGTGAGTCAGAGAGTCAAGGAGGAGGTGAGTTAGCCGAGTCAGCTATCTAATTACTCAGCTGACTGGTCTGAGTTGCTGGGTCAGATCGATTTTATGAGTTAACTCGCCATAATAAAAATCCGGCAGAGTAATTCCGTTTGTATTTCGACCGATTACAGGCCTGTTTCATGCTTATTTCCCTGCACATTTCAATCCTAGCATACACCTAACATTCATTCTTCTTTGTTGTCTTCCTTCTCTCCCATTTATGTTGCTTCAATAGCTCAAGCCACCTGAATCATTCCACACATCCACTCAAGCCATAATTTTACTCCTGCAACACCATTATCCATTGCAACCATCTCAGGCCACAGCTCCATCTCTTGTATTCCAGCAAATCCATAGCACCATCCGGCCATCCTTCCTGCACCATCATTTCATCTCAAACTCAACCACACTGTCACTGCCTTTGCTTGCCTCAATCTAAACCACCACAAACTCAAAGCAACAACACATAGCCGCATGTTCTCATTCTTATACAAAATCTCATATCCATCTCTGATTCATGACCTAAGCTCAATTTTTGCCCTTATGGACTCAAACCCAATCAATTTCTTCGATCTTCATCACCAGCAACTTAAATTCCTTCAAACCATTGGAAATCAACATCTTATATGGATCTCAACCACCACCATAAACTCGGCACATCACCACCCTGTCTTGGCCTCCATCATCCATTCCTCGTAACATATCAGCTCAAACCCTTAATTCTTCATCAACCCATCATTTTCTTCAATTGACAGAACCCATCAACCATATCCATGTCGGCTCAACTGAACAGCAGCAACCCATGTCTTCCAATTTCACCAAACCCTTAAAAATCAACAGCTCCAACTTGAATCCATGTTACCCACAAATCGAACCCATCTGATCTCTATCCTTTTTCTCACGGCTGAGTTGAATTTCTACTTCATCTTCTTATTTTCTCAGATTTCGATTGCATCTTTGTAATCTTGATCAGTTCCTTACTCATTTAATTATTCGAGGCCACCATAAACATCTCTTCTTCATTAATCACCCACTAATTCTTCCATCTCTCAGTTTCAGATCTCAATTCTCGATTTCTCTGGTTGCTGCGCAACTTTTCTTTCTTCTTCCATAAATATTTAGAGCACTTCCTATGGAATGAACAAACTCCAAGTTTGTTCATTTTGCTCCCACTATTGAATGAACAAACATGAAAAATGGATGTTAAAATCAACAAATCTGTTGCTTTGAACATTGAGTTGGATGATGTAGTGCGCGTTTAATGATGCACCGCGCGATCAAAGAACAAACGCCCGCGATCAACGAACCAACACAGGCGTTCATGGGAAGATCGCCTACTACAAAAAGTTAAAAACACCTCACTTCTTCTGATTTTTAACTATTAAAGAAACATTTTAATATTGATAACTTTTTAGTTTAAATAAATAAAATCATTTGTGGGACCCAACTCTTATTAGTTTAAATAAATAAAATCATTGGTGGGACCCAACTATCATTAGTTTATATTAATAAAATCATTAGCGGGACCCTAAAATATCAGATTTGTTCATTTTTCCTTGTTTCCCATAGTGGAGAATGCAGTTTGTTCATCCACGTGGCTCAACAAATTTTTATTTTTGTTCATTGCCATAGGAACTACTCTTAGGTCTGCCAATGATTTGGGGGAAGAAAATAAATGTCACACTATTTAGGGTTATAGCTTGGAGTGGATTTTTACACCCATTACTTTAGACAAGAACCACCCTGCTGGCAACCCCCTTAACCTTAGCTAGACTGTATTTAGTACTCCACCAAATAGAGTTGCCCCTTAACCTAGACTGAGCTCCCAATAGTATCTTCATGTGAAATGACAATTTTACCCTTCTTTCTCAATTTTGGATGATTTCTTCTTCTTCTTCTTTTCTTTCGCACGACTCCAAAGTAGCTATAAAACTCAAAACACACGTAAAATACATAATTTACAAGAAAAATAGCAAAGAAAGCATAACCAAGTGATATTAAATCAAGGTGTATTCTACACCTATCACCCACCTATTGTTTCTCCGACACAGATAGCCGCCATCGATGGTCAGGAACATAAGTTCCTACATGTGGATCATTACTCATTCAGATCTCGAGGATCATTACCCGCTTTACTCTTGGGGATCATTACCTGTCGTTAGCATGGAAGTATGTTCCATCTACCGGTAATACATGAACTTATTATAAATTTTAAATCATTTTTACAAGCAACCATGGCTTAACAACATATGACAAACAACATGAGTTTTTTCTAGCATTATCCGAACAAGCTAAATGCAGACATTTTACACCATGCATCTCAGGGTGATTAATTTATCCGATCTTCCTAAACTTTTAGGTGAACATACAT
This sequence comes from Papaver bracteatum, assembly GCA_023529315.1. NCBI lineage: Eukaryota > Viridiplantae > Streptophyta > Magnoliopsida > Ranunculales > Papaveraceae > Papaver > Papaver bracteatum. The sequence continues at coordinate 278,842 of JAJJWX010002708.1, forward strand.
AACTTAATAAGCAACCACATATCCAATTCATAGCAAACCAACTGTACATACCAAAGATATTGGATTTACAAACTCATCATAAAATCTGGATATATTCATCATGTTATGGAATTAGTCAAATCCAAAGCAAATGGAAAGCTAAGACGCATATATACAACTTTTGTTAAAATTTCAAATCATTATAAGATCATTAAGGTTACGCAAATCAATCAAAAGCATAATAATGTGAATCTATTCAAAAAATTCAGAAATTATATCCATATTAACACAAACATTCAACGGTGAATTTGCGGTAGATTATTTTCAAATTTGAACTAGTGATACCCAAAAATGTTTTCTATCAATAATCAAAGGCCGATCATCAATCGAATGCATAAAACTATACAGATAGATTTCAGAACCTTAATGATGTAAGATTAAACAAAATTAAGACCAATCATAACCAAGAAATACAAAGAGTGCGAGAATTTAACATTCTAGCTCTCAGTTACTACAAACTCCTGATTTTCTTTATCCTTCTTCTCCAAAATTCCATAGCTCCATCTCCTTCTCATTCTCCCTGGCCTTTTTGTTTTCTAACCTCTAAATTCTTTCTCTCAAAATATAATATAAAACTATACTAATAATAATAATAATTGAAAAAGAGGGGGTACAACAACCACACCCAACATTTCGTTCTGAAATCTGTATGGACTAATTCCAATATAATTCTAATAGAATCAACTAGAAAGTCAGACTCAATCAAGGAAAGATATCCAAGAGTTATATTTCTTTCTCAAATCAATCAGCAAATCAATATGAATGGATCCGTGAACTGATTGGTTATGAGAATAACTTGAACAGTACCAAAGACCAATGTTCAAGTGTCAATAAATTTTTGGATTTACTAAGTCATTGAAATACGCACAACCTGTGATATTTTTAATTATATAAGCAAATATAATGCAAAAAATAAATAACACAGACACCAGAAGTTTTGTTAACGAGGAAACTGCAAATGCAAAAAAACCTCGGGACCTAGTCCAGATTGAATAATATTCTGTATTAAGCCGCTACAGGCACTAGCCTACTACAAGTTAACTTCAGACTGAAATGTAATTGAGCCCTAACCAAGTCTCACACCGATTAAGGTACAGTCGTGTTCCTTACGCCTCTGAATCCCAACATGACTCTACGCACTTGATTCCCTTAGCTGATCTCACCCACAACTAAGAGTTGCTATGACCAAAAGTCGAAGACTTTATAAACAAATCTATCTCCCACAGAAAAGTCTATTTTGATAGATAAATCTGTCTCCCATAGAAATACCTACGAAGTTTTTGTTCCGTATTTTGATAAATCAAGGTAAACATGAACCAATTGATAATCTGGCCTTATATTCCCGAAGAATAGCCTAGAAATATCAATCACCTCATAATAACTTAACTATATGGTAGTAGAATAAGTTATTGTGGAATCACAAAGAATGAGACGAAATGCTTTGTGATTACTTTTTATATCTTACCTATTGGAGATAAATCTTTAGCAAATATTAGAGTAGATAGTACTCAATATGATAGAACAAGTAAGATCAGAACACGCAACGAATCCCAAATGAAATCTTCAAGTCGTTAACCTATAATAGTTTTGGAAAAACCTAGGTTAAAGGAGAATCGACTCTACTACGCAACTAGTATCACAGATAAGTGTGGGGATTAGGTCTTCCAGTTGCTAGAGTTCTCCCTTATATAGTATTTAAAATCATGGTTAGCATTCTAAGTTAGCTTAGTAACAAAGCAATCAATATTCACCATTAGATGAAAACTTGATTTAAGATTCAATCTAAGTTTGCTTAAAACCAAAGCAATAAATCTCCACCGTTAGATGGTCTTATCTTTTTATACACAAATAAAATATATCTTCATTTAGATATGGGTCATCGTACCTAAACGTGTATATTGAGTTTCCTCAACAATAGTTAACCAAAGTTAGCCCATATGAACACTTTTGTATTAACAACATTCACCAAACACTTCTAGATCAAATATGATGATCAATCAAACATGAATTCAAATTAATCTAATTGTATTACTCATAGAGTTGTTCATTTGTATATATCTCATATGAGTATATAAGAAACAATTGAATCATAATCAGATTGATTCATGAGAATCAATTCATGAACATTTAGCCACGATTTGCAAAGATTGCATTCCTTAATTTATAAGTGTATTTGTTCATGAGTATGGAATCATACTTAACCGATTTTAGAACTTAAACAACTAAGTTTGCAAACGGGTACACAAACTTTAGTTCTGGACTTTGGTATTGTATGACAGTTCACAAACCGATATGCATACTTCCTTCCTAGACCTTACTCAGGTAAAACTGTCCGCATACTGGTATGCAAACTTGGTTCCCAGACTTTAACAGTTAAAACCGTTCGCATACTGGTATGCAAACTTGGTTCCTGGACCTGAATCGTACCACAACAGTTTGCATACTAGTATGACTACTTTTTATCGTGCCTATCAGAGATTAAATTTCGAGCAAATATTTGAGAAGATAGTACTCAATACGATAGAATAAAGCAAGATAAGAATACGTACCTACAGAGAAAATAGTTAGTTCTGGCTTCACAATCCCAATGAAATCTTTAAGTCGTTAACCTATAATGGTTTTAAGAAAAACCTAGGTTAAAGGAAAATCGACTCTACTCGATACTAGTATCACACAGGGGTGTGGGGATTATGTTTCCAAGATGCTAGAGTTTTTCTTTATATAGTCTTCAAATCAGGGTTTGGAGTCAATGTTACTTTGGTAACAAAGCATTCAATATTCACCGTTAGATGAAAACCTGATTAGACTCAAGTTAATATCTTTCAACCGTTAGATCGAAGTTTACTTGTTGCACACAAATAAAAAGTGACTTCATTTAGATATGGGTAACCGTACCTAAACATGTACACCTTGTTGGCTCAACAATATTTAACCGAAGTTAGCCATATGAACACTTTCATATCAACCTTGTTCATCTCAATCACAACTAGTTTAGATGAATCAAATGAAACTAGTTCTAGAATTGTTCAATTGTTTATATTCCCATAGAAGTATACAAGACACAATTCGAGCAAAATCGATTTTGTTCGAATAAATTCATGAACATTATATTCACGGTTAGCAAAAGATTACATTCCTTAATTTATAAATGTATTAGTTCATGAACAAACCGATTTTAGAACATAACCCACTCAAGTATGCAAACGGGTACGCATAACTAAGTAGCCGGACTTGGTCTGGGTTAGCTAGTATGCGAACGGTACGCATACTGTCGTACACCACCAAACTCAGTTGAATTCCCGAACTTGAACTTTGTACTGGTACGCATATGGGTATGCATACTAAGTTCTTGGATTTTCAACTAACCAACTAGTACGCATACGGGTATGCATACTATGGTTCGCGGACTAGGAATAACTTACAACAGTTAGCATACAAGTACGCATACTGTGCTATATCCAATCTTGGTCAATTGTTCTAAACTCCCATTTCAATCATTGAAACATTCTTAGAAAACGGGAATAGCTGTCTCACACAAACTATTATCTACAAATCAATTTTCAAGTGATCGGATGATCAATACGAAACATTCCGAGTCTACATCAAATGACTGTCTCACACAAATAATGTAAGATGTTACCAGGCGATTTTCACATGATCATCTTTTGACTTTCGTCAAGAATATTATATGAACTTGGTTAAAGCGAAATCTTACCAGCACATATTTTGAGAAATATGTAAGTGAGTTAAACTCAGCTCGAAATATCAAATATGTATAATCAAAGTCTATATAGCTATACGACTTTTGTATCAAATATGAGATAAAGTAGATAAACTTTTGAGTGATAGATGAGCTCAAGTCTCCGCATAACTTTTGTTGATGAAGTTCCAAAAGCTCCCCTTAGTAGTTCTTCGTCTTCAATCGATGAACTCCGTGGATTCTAAAGCTCAACTACACTTTCTATCCTAATCCGAGACTTAGCTATAAGTAGACTAGAAATCAAGACTTAAAGTTTTGGAAACTAAACTTGACAAACAAGCTTGAGATAACAACACACGCGAGTTCGATCGAACAGTGCTCTAACACAATTAAGAAATCTCCCCCATAAAATGTCATTCCCGAAAGAACAACAAGAGCGACCTTACTTTTACAAAAAAAGAAGGATTTCTTTGGACATTAACAAATCACATGAAACATAAAATTTGTATCCAGAAAACTCGAATAAATTAACCATAGGAGAACCATAATGATTAATTTAATCGGAAATATTCAACATAAAAAAATTTACGAAGCCATGCAGTACTTTCACATAAAAGTGGATCAGGAAAATATCAATACTACGGAATATTTAAAAGTTCATTATATCTTTTATCAATATTTGCATAAGACATAGTAGACTTAACGTTTGAGCATATGAGATAATCATAGTTCACGGACGTAAACACTCATATCCCATATAACTTTTGCAACTAGAGACTCATGCTCCTATTAGTAGTTAATGGGAACAAACTCCTCACCATTATATTACCAGTTAATTTTGTGGAAATAAGTGGATTAATTTACTGTGTAAACGAGGGCATCATCTTGCAACATCATAGGTGCTCTTATTAAAAAAATTGAGTCCTTATGCCAGGAGAGCATGTGGGAAAACTCAATGGTAGAGATGTGAATAGATGTATGACATCACATCTTCCGTAGGTTCTTCCTTTAGAGCCATTAAAGTTTGAAATTCCTCTGAGTAGCATAAAGGTTGGTGGATCAAAAAAAATATTCTTCAGGTAGATGTGCTGGTGGAGGTTCCTTCTCATCAATTATCTTTTAAGCGTGCAACCATGCTCTTCCTAGGATCGTGTCATATCCTGGAGCATCCAATGGTGCTAAGAGGACATAAATTCTTTGCACGCTAATAATAAGAAGTTAGAAGTAAAAAAGAACATGTTCTCATGTTTAAGTGTTGAGCAAGAAGTAACCAATGCCATACAAAATAATTCAGGTTCGAGAGTGAGCATATATCTCGATTATGCTTCACCAATACGGTTTTATGAAATTTCACACAAAAGATGATTTATTTGGACTCACATGTGTGCAGGAAGGAATGAAGAGATAAATCATGCACACATTGAGTGGTTGGAAGGGAAAACCTTCTGAAGAAATATAGTGAAAACCTGTGGAAATGTGAGTAAAAAAAATCGTTTCTTGAAGATCTCTAAGAAATGAAATCTACCACTATATGAGGATGGAGATACCTACTTACCTTGTTGTTCGATATATAATTAACACCACTCTCACAGCATCCCATAGAAATATCTTTGGTATTCGTCTTCAACTGTTGATGATGAACTCTTGAACTTCGTAGAACTCTTGACAATAACTCTTTTCCTAAATTCTTTGTTGCTCGAAACTTTTTCATAGATTTTCTTTCCCACGACTTTATTAAATAAACACAAACCAAGTACAAACTAAACATTATTTTTCCCCTAAATGAATAAAAATGAAACACAAACTAAAACTAAAAATAAACAATTCAAACTATTATAACATTAAGATAAGGATTTTATTACTTGATTTTTCTCAACTTCTATGGAGGTAGGGGTTCGAACCCTGTAATTGCCAAAAATAACTCCTTATAAGGCCTATTCCTATGCACATGCCAAAACATGATATTTGGCATATATGCACCCACTATGGGTATGCCAAACTGCCAAAATCATATGCCAATATGTTTTTCCTGGCATATAGGAATACACGACAGAGTTCCTAGTGAGCGATAGAGTCTCGGTCGCTCGATGGTCAAAACATCGATCGATGGTCATTAACTCGACAGTGATAGTCAAGCTGTCGCTCGATAGTAAGGTCAATTCTTATCAGTCCCGTATCCAACGACTACAATTTTTCCCCTCTATAAATACCTAATTTCAAACTCATATCAACTCACACCAGAAATTATAAATCTCTCTAGAATTTCTTGATCTCTCAATCTTTTTCAAATCTAAAATTATCACACCTCCTCTACAATTATATATTTTCTTGTAAAATGGATTCACAAGCACAAACTCAAGGCAAAGGTAAGAAGAACCGAGACTGTGTTGCAAACTACATCATGATAGAAGATGAATGCATTTGTCGTTATTATGTTTTTTTTACCCAAGATTGTATCGGTGGTGCACAACAACATGGTAACACCATGTGGGATAATATATTTCAAAAATATGAAGAACAAACCATGAACATCAATAGTCGTGATGAAAAAGGATTGTTAGAACACTTCATTGTAATCAACCGGGAAGTAGCCGCTTATGTTGCATTTATAATGCAAGCCTAGAGAAAAGTCAAGGATAGTGGTCAGACTGATGTTGATTTTGAAAGAGAGGTTCTTACATATTGGCAACGAAAACATGGTAAACAGTTCACTTTCGAAAGTTGTTATCATATTTTGAAGGGTTTGAACAAATATAATCCATATTACTTAGCAAATAATCAAATAGTACCTGAAAAGTCACCATATAATTCTTCTCCCTCAACACCAAATTCTTCACCATTTTCACATGGTCCATCAAATTCTTCACCAGATACCCCTACAAGCTCAAATTCCAACCTAGTTTTTAATAATTATGTTGACGGTAATAATAAGGGAAACTTCCAGGGAGGAATCGGGAAAAACTGGCTAGAAAATTAGCTCAAGAAGGAGGGAGTTCCAGAGGATTTAACATGGCGGAGTTTATGGAGCATCAAAAGACCGTCGAGAAGCAAAGATCCATTGAAAGGAAATTTCAAAACCGGGAGAAAGTCGTCTTTCTCAAGAAAAATTTGGGTTTGACTATGAAAATCATAACATTCTTCAAGCTAATACCTCAATTATGAACGCCCAAAAAAAACATGTATGGCAAATCGAATTTGACAGCATTCAAGCACAGATTGAAAAGCAAGCTGGATTTACTAACAACCGTGATGAAGTTGATGATGGAACTGATGATGGGTTTGATGAAATAATTCCTCTAAATGATTAATGTACTAGTTTAGTACTAGTTTAATGTAGCAGTATAAGTCTTAATGTTTTAGTTTAAGTTTTAATTTGATATGTTTTTATGCATTCCAATTAATATTAGTTTGAAATGAAATGTTAAAGTTTATTAATTGGAAAAATAACAGTACATAAAACATTAAGAAAAATACATAACTTAGACTTAAGCTAAAATATTAAAAATAAATAACATAACTTAAACTAAAGCTAAAACATTAAGAAAAATACATAAAATCATCTTCCATACTCCGCCCAAAGATTCAATCTTAGATCATCTTGGTCATACAAATTACGGTTATAAATGTAGTTAGTCATTTGACCATAATTCCTTGCAGGGAGGCCTCTTTCAGGTCGAATCTCCGGCCTCAAATCTTCATCATCATAGTTAATCCAATCTGAATCACGTCTGGTTTCCTGAATTACCATGTTATGAAGAATTATGCAAGTGAGCATAGTCTTGTGCATTTCACGAGGACTCAACCCACGATATGGGCCACAAATGATAGCGAACTTCCTCTTCAAAATTCCAAAAGCGCGTTCCACATCCTTCCTCGGTGCCATTTGGGCATCGTTAAAATATTGGTATGAAAGGCCCAATGGACCAGCAGGAGGCTGACGGTAGCATTGAACCAAGGTGGACCATTTTGGGTAGATACCATCCGCAAGATAATAGCCATGCATGTACTGATGGTCGTTGATCATGAAACGTACAAATGGAGAAATTCCATACTTCAAATCTTCAAACAGAGGCGACTTGTGCAAAACATTAATATCATTTTGTGAACCCAGAAGACCAAAAAAAAAAAACGTGCCATATCCAACAATAATAAGAAACAACAGCTTCAAGGATAACTGTTAGTCTTGGATAATGACCTTTATATTGACCAGCCCAATAAACAGGGCATCCATGCCATACCCAATGCATACAATTGAGACTACCTAGCATTCCTGGGAATCCCCTTTCCTCATTCTTCCTTAATATTTGTCTAAGATCTTCGTCGGTTGGTTTTCGTAAATATGTTGGACCAAAATGATTAATCATTACTTCACAAAACAATGAAAGGTAAGTGTAAGAAGTTGTTTTACCCATACGAAGGTACTCATCGTTCGCATCCGCTGGAGTGCCATAACCTAGAATCCTTAAAGCCGAAGTAACTTTTTGTTCAGGACTATGACCTCTAATATTCAGTGCATCAAACTGATAATTTAATTGAGGTTCTACTCGACAAAGCTCTTCAATAATCTTTTTCACCAGATGACGAGGCATGCGGAATCGACCTTGAAAATCTCGATCAGAGTACACACAATTGGGAAGAAAATAATCGTGCATGAGCTTCTGATGGTAAAATTCCCTCCCTCGATACGTATATCTTCTTTGGGCTCTGGAACTCTTGGTATTTGACCCATATGTACAAGCATCAAAATTTCGATTAGTTTATTATCTTCAGCTTCCTCTTCGTCAATTTCTTGCAGCCTCATATGATACCTTTCTTTCTGTAACCTGAACCGATTCATAATTATATCCCTTTCTTCATCGGATCTCGACATTGAGATGATTAATGAAACTTAAAATTGAGAATATAGGTGAAATATCTGTAGAAGCAGGTGTGAGTTTTCTAGAGAGGTAAAATGGCGTATATATAGGAACCATAAGGGGGAAATAGCTGTTGCAGAATAACTACTGGGCGATAACCATTGTATCGCAAGCGTTACTATTTAAATCGAGCGATTTTAACAATATCGGTAACGTTAAAGTCTTTAACGCCATCGATATTGTGAATATCGCTCGATAGCAAGTCAGTCGCTAATTGGATTCCCCATAGTGGCACATATGGTTTGCCATGTCACCTGGCATGCCAAACACCATTTTTTTTTGGCATGTGCATAAGAATAGACCTAAGGAGTTATGGATGTAGGTAAAGACCACTCTAAAAAAAAAAATCTACAGTTTGTTGTTGGATTTTTAATATTTAATTTGATATAAACATTTGAGCTTCTCTTAAACTCTATCCAAATCTTTGCCAACTCTATGCCATATGAAGTTTCTACTACTATTCAGACTTGACAATTAGCGCCGCAATCTTCTGCTTCTATCTCTATGATATGGAATTTTATTTCAGATTGCATAATTTGGAGCATTTAGATTAAAAGAAAAGCTAATATTTTTTTCGATTATCTACTACTACTCATGCCTGACAATTAGAGCAATCTTCTGCTTCTGCCTCTATGAGATGGATTTTTTCTCCAAATTGCATAATTTTGAGCATTTGGAATAAAAGAAATGCTAATATTTTTTTCTGGTTAAGTTAATACTGAAGCGATTATCGTGAAGAAGGCAATTTATTGTTTCTATTGTTTATCTTTGGTTGATTAGAGTTTTGACTTTTGAGCCTGTTGACCATTCCAAGGTCAAGGAAAATTGGGAAAATGTATCTTTTTTATTCTGTGTAGCTAAGGATTGTATGGTTTAGGGTGGTACAAGCCGATCGAAGGTTTCCACCGTGATTTGCACCATGAGGGGATCCAACCTTGCGAGCTATGCATTCGGATAGTTGTGGGGCCCATCACACGGTGAGGATCACGGTTTTTGTTTTCGGTGGATGAATCATTTCTAATCTTTTTTCCCTACTATGAAAACAACATACTGTGCAAAGGTACAAAATGAGGACTCTTAGACGACAAATAGGCTTGTCCTCCTCTTAGAAGGAGATGCAAACAAGCAACACCAACTGGCATGGTTTCTTCTCACCATTTTCCCCTCTTTCTTAACTTGTTAGCATATTGTAAATGAAACAGAAAGGTTACACAGTTGGAAAACACTGGCTTATGAATCAGAAATCTACAATTTGAAACTACTCTTCAACCAAATTGTTTCGGCGATAACAAACACTAGATAAAAACAAAATGAAATTTGTGATTTACAATTACCAATGGAAGTACTGAATGATCTGCTAACAATGGTGAAAATTATCTCGAAAAGAAACGAACAAACTGTCATTTCAAGGGAGTCTCTAAGTGTACAAGCTCTATACCTGTATTCTGTCACACAAGGTAGACGTCTCAAAGACTCAACAGCAGATATTTAAGATTCAGCTCCGCGATGCAGATACAGAATCCATGTTGCTCTTTAAAACTGAAAACAGGTAGCCAAGAATGAGCAACTGTTTAATAACCACAACGAGTGAACAGTAAGAACTAATAATTCTAGAACAAGACTCAGCATTATCTCTAGCAACAACGAATGAAGTGTCAACTCACTGTGGCAAACTACAAAGGCATATACTGTGGCAAACTACAAGGCATATACTGATCCATACAAATCAAAAATACTATTTACAATGTCTTCCTTGCACCATTACTCAAAGACGTTACCCTATTTAATCCCTCCTCCGTCTCTTCTGGCGTTGTGTCTTCCTATCTCTTTCACTCTCAGAATTTGACGAATACTCAGATTCCGATTCAGAACCCAAACTATCTGAATCAGAAGAACTTGAACTCCCATATTCTCCTTCAGTTTTTAAAACCTGTTTTTGTTGCTGCATAATGAGCCTTGGCATGTTCTTCAGGTATGCACGCAAGTTCTCTGTGATACCACCAAGACCTATTGATGTAAAAAAGTTAATGGAGAATCTGGTGTTTTTAGGATTATTCCTAGGGAAGATGGACTGAAAGGAATCCTGCATATCTGGTTCAGTAAGCCGCTCATCCAACAACCTGATACCAAGGTGCTCAGCCAACTCCTGCCATAACGAATCATATAATTTTACAAGGTTGAAATATCAAAACAATAAAAGGCGAATTTCCGCTAGATGTCTTTCTTATAACTAGTAGTAAATGCAAATGTAAATATATACCTGGAATAGAATTTTTATGAAGATACGTGAAGACGAAGTGGTATCCTCCTCTGTTAAGCGAATATAAGCCAAAACGTGCCAAGGTAGAGCATCTGTGCCCAGTAAATGAGCAAAGAATTTGGCAACGTTACGGAGCTTATTTGTTTCAAGCCTATGAATCATAGAATACTGCTGGACAAAACACTTTTCAAAATTATCCTGATGGATTTTGTTGATCATGCAAAAGCGCTGCCCTAAGAGACCATAATACCGAAGATAAGTTCTCTCCTGACTACAACACTCCAGCAGCATTATGCACAGTTCCATCTCTTGACCTGGCTCAAGCTTAATTTTTAGTAGTTTGTGACCAGCTTCCTCAAAGTCTACACTAGACATAATAGTAAGATATATTGCCCTCCTTAAATTCACAAGATTGGTCTCTGTTTCATCCTGTATCTTCATTTGCTCCTCACACTCGTCAGATTCTTCATCACCCGAGGCTGAATCATAGACTTCCTCTTCATCAGATACATCATCACCAAGTATGCTGCGCTTCAGATCTTCATAATGTTTCTCATTCACAATAAACTGCGCATCCACCTTGAAAATATCTAGAGAAGAATCAGGATCTATCTCATCATCAAGGGATAATTCGTGAGTGAACTGATCTTCTTGTTCCACAAGATCCAACTCAGGTCGGACAGCGGGGTGCCCTTGAAATTTCACTTTTCTTATTGCAAAGAGGCCTTCGATTAAAAACTGAACCCTTTTGTCTATCAACCCTTCGTGAAGTATTCCACGAAACCGCTCGAAGATACCATGGAGACCCTTGGGTGTAAGATCCTGAAGAAGCGAACCGCATTCTGTAACAAACCCGACCGCAACCTCAACACTATCATCCGTGGGTTTCTCTAGCAGTACAGTAAGAAGCTCCAAAGCAATAATCTCGTGAGCAACTTGCTGGTTAACAAGATGAGCTATAAACTTGGTGGCAGCAAGTAACTGTGGCTTATCATTCCTCCTATAAGCTCTTTTCAACTGCAACAGAATCCTCCTCAAAAGCAATTCACCCACTTCAGGAAACTTTGTGTTAACCACAGCAGACAATGCTGCGAAAACATCAGTGAAACCCGGTGAAGCCATTTGAGACTTGATACATGCTCTACAGAACAAACCTCTTCCTCTAATAAGATTCTCAGCAAACAATTCAGGAATAATATTTTTGATATTCATCGCATTCACTTTATTCACAAGTCCATTGATAGATTTACGCAATGCATCCCATGTCAATCTCTGATATTCAGGACAGCTCTTATCTTCCACATCTCTCATCATTCTAGCCAACTTAAACGGCGGAACATAAACTCCTCCACTTCTTCCGATATTCTTCCCTGTATCAGCATCCATAGTTGGTACTGCTTCTATTGACTCATTAACTTCTTCCTTATCATTCATTTTCCTGTCATCGCCATGCTTGTCTCTGCTCCTACTTCTATCCTCATCTTTATCTCGTCTCTTACTTCTATCATTACCATCTCTTCGACTACTTCTTCTATGCCTATCTTCATCATCACTGTCATGATGTTTCCTGTGAGATCTCCTCCCATCATCATCCCTACTCCTCTTTTTATGATCTCTCACTTTGGAAACCCTAATTTCACCTTCCTCTTGTCTATTATAAATAGAACTCCCCATACCTAACCCTAATTTCTTATCTCTCACTTCTTAGCTCGAGATTTTTCAGATTTTTTAGCCCTAAAATTTCTTATCTCTCTCACTTTGTAGCTTGAGATTTTTCAGATTATAAACTAATAGACCTGATTTCTTCTTAAAGGAGATAAATACAAAGAAGATAAGAATGATATTACTGTACTGACCTGATGAATCAACGGATTTGATTTACAATTTTACATTCAAAATCAGACTTCTGATTTATTTTTTTCGTCCGCCACTCGAGCAGCCCTAGAAGCAAAAGCTTATTTTGCACTTCGCAATGATGGCTTAAGCACCTTTTGTATTTATAGACTATGGAACCCAAGTTGGTATCATGAATTAGGAAATGTTCCTAAAGTGGGCAAGTGTCCAGTTCCAAAGATGTTCCTCTCACGGCGAATTCCCGAGTCGGTCGGTTCATCGTGAAAAGTAACTGCCTAGCGGTTGGACCCAACCAATTTTCCTTTTAAAAATCATTTATCATTTTTATTTTGGTTTAACTTTAAATGAAACGAGTATGCAACCTCGTTATGCATCTCGTCTAGTGGGAATTGTTGATTTGGAATAGCCGTTTTGTTCCCGTTATTCAGATACATTGGAATATCTTTTAAGAAAATTTTTATTACTAGATTATTTTTCATTGATAGGAAAGTTTGATACTCTTTGCTATTCATATTTTTAGTATTATGTTTATTTGCACCCAAGTGTATCTTACTGCGAGCGTTGAGAGATCTGAGAATCCGTCGTTAATGTTACTGTAGTTTTTTCCCCTTGCCCCTAAGAAAAAAAACAAATACATTAGTATGACAGATAAATGGCCAAGAAGATAAAATTTCGGCTATGGAAGATAAATGTTCAATTATGAGTAAAACTTTTTGACTTGGTCGAACTCAAAATACGCACTTCCAGAGAAATGTTCGGTTATGACCAAAATAAACGATTCCTGGCCGAAGTATTTTTCGTGCTCTTGATTTCCTAAAGTTTAATTATAAAACTAGGTTTGATAAAAAAAAAATCTCTTAACCCAACTTCTTTTAGTAATTTTTTTTAACCTTATCCTGATGATTATTACTCAAATTTGTGAATCAAAAACGAATTGAAAACATTGGGTTTGTGGAAAAGTACCTGTCAATGTACATATTGCTACAATTAGGATTCTCTTTTCGTCTTAGAGGCTTGCTTAGGCTTGATTTCTTTCTTCTTTGTTGGACTGAAAGATGAAATTTTTGAGTGTTTTTATCCCCAGTTTTCATCCAAATCTGTTATATTCTTTGTTCCCAATAAGTTGCCTCCATGATGATATAATCATTCAACTGAGCTGGAGTAGTTTTTTCTTGATGAATAATATTATGAGTAGGAGATAAGGCTTGAAGATGAAGTAATCTCTTCTTTAACTTTCTGATTTTGTTCTTAGTACAACCGATTTTATTTTTACTCCAGCTGTTGAGAAATTTTCCCAGTGAGGCAAGTTTGGTAATTAAATTACCAGATAGGTTAATATTCCAATTTTCCGTAGAACCACTTTGAGAAAATCGGGGTGTGTGTCTGGGAAAGCTTCAAATCTATAAGATGGAGGACTTTTAGTTATGTTTCTGCAAGTGTTAGGAAGAATAGGTGAATGATCACTTGAGATTCTCGGCATATGTAGAACCCAGCATTTTTTCAAACATGAGACACCGATCGGTGTATTAATAACTCTATCCAATCTTTGCCTTATTAAATTTTGAAAACTGTACGCCATTGCTTGGTGTAAGCGAGGACTAGAAAAACCCAATCCAATATATGATTTCATGAATGAATCTATTAAACTGACAAATTGTTGCATTTAATGACTGATCACCCCCAAATTTTTCTTTACTAGAAGAAAGGACATTAAGGTCATTTATAAAGCATTTAGGGCCAGAAACATGTTGAGGATAAACATATAAACTCTGCCAGAATTGAGCTCTCTCTGTTCTATTAGGTGGACCATAAGCACAAAATAAATTTAAAGTAGGAAACATACCCGATTGTTTAATTTGGAGATGAATCAAATTCTTGGAGAAAGAAATAACTTTTGCATCAATGTCATCTTGTCATATTAACTTAAAACACGGGGGTACTAAAATACACCACCACTTTTTTCTTTGGCAATCTGTATGGACAAACTCAAGACAACTCCAAGAGTTAAACTCAATCAAGGAATAATATCTAGAGCTATATCTATTTCTTACGATTAGAACATTTACATAATTAAATCTGTGAACTTAATCACAAAGAGATAACTTAGACGGTATCGAAGATCAATGTCCAAGAATCAATCAAGTTGTATCCAACAAACTAGGTTGGATGTATCATATGATCAACGTGCAACCTGTGATATTTGTTAGAGCATTGCTCGGTCGAACTCGCATGCGTTGCTATCTCAAGCATGTTTTTCAATGTTAGTGATCAAAACTATAAAGTCTTGATTTCTAGTCTACTATAGCTAAGGTCTCGGACTAGGATAGAAAGTGTAGTTGAGCTCAAGAACTCCATGTCAATCATCATACAAGGCGAATGACTACTCAAGGAACCAGTGGATCTTCGTCGACTAAAAGGTATGTGGAGACTTGAACTTATCTATCACTCAAAAGTCTATCTACTCTATCACCTATCTTGAGACAAAAGTCGTATTACTATATAGACTAAGAATATACACATGTGACATTTCGAGCTGAGTATATCTCGCTTATATATTTCTCGAAATGTGTGTTGGTAAAGCTTACGCTTTAGCCGAGTTCATCTTTGCCTAGTGACGAAAGTCATGTTATGTTTCAATCACTTTGGAAATTGCTCTGACGAAAACTAGTTTGTGAATAACAACTATATGACGTCCTCTGAGAATGTTTCAATGGTTTAAATGAGAGTTTAGACAATATAACCACTAGGGGATATAAACATTGTTGTGGTAACACATATATGTATAAGTCCTTAGCGCTTGAACCGAAGTTTGCGAAAAATTTTAATCAAGTGAAAACCGAAACTTGAGCAGTCAACCCAGTCCGCGAACGTGCGTAGTTCTCGAATACGAGAATTTCTGCTGGAGTTGTAGCTCGGTTTCATTCCGCGAACTCACGGAAGTTTTCGAACCCGAGAATTTATGCCGGAGTTTGTGAACTCCAACCGGTTACTTGAGTCCGCGAACCCAGTCCGCAAACTTGAGTGGTTATGTCTAAAAACGATATTCGTGAACTTATTTAAATTATCTAAGGAATGCTATTGAAAACCGTGGATTAATAGTTCATGAATCGATTCGAGTGAATCACATCGTTTTTGCTTCAATTGTGTCTTGTGTAGTACATAAGATCTCATAGCAATTGAACAATTCTCTAACTAGTTCATTTGAGTCATTTAGACTAGTTGTGGTGAAGAAGAATATGGTTGATATGAAAGTTATCATTTGGCTAACCATTTGGTTGACTAATATTGAACCAACTATTGTACACGTTTGGGTACGGTTACACAAACCCAAAATCGTCAAGTACATGTGTGTATGGCAAGCTAAGTTTTCGATCTAACGGTTGAGAGATATTAGCTTGTATCTAATCAGGTTTTCATCTAACGGTGAATATTAAATGCTTTGTTACTAAGCTAACATTGATTGCAAACCCTGATTTGAAAGACTATATAAGGGAAAACTCTAAAGAATCTGGAAACCTAATCCCCACACATTCTGTGTGATACTAGTTTGCTAAGCTAGAGTCAATCCTCCTTTAACCTTTGGTTTTCTTCTTCTAAAACCAGGTTAACGACTTAAAGACTTCATTGGGATTGTGAAGCCAGACCGATACTACTTTTCTTGTAGTTGTGTGATCTGATCTTGTTGTTTCTATCGTGCGAGTACAATTGTAATAATTGGCTAAATATTTATCTCCGATAGGCAAGATATAATAGTAATCACAAATATCTTCGTCTCATCGTTTGTGATTCCACAATATCCTTTTTCGCTGTGTCGATTAAGACTATTGTGAGGTGATTGATAAAACTGAGTTATTTTTCGGGAACATAAGTCTGGTTTTATTGACTGGGTTGACTGCTCAAGTTCCGGTTTTCACTTGATCAACAAATTTCGCAAACTTCGGTTCAAGTGCTAAGGACTTATACATATATGTGTTACCACAACAATGTTTATATCCCCAAATGGTTATAATGTATAAACTCTCATTTCAATCATTGAAACATTCTCAGAGGACGTCATATAGTTGTTATTCACAAACTAGTTTTCGTCAGAGCAATTTACAAAGTGATTGAAACATAACATTACTTTCGTCACTAGGCAAAGATGAACTTGGATAAAGCGTAAGCTTTACCAACACACATTTAGAGAAATAGATAAGCGAGATATACTCAGCTCGAAATGTCACATGTGTATATCTTTTGTCTATATAGTAAACGACTTTTGTCTCAAGATAGGAGATAGAGTAGATAGAATTTTGAGTGATAGATAAGTTCAAGTCTCCACATACCTTTTAGTCAATGAAGATCCACTGGTTCCTTGAGTAGTCCTTCGTCTTGTATGATGATTTCCATGGAGTTCTTGAGCTCAACTACACTTTCTATCCTAGTCCGAGACCTTAGCTATAGTAGACTAGAAATCAAGACTTTATAGTTTTGATAACTAACATTGACAAACATGCTTGATATAGCAACGCATGCGAGTTCGACCGAGCAATGCTCTAACAATCTCCCATTTTGTCAATTTTAGTGGAAAAACTATTAATACATATGGAATACAAAAAATATATAAATAAACTTTGTAGCTCCTATTCCACATGTCTAATCTTCAACAATACTCGAAATCTTCGTCACTTCCAAGTAGTCCAATGATCCCAAAGGTTGTAAGTTTAGTATCATCGTTGTTGAAAATCCATAGCTATAACAATGAGAAAATCATCGGTTCTCAATCATTGTTATACAATGTCATAGTATTATTACACAGCGTCAAATTCCAATTGCATCACAACTTCAACACCAATACTATGGTGATACTTCACTCCCCCTTAGTTAATACTCCATCTCACATGGAAACCAATACCCCTTACATAATGATCCGAAAACCATATGTATTTGTAGTGTGAACTACATATTAATTCCCCCCCCCCCTTTTGTCAATAAAATTGGCAAAGGTACAAGAACGGGATCCTAATAAAATTTCTGTAAGAGACATTTCATGACCAAAGGTAAATGTATATCATCTTGTTTATATGAAATCATAAAGCCGAAGATAAATGCATTCATCAAGGAGTTTATAAAGACGCAAGATAACCCCTCTAATATTCCACAGTCGCACTCCCCACAAAGATTTGGCAATTAAGCACAAGTTCAAAAGAACTCTCCCCCATAATATGTCATTCCCTAAGGAACAACAAGAGCGACCTTAATTTCAAAAAGAAAAGAATGATTTCTTTAGACTCAACAAATTACATACAAGTATGAATTTGGAATCTAACAAGAAATATTCAATCAAATTAACCAAAGCGAACCAAGATTAATTTGACTAAATATGCTCAACACAAGTAAACTTATGGAGACTTAAAAAATCAATTAGATTGATCACAAGAGAACTTGCAAAAAATCAAATTGTCATACTCAACCAAACTAATTACAAGAGTAATCAATTTAGTTGGCCACACTCTACATAAGAATATCTATGGAACAATGGCTAAGTGATAGGATCAGAAAGATACCTATTATTGTGTATACTGCAAGTGCACAGTGTCGACAAGCAACACAGGGCAAGCACAGGTCGAACCACAGAGACTTGGAGAGTGTAGAAGTTGATTCTAAATCCTTACTTAGAATTGATTCAGAGAGTAACCAAAAGGGGTTTGATTTTGTTGATACGACGAGATATTGGCAAAGACTTAAGGAAAGTAATTTGAATTAAAGTAAGCAATTAAATAAAGGTGTAAATACTGAGAATATGGATACTAGGGTATTCAAATCCACCACTAACTTATGATATGCATTCAACTTGTAATATTATTCTTGTCCTTACAACAGATTCAAGTCTACCATATATCTAAGGTGTTTCTCCAATGGATAATTTAATCACAACTAAAGTATTTCTCCAAAGCATTAACTGTCTAATTAAAGCACAACTAATCTGAGGATCAATATTTGGTTAAGCATGAGTTGTAGAATAATCAACATAGAGATATTCTAACTACAATGGATACATGGCATTCATTGTGAGAGCAAGATGTTGACAAACTTGGATTAAATTATATCTTTAAACAATTCTAAACTTTCAAGAACAAGATACAAGATATGAATACATACCAATGAGTTACGGCTTCATTTAAACCCTAGCAAATGAAACTAGAACATGAAGAACATTACAACAAAACTGAAATTTGATAAACTAACATGAACAAGCTATTCTTGGATGAGTTTTCAACACAACAACCCTCTCTATTTATACACAAAAATTCTCTCACACTTGGGATTCGAATTTTACTGTAGCAACCACTCAATAATTAAACAAAACATGTTTTCTTAATTGATGGATAGAATGGAATACAATGGGGGTGAGGTGGATGTTTTGGAAAGAATCCAATGGGGGTGAGGTGGATGTTTTGGAAAGAAACCAATGAGGGTGAGGTGGAAATGTATTTGGGTCTTGGGTTTTGGATCATGGGTTGTTTAATCCCATGAATTTGTAAACAGGTTGCCACCGATCTTGAGCTTTTGCAACGCTTCCAACTTTCTTCTCTTTTGTCTTCTCAATTCTTCCAAGCTTTATTTAGTACTTAAAAACACAAAATTAATTAATACAAATATTTATTCTTGAAAATGGTAAAAATGCAGAATTTGGGATAATATATGACTTTGAAGCGCGAAAGATGAGTTAAGTGCCAATGAAAAGGTGTATGAATATGCAATATTTGGCACTCATCACTAAGTTAATCATAAAAATAACCATCCTAGTCAATTATGCTCAACATGAGAAGAACTTATGGAGTGTTAACTATAACCATACTAGATGATTGATTTAGTTCATTTGGGCTCAACATAAGAGATTATGGAACCCCGACTAAGATTATCATAAGATATGACAACTTAACCGTACATGTACTCAACATAAGAAAACTTATGGAATACAAACTAAATAACCACACAAGTTGATTAATTTAGTTCTTAATTCTCAACATATAACATCTCATGGAATAACCAACCATGCCAATAAGGAATCGACTTAGTCATATCGTGCTCAACATAAGATACACAATGGAGCCTTCACGGTAATACATAAAAAATGGATCAATAAGGATATATACCGTGGATAACACAAGGATTCATTCAATGTTTCTATCACTATTTGCACAATGACATACAATAAATATAATCCTTGAATCACAAAAGATTTTAACCTATCTTACATCAATAATTGACAATATAGGCTTAACTTTTGTGTTTTGTCAAAAGTCTGTTCATCCTTTTATCAATATTTTCATATCAATTCACGAATGACTTTACTTTTAAAAAATATAGGACAATCAAGTTCACGGACGTAAACAACATATCCCATCAAAATATTGCAATATATAAAAACATAAAGATTAATACTGCAACCATCATCTTCCAAACAAACTTAGAATTTTTAAACCAAAAAATCTAAAAACAAGAAGATGAAAATCATTGGATATAGCTATGTGTAATCACAATAATGGCTATTCCAAAACACTAGTTATTCTTCTAAACAAAAAGAAACAATAGAAGATTTACTAGACATCTGAACCAAACAGACTGAAATAAAAAAACTTTCATGTCACTGCGATCTAAAGTCAAATCGACAGTTCGGGACCTTCTTGAGTCTTAAGGTCCTGGAGCTTGTGAATGGCAGCATCTTCTGCACCCTTGAAGAGGATATCCTTATTGGGAAGTTCTTTAACACGGGTTTTAATGAGAACAAGGTCAGACTTAACCTTTTTCAACTCAGTTCTTACCACATCAAGATACTTCATTGTATCAACAAGTTGCTGCTTAGCCTTCTCAATTTCCTTTAATAAATCGAGAACTATATCCGATGAAATCTCTTCAATCTCCTCTATATCAAAAAGTTCATAGGATTGAGAAAATGAACCTTTATTTTCAATAGAAGTTTCCTTCTCTTTATCGAGTTTACAATATACCGCCTTATCAATGATATCTTTAGGCTAATCCAAAGAGCAAGAAGAAGAAGAAGCCATTGATAAAAAGCAACCTAGAGTAATAAGAATAACTCAATAGGATAGTTATATAAAGAAAAAAGATTTAGGGTTTACGGGATAAGTTTTAAAGAATAACCCGAAACCGTACGTGTACCCGTAAGATGTTTTTCACAAAGCTATGCATGGAAGAAAAACTTCTACTTCTAAAAGAAGGTTATACAAGGAACATCAAGAAATAAAAAAATACTCACAACCAGTGTTTGACCAATTATCCTTCTAAAAACGATAAGAGATTAGCTAGATAATTAGAATCACTTAGTTATAGAGTATACCTATTCAAGTCTCTCACAACTAGGCTTTTTGTATGTGAGATATTCAACCTTGTGATTACTTTACACAAGTATGAGCCTTCAGCTCATCAAATGAATATTGTTCCTTTTTATCCTTCTATTTTTGATATGTGCTCTTTCTAGAGAGATGAGACACTGCTTGATTAGAGGACTAAATCTAGGACCTCTTGCAATTAGATTAAGAGGATCAGAGTGGACGGAAATCCATTTTCTAGATTTAGATGTATCATGAACATCCTTATAAGTAAAGGGAATGCTTTTGTTAGCAACACAAGAATTTATGCCAGGATGCACTTGAGCCCTGTACTGATTTCTAGAATAGAGATCATTCTTATAAGGTTTCTTATTGCTTGTGGGCATACGATTCACTGCGTTAGTCGACAAACTATTTGTTCCATTAACAGTGAAGAGAAGCAAATTACAAAGCTTAGAAATTTGTTTCCTTCTTGCAAAACAATGGATAGCATAGTGATTCTGTTTCCCACAAAAAGTACAGATTCGAGGAGGAGAAGAAATAATTGGCATATGTTTAAACTCCATATCCATATGAGAAGATTGCAAGTTATGTAAACTTTTCTTGACATAATCTTATTTTGGAGAATACTTTATCTTGTACAGATCATCACAAGAGTTAGTTTGTACATAGGATTTTCTCCTTAAGACAGAGTTTTCCTTTGCGAAGGATTTGCACTGTTCATGGGCTAGAGTAAGAGATGCACATAGTTTATCTTTTTCAGCACGAAGTCTGTTGAAATATGATGAATGAGTCTCGAGCAAACGTTTTTCTCTAACTGAGTCCTTTTTAATAATATTGTAGTTGCAGGAAATCCCACAATACATCCCTCACAAGAATTCATAATAATCAACACATCTTTAAGATAAACAATCACACCTTTCATTAATTGAATCTAGAAATCTTTCAAGAGGGAAATGAAATCAAGAACACAACACTGTTTTGTACTTTCTCTCTCCTCAAAACTTTCTCAACACTCTAAAATTGATCTCTCCTCCTTAAGCCTACTCGGTTCTTTATATAGGGTATTACATAGTGGATGACAGCTAATCTGTCCTTTATTTTTGGATCTGGATTGCGATATTCTCGCAAGCATTCAAGTGTTAAGTTCGCGAAATTATTGAATATCGCAAGGTCTTCACGTCTTTCTCATGTTTAAGCTTTCGTCATCTGTTATGTCATTTTTGCAGTTAGTCTGCGACGGCTTCGCAATATACTTTTGATGGTGACTTCGCAAGGGTGTTGCTGTCGCGATATTCTGATCCTACATCTTGCCTCTTCTCATGTCTTCTCTGTGAAGGGGAGAATGTCATGAGAAATTTTACTTCAAAATGCCGCAGCTTCCTATTTCTCTATATATTTCTGTACTGACATGATTCTGTACTTTACGCAAAGTTGCTACACGTATCTCTTCTTCCATCCATTTCTTGACACGTCTTTTTCAACCGTTCATGTCTACTCTTCGCATTAAATGTGTTTATCTTCTGAAGAATTCTCCTCTCAATATATATTCTTCTCATTCTTCTCTTCTCTTCTCTTCTTTTTTACTTTCTTTCTTATTTTTTCTGCAACCTCTCTTCACCATTCTTCCGTAAATTCCGCTCATGCTGATGTAACTTTTCTTGATTATTATTCTTTCAATTTTTACTTTCTTCTTCATTCCCATACTTAAAATGCCTCCAAGCGGTCATAAAGCTAAAACTTCTTTTGAGGGATTTCAGAAACTTTTCAAAGAGAGAGGTTTTACACTATCCACCATTCCAAATCATAAAGCTACCTCTATTCTTTCTGATAAGTTATTTTCTGATCATAATTGTGATGATAAAAAAATCATAGTTTTACTTGGTCAAATTCTCGCTGGCCTTCCTATCCCTCTTTATGATCCCGACCTTCCTTTATTTTACGAGATTCTCTCTCATGCGAAATTCTCGCGAGCAATATATCAATTAAGTGGGGATTGCATTCTCCTGATGCTTGAATTCGCCAACCTCGGTGCTGGCAAGGGATCTCTTTATTCAAATGACGTTAGGGATCCTGAATTTAAGAATTTGGAAATTCTCGCCGAAAAATACACCGCAGAGAGCTTCTTTGAAAATTATGAATTAATACCTATGAAGAATGACAAAACTCGCTGGGGTGTTCGTTTGAAGAGGAAGGAAAATATTGAAGACGATAAAAAAATTATGCATGACATTGATTGGCATTCTGGCAAGAATAACATTCATCTCCAATCTAAAGATGACAAATGGTGTGTCTTTCCACTGATTCTGAGGGGTCATTACAATGATGGTTCAAATGTGTTTCCTGTGAATCTCGCTACTTACCAACCTTGGGTATTTAATTGGCCTGAGAAAGAGAAAGAGGTACGTTTCTTTCATTCAATTTATTGTCTTCACTTTTCTCCATGTTTATTAATCTTGCGAAAATTTCAGATTAGAAAATTAAGAAGAAGCTACAAAAGAACTAGCAAACTAAGCACCCTAGCAGCACTTTGTTCGATCACGGATGAAGTAAGAAATACTTTGTTTTATTATTTTTAACAATATTGTTGCCTCTGTTTCTTATCTTCATTCGTGTGCTAAGATTGGTGTTGTAGTTGTTGAAGAGGAAGGATCTAAAGATGCGAAGACCAAAGGCAAAGGTAAAAGTTCTCTTCGCAAGGAGAAATCTGTTGCCTCATCTTCAAAGAAAAGAAAAATTCGCTTTCCTTCTCCCTCAAGTTCTCATTCTGATGAGAGCACAGATAACGATGTTGTATTCGCAAAAGAAGGTGCCTCTTTTGAATCTTCAATGGCACAACTATCCAACATCTTCTCTAATTCTTAGCAAGGAATTGGTGATACTCCTCTAACTAATGCCTGCAAGTCCATAGCTGCTATCTGCGATGCCCCCCTCTTAGAGAATAATGAGTCTCTTCGCGTAGTTTCCAGATTTGTATCCCCAAATTTCTTACATTCGCTTAATATCTTGGTAAATTTTCATACTTGTACTTTTCTTCTTTTACTTTTTGATTCGAAATTGTAGTTTATTTTGAAAATTCTCCTTATTCTTTCTCAGGCTGGAAAAGCTTCCTACGCGGTCAATTCTGACTTAGTTAGGAGATGTGGGAATTCTGAGAAAAATAACCTTCAGCTTCGCAAAAAGAATGAAGAATTGGAAGTTGAGGAAGCCAGTCTTCGCGAGAAGAATAACAATTTGAATCTGAAATTGTTGTTCAGAAGAATAAAATTTCTAGCCTTCAGAATGCAAATCAACAACTCTATGGTATGAACTTTTCCTTCTTTCACTTGATTCCTTTATCCCATTGTTTTATCTTATTTGGTCAACCATTTCTGCAGACATTTATGATCTTTCTGATGAGGCTATTTCGTTCTTTTCCCGACCCTATAGATGATAATACCCTTCTTGAACACCTTAATAATTCCTTAAATAGTTTTTCAAATGATAAAATTAAATCTCTCTCCACAAATGAATTCAGATCCAAACTTCGCCTCTTAGAAATTGACCATAGATCCAGCTAAGGTTTAGCCAACAAATTTAAGATTTTTTTACCGTAGTTCTAAAGAGGAAATCAATATCTTAAGAACCAAGAACAGTGACCTCATAGATGATAAAGATTACATTTCTAGCCAGGGTGCTCAAACTTTAGCGAAATTCCAAGAAACCCTTCTTGAGGTCCAAATTGAACGAGATGAACTTAAACGCAAAAATGTTGTGTTTAGCGAGAAAGAGAGTCAAATTCATTCCCGTCTTCTCATAACTAATGATGATGAATTCGAATGGGCTGCGAAAATTCTAGATGATGCCAGAAATAATCTAGGTGTAAGCGTTAGTCTCCACGCTGAGCACACGGTCTTGGTTAGAGATATGTTTTCTGGCAGAGAAGGTTGTCAACTGTTCTTCTTTGTTAATTATTTGCCTTTCATAAATTTCCACTAAGTTATTGATTCATTGTTATACGTTCACAGAAGCTGAAGAGAGATTTCAAAAAAGAATCGAAGAACTTGAGGCTGAGAAGGAGCAAATCGCAAAGGATCTTTCTTCTCGCAATGATAAATGTTCTATATTGAAGAACCAATTAAAGATCATTGTTGCGAATTTTAAGAATGATACTATTCTTTTTCGCAACCAAACTATCAAAAAGGTCTGCGATGACAACAACATCCTTCATTCTACATATCCTTGCCTCTTGGAAGAGGTTCCAAAGAATGTACCTCCTCTGGTCATCTCTGATAGTGATGCCAGCGAAGAAGAATCTGATAATGATGAAGAAGAAGAATCTGATGATGACGAAGAAGAAGAATCCAGTGAATATGATGAAGAATCAAGCAAGAAATAATTTTTGCTTCCTTCTTTTAACTTTTTGTAATATATGTATATTTGTTCTTTGATCTTCTATTCTTGTAATCTATCATTGCGAACTCCTCCATCTTCAAATATAAATTTTATCTCTTTTGCGTCTTTCTGCTCGTGTAAATCTTTGATTTGGAGACAAATAACATTTTCTCATTCTATGCATTCCCATACTTGCCTCTGTTATTTGTATCCAAATGAAAGATTAAGCAAATTACCTTCTGGTGATAAGATTGCCATGAAATCTTTTGCGATATTTTTACCACAATTTCGCATCCGTTTCTGCATAATCTCGCAATCACATATTTTAAGATTGCACTCTTCTTGTTCTCCGATGTGGTCTTATTTTGCCTTCCTAACTAAAGGTCTTATTATGCCACCACTTGTCATTGCGACAAAATCGCAGGATGTTTTTGCACTTTCATGCATAAACCCATTGATCTTGTCTTAACTTTTTCTTTTGTCATTTTTGTTGCAATAATATGGCAGGTCTAAATATTTTTGCGAAAATAAAGTCCCATGACATTGTCGTCGTGCGACGAAATCGCAGGACGTCCTTACACTTTCATGTACTGAACCATTGATCTCGTCGTATCTTTCTCTTTTGTATTATTGCCTCTTCAGGACTGTCACACAATTATGACAAGCCTAAATTTTCTTGCGAAAATAAAGCCTCATGACATTTGCGTCTTAAGACACTTATCAGCTCCCTAATGGATGGTGCCTCCCTTATCTTCCCCCTGGTTGCCCCTTCAAGGAGATGTACCTCTACCATACAAGTTTGGCTCCTCCCATACGGTCTTAACAACAACCAGTTGTTTTCGCATCCTCTTGTTCCTTTTGCCTATATGGCTTATGGTTACGAGACTGCACCCTAAGTGGGGTTTTCTTCAGGCCGAGTGCATCATAGTCAAGACTTGCCAAGAATGTCCAGGTACGTTCCAGACGCCCCAGGCAATCTTTTCTCAACCGTTTACCTCGGCCCCTTGATCATATTATGCACTCCTTAGAAAGATCCTCAGTCGTCCAACCTAAGTCATAAGCTTAGGTTGAAAATCCAAGGTACCTCTCCTGGATGGGCTTTATTGACCCCAAATCTCCATGACTCAGGTTCCAGGGGCGGTGTAACCTTTTCGCTGAGCTATGCAACATGTACCCCTTTCTATGACGCACTTTAGGTCTTACATTTTCCTCTTGCGAAATTTTGATTTCGCGAACTAGGGTGTACGCCATAGTAAGTTCGCCCCTTTCGGATGATTATTCTATTTCTTCTTTTGCATTTCAGCTCTGTTGTAATTTCTCAATCTCATCTTTGTCATTAAGTAAAATATATTTTTTGAAATTTTTTGTAATAAATTAATCATACATCTCTTTTTCTTTTCTCAACATTTCTTTCATTTCACAGCTTAAGTTTTTTACCTTTGTTGTTTTCTGCCTCTGTATCTTTGCTGTTTTTTGCTTCATTCTAACCTTCTACGAAATTTTCGCCACTTCTTATTTTCAGCAAGCATTGGCTTCGCAGATTTTCTTCTTCTCTTTGTTCTATTGCATCTACCATTAACCTTTCACTTCCTTTTTTTACTCTGACGTTATACTTCTAATTCTCATTTTTTGCAGTTCGTTTTTCGCATGATTCTACGTCAATTTGATAACACTTCTTCCCTTCAATCCAATATCTTTTTATGATGCCAACTCCACTAGGGTGAGGGAATTTGATACATTGATGAAATGTTGACGCTATGCCTAGAATTCCATGTAACCAAGGTCTGCCAATCAAAGCATTATATGGAGACTCCACGTCGACAATACAGAACAGAATTTCAGAAGATAATCCTTTCAATGGAATCCACATAGTAACTTCTCCTTTAGGCTTATTAGCGGTACCATTAAAACCATAAATTTTGTAAGTTCAAGGTACTAGAGCCTCATCTTTTCCACCCATAGTTTTATAAGCATGATAGAATAGGATATCCACAGAAATTCCAGTATCAATCAGAATCCTGTTGATTGCCCATGAATTCTTAGCCTCATCATCATCATCATCATCGCTTGGCTTTGGGTTGATCTCTAGTCTCACCACCAATGGATTGTCATGCATTTCTCCTCCTTCGGGAACTTCTTCTGCGGTGAAGGAAATAATTTGTTTTTGCCATTCTTTTAACGGCGAAACCTTCGTAATATTCATTTTTTCTCTTCCATCAGTGTCTCTTGCGAAAACTCTGCTCAGAATGTTGTCGTGAAAATCTTCAATTTTTTTATATGAATGTACAATAAAGTGACAAAAAAAATTCTTTTCCTTCGCTCCAACTTCTATTACAAATGTTTCCCTTTCCTTTGTTGTGTTTACTCTGCGAATTTCTGGTGGAGGTGGTAATGGTTGAGATTGAGGTTGCCCTATTAGGAAATGATTTAGTTTTCCCTGATCTATTATTCTGAGGATGATTCTCTTTATATTTCTGCAATCATCTATTGAATGTCCATGGAAATGGTGATAAGAACAAAATTCATGACTTATGTGGTTTGGAGGTGGTTCACTCCCCATATTCTATGGTGCTGGTATGTTTTCCATCAAGATTATAGATTCCCATATTTTCTCTACACTAGCATTCAGAGGTGGCATTTTGATTTCTTCCCATATTATCTTATGACTTCCCTGCCCCCTATGATGGTTTTTTCTCTGACCTCCATAAGTTTCTTGTGGCTGATCAAGTATTTGAATTTTGTTATTTCCACCTCGGCTATAAAAGTTTCTTTCCCTCTCAAATTCTTTTTGGTCACGACTTCCCATAGCTACTAGTTTCTGCTGACTATTCTCCACTATCTTTTCTTGTTGTCCTTGCGAAGTGCTCGCCACGGTGTTTATCAACTTAGGTAAGAAGCTTGCATTCGCTGCTTTTGAACTTGTGTTCGCAACTGGATATGATTCCATCTCATTTTTTTCTTTCTCAAGAGCAATATAATCCTTTTGAAGCTCTCGCAACTCAGTCATAGTAATTGTATTCTTTATTCTGAAAATTTGAATATACAACAAATTGGTTGCGAACATTGCGTTAATGAATGATAGAATAAGGTATCTTTCATCCACACATCCAGCCATTTCACTGCACATTTTCTTCCATCTTATGGTTAAGTGTTTCAAACTTTCGCCAATCCTTTGCTTTAACACAAATACATCTTCAATGCCAAGTCGTGAAGAGTTATTACTTATATACGCCTCTAAGAACGTAGTCTGCAAATGATTAAAAGATGTTATAGTATTCTTTGGTAAACCCTCGTACCATTTTAATGCCTCTCCTGTTAAGCTGGATGCGAATTACTTGCACAATACATCATCATGGTTTTCCCACTATAGCATACATCTCATATATGCTTTGATGTGTTGAACTGCGCAAGTTGTTCCATCAAATATACTAGTTAATGCAGGCAGATTGCACTTTGGGGGTATTCCTCTCAATTGCACTTCTTGTGTGAATGGAATTTTCGCATGTTCTTCTATAGCTTCATCCAATTGTCTCCTACCTCCCTCTCTTCTGTTATTTAACATCCCTCTCATTTCTGCCAGTTCTCTTAAGATTTGTTCATTTACACCAGGATTTTGGTGAATTGGCCTCTTTAATTCTCCTTCTCTTATTCTACGTTCATGTCTGTCTTGTCTTGCGAAATCTTAATTTTCTTCTTCATTATTTTCTTCTTGTCTTTCCCTGCGATCTCCTCTTTCATTTCTTTCATGAATTCGCACATGATTGTATCTCTCATTTTCTCCTCTGCGATTTTGATCATTCCTCATCAATTCTATTTGTTGCCTTTCATCTCTCCTTTGTATTTTATCATATTCTTCGTTGATACTACCATTATTGCGATTTTGTTCACGCCTTCTTTCTCGATTATCATGATTGTTCTGGCGTATTGCCTCTTGGAGATCTTGTTCCTCCACTTCTGCTATCAACTTTTCTCTTTCGCAAGCTAGACGTGCTTGTTCAGCATAATGTCTTTCGATTTCATCTTCAATTACTTGTTGATTTCTTTTAATTTCTCTCCCATGTAATATTCTCCTTCATTCTTCCTGATTTTTTTCGCCATTTTGATTATTTCGCTCTTGACGTCGCTCGTTCCCCTAATTCCTGTTGTTTCCATTTTGGAGAATTCACCCTGTGGGATGTAACGATCTTCAACTATTTCTCTCCTTTCGCGACGTTCTTCATATGGATTTTATAATTCCTCTGGAATATCTTCATTAGCACTTACTACATGTGAATTTCGCCTTCTTTCTTTTCTAATTGATCTTGAACTTGACCTTGTAGTGCTTCTTGATCTAATATTCTGTAGTCTTATGTTTTCCATCCCCAGCTCATGATTTTGCCTTGTCAAATTCGCACGTTCTTCTGCTTCTATCCTCCTTTCTTCGTGTATTATTTGCCTTAACGTCTCTAATGCTTCAATCTCTTCATTTCCATGAATTATTCCTCCAACTGCTTCTTGATCTCTCTCTACTCGCATATCATGCCTTAATTGTTGATCTTCTTCCGCTTCATCTGATTGCCAAGTGTGTACACTCACTCTGTCATAATCCATAATTCTATTTTGTGCTGGTGTACATTGAATTGGTTGTTGAATTTAATTTTCTCCATTATTTCTTTCATTCGGTCTAGAAGATTCCCCAATTTCATTTCTTCCTTCTCCGGCAAGCCTCTTACTCCTTCTAACAGTTGTTGGCTGTATTGAAGCATTTTTTTCTTCTAGCCATTATTTCAATCTTAATGAATTGTTGAAAATTATATGAAACTCTTCACCAACTATTCCAAATTCTTTCAAATCACAATACTAATCTTCACGCTAAAAACAACATCAAAGTTCCCTGTTTTTAGCGCCAATATGTAGTTGCAAGAAATCCCACAATACATCCCTCACAAGAATTCATAATAATCAACACATCTTTAAGATAAACAATCACACCTTTTATTAATTGAATATAGAAATCTTTCAAGAGGGAAATGAAATCAAGAATACAATACTGTTTTGGACTTTCTCTCTCCTCAAAACTTTCCCAACACTCTAAAATTGATCTCTCCTCCTTAAGCCTACTCGGTTCTTTATATAGGGTATTACATAGTGGATGACAACTAATCTGTCCTTTATTTTCGGATATGGATTGCGATATTCTCGCAAGCATTCAAGTGTTAAGTTCGCGACATTCTTG
The DNA here is from genome assembly GCA_023529315.1 of Papaver bracteatum. Taxonomy (NCBI): domain Eukaryota; kingdom Viridiplantae; phylum Streptophyta; class Magnoliopsida; order Ranunculales; family Papaveraceae; genus Papaver; species Papaver bracteatum. The sequence continues at coordinate 309,536 of JAJJWX010002708.1, forward strand.
AATATCGCAAGTTCTTGACGTCTTTCTCATGTTTTAGCTTTTGTCATCTGTTACATCATTTCCGCAGTTAGTCTGCGACGGCTTCGCAATATACTTTTGATGGTGACTTCGCAAGGGTGTTGCTGTCGCGATATTCTGATCCTATAAATATCCTCAAGAGTACTGATCTTTTCACGCTGGAGAGTAGTTTCTTGAAGAAGTTTCTCAATATTCTTAGAGAAGGACTTAATAATGTTATAGAGATCACGTTCTCGATCAAGAGACTTCTCAAATTCATCAATGAGCTGGTCATGATTATTAAAATCAATATTTTCAGATGTATGTGTTAAAATTCTGGTGATCTCCTTTTCGGCATCTGCCAGAGTGTCACATGCCTCATGAGAGGAAGAAATGTCATTATCACATTGGACACTCTTTCTACCTCGGGATTCGGAAGAATCAACTAAGGAATAATCCTTTGAGGTGTTTCCAAGACACTTGACATGATCAAAAGCTTCATGAGACATTTTGGTATGTGCAACAGAGATTTTGTCAACAGACTCAGATTGCCACAAACACAGACTTGTAAGGTCTTAAACGTGTTTGCCTGTTCTGATACCAATTGAAAAAGTGGGGGTCTAACAACCTCACCCAATATTTCGATTAGCAATCTGTATGGACAACTCCGAGTTGTTTTCTAAAGAATCAACTAGACTCAATCAATAGAAAATATCTCAAGGAGTTATTATCTCAATCTCTCTATTTGATTTACTCAAGAAAATGTGATTCATGAGTCTAATCAAAGAGAGATAACTTGGATGGTACCAAAGACCAATATCCAAGTGTCAATCAATTTAAATCAACAACCAATAAGGTCAGATATTCTAATTGATTGAACAACGCACAACCTGTATTATTTCAATTATATAAAAATATACACTAGTACAGAAATGGCCTTTAGCCACGCCAAATATAAATTTCCCTGTCATGCCTTTTTGGTTTTGGCGTGTATATATGGTATACTTCTACCATATAAACACGCAATGTTCAATGGGCATGTTTATATAAGTGCTTTCATCCACGCCAGGGCTACTAGCGTGTAAAATTTTCAACCGTTTAGTCACGTTAACTTCAAATTTTTGTTTGGGCGTGTTTATAGACCAGTCTATGGCCACATTAGGTATTGGGCATGTTTATAGACCAGTTTATGGCCACATTAGGGAGTTGTGGCACGTCCAAAAGGTTAGTCACGCCATTTAAGGCGTGGTTTTAAAGTTAGTTCATTAGACACACCAGTATATGTGTGTCCATAGTGTATGATTGATTGACACGCCAAATTCAAAGTGTGGCCAAAAGGTTATTCTTTGGACACGCTGGTATATGTGTGTCCATAGTGTACGATTTATAGACACGCCAGTATATCGTGTCCATAGTGTAGGATATATAGACACGCCAAGTTGAAAGTGTGGCGAAAAGTTCTTCTTTGGACACGCTAGTATATATGTGTCCATAGTGTGCATTCTAAAGACACGCCGGTTTTATAGCGTGGCTAAAAAGTTCGTTCTGAAAAAATTAATAAAAATCTTTCGCCCATATTCGAACGCATGACCTCGAAGGATTTAGATAACGTACTAATCCACCAAGCTGGCCATCTTTAGATGTTTATGATTAGTGTTTTGAAAATACTAGATTGGTTGAACTTCTCAACATTTAAATAAACACGCCAAGTTGAATGTGTGCCCAAAAAGTTCTTTTTTGGACACGCTAGTATATGTGTGTCCATAGTGTGCGTTCTAAAGACACGCCGGTTTTATAGCGTGGCTAAAAATTTCGTTCTGGCCCATTTTATAGATTTGGCTAAAAAGTTCGTTTTTTGAAAAAATTAAAGTTGAAAAAAATTCGACACGCTAGTATATGTGTGTCCATATTCGAATGCATGACCTCGAAGGATTTAGATAATGTACCAATCCACCAAGCTTCCCATCTTAAGATGTTTATGATTAGTGTTTTGAAAATACTAGATTGGTTGAACTACTCAACATTTAAATAAACACGCTAAGTTGAAAGTGTGGCCAAAAAGTTCTTTGGTGGACACGCTAGTATATGCGTGTCCATAGTGTGCGTTCTATAGACACTCCGGTTTTATAGCGTGGCTAAAAAGTTCGTTTTGAAAAAAATAATAAAAATCTTTCGCTCATATACGAACGTATGACCTCGAAGGATTTAAATAATGTATCAATCCACCAAGCTGCCCATCTTTAGATGTTTATGGTTAGTGTTTTGAAAATACTAGATTGATTGAACTACTCAACATTTAAATAAACACACCAAGTTGAAAGTGTGGCCAAAAAGTACACCCAAAACCCTCAAGACTAATTCCCTAGCTTTCTCTGGAATAGATTCTGACTTGCATGTTCTGCAATTTATTGGGTTCTCCAAAACTATTTCTGCAAATCTTCTAAACACCTATAATCAAAATTTCTTTGGTAATCCGTTGCATTGGAATGTTATAAATAACTTCGGAGTCTGCAATTTGGTTTCTAAAAGATCCTACTCCTAGACTATGTGTGCTATCAAAATTTCCTCTCAGCTACCACACTGCATTTCCGGTAAGATTTTTCATTGCTCTCTCAAGCATTCCTGTACTAATATGTTATTATATCTCTATAACTTCAAAGTTGCCTATGCTACCAGTTGGAGTAGTTCATATGAATGCCCATATAAAACTATTAACCCCGTAAAACAATTTCAAACCTTCATGATAACGAGAAAATTTCCAAAGGTGTCTAGTTTTCTTTAGTTATTCCCAAAAATGTTATAAATTACCAAAAATGTTTGAATGTGTACCAATTGCTTGATATTGTGTACACAATATCAAGAATCCACACCTATAATGTGTACACATTATACCTTTTTCGGAATTTTTAAAAAAACTAGACATTTTTAGTAAATAACTTTCTGTAGAAAACACTTTTGGCCATAACCCCCTTTCAAATTCCCCCTGCTATTTACTATAGTCACCATATCAAGCTCAAAACCAAAATTAAACACAACAACCACTCAACCAAGCATAATACAATAACCCAGAACCACATATACATTCAATTGAATATCATTGTCTTTAAAACCAACACTATCAAATCCAAAATCAGCACCACTAGCATTAATTGTTTATCCATGAGAAACATATGCAATATTCAGCCAAAAAACATTTACAGGAATACTTACTTTACAATCTGGAAGGGGATGGTTGAATACTGGTCAAGCTCCTGGTGCAACCCCAGAGGTCCCCACACCACTTCCAACAACCTTCTTGTTAGCTCCACTCCTTTCTAGTATATCCCTCCTCCTTGGAACATAATAGTTTCCCCTAGGCGGAGGCATAGGCACTACTACATCCTCAGGAATCTCAGTAGAATCAGTTATCTCCCCTGGTCCGAAGATTGCAATACAATAAGCATCCTCTGCCAACTGTCGCATCACTGGTGCCAGCATGAAGATATTGGGGAAGACTACCACATCATTGGGGAGACCATGAGTGTAATTCTCCCAAATCTTAGCTTTGCATGCAACTGAAACTGGTGCAGAATAGAACCCTTGTGTAGTACAACCACAAACCACCTACTCCTCCCCTATAAGCACCACACCTTCATTAACCGTCCTTTGTCAGGATGAACGACATACACCACCCACCCTTCATCAGCCCCTTGGAGTTGAGGATCCAAAGCATAAGCACTGGAACTATCATGCATAACAACCCTATCCTCTTTGACTTCTCCAACACCTCCAGTACCAACTTGCATGTTTGGCTTTGGTTCCTCACTGCTGCTGCTGCTTATCTCTACTACCTGTCAAATTGGAGAAATGGGGGAATCCCAATCAATAACACCATCACAGTTACTAATAAAGCCAATTACAGCTATGAAATTCACTTTCAACACCTTTTTTTTTTTATAAAGATAAAATTTTATAGAAATTAGCCAGGATTGTGATATTTTGCCAGAAGCTCACAAAAGACTGGGTTAAAGTTTTCAATAGATAATATTGGCATTGTTGTCTGCCTGACATGTTTGGCAACAACGTCTACCACTTGATTATCATTACGGCTTACATGAATAAACTCACAAACCAAAAAAACTAGAGATTAAGTGTTTTATCTCCTTTATTAACTTTTAACACCTTCAACCCAACAATTCTTCCATGATTATCAAAAATCAATACCTGGTTTTCTTGCATATTCATCTTAGCCTTCTTTTCCTATGGTCTACCCATGGATTCCTGATTTTTAGACATGGATGGGCGATCATTCAGATTTATATATGCATTATAACCTCGCTTAGACATAGCTTCAACAATCGGAACACTGAAGGGATTTTGCGGAGATGGAATGTGGAAGTTACAGAGTTACAGTAATTGGAAATTATAACTGATCTATTAGGGAAATTATAAGCGATCTCTTCCAAACAGGCCTTATGGACGAGAAGACCAACAGTTAACACATCTCACCCATCCTTTTTCAATCCTCTAGATCAATTAGTTGAGATATCGGGGAGGCACATGCCTACTAAGTGCATGCAAAGACCTATTGAATGCCACCCCAACTTATTGGTCGTTCAGAGGCGGTATCAAACACTTGGCAACTATTTGGCAAGCGGACTCTCTAAGCGGGCTACCCGTGACCCGAAGTCGAAACCCAGTACCGAACCGCAGCTGCCCTCAACTATTTTCGTCAGAGATGGGCTTGAAGTGGAAAATGGAAGCCCAATTACCTTAAAACTTATAGAAGAAGACGCTTTCATCCTTCTGAACAAGCCCATCCTTCTGAAAAAATTAATAAAAAGCTTTCGAACGCAATATTCGAACGCATGACCTCAAAGAAGTTAGGTAACGTATCAATCCACCAAGCTGCCCATCTTTAGACCTGTCTATAGGGTGTTTTGAAAAAAAACTAAACTGGTTCAGCTAATTAACATTTTAATAAACACGCCAAATCAAAGTGTGTCCTGTTATAATATGCATGGGATATGGTGGCTATCCACTTAGCACCATTAGTTACACCAAGCACCTTGCATAAGCACCTTGTTACACCAAGCACCTTGTATAAGCTACTTAAGCAATAATAAGCTTAAGATGAGATTAATACCTAAAGCTAGTGGGTGTTGAATTGCATGGTTTGCGATCTAGAGGTGTTATTGCTACATAACAATATGGATGAGAACATCTCATAATGGAATATGGCTTTCTAAAAATATTGATGTCACCTAGGATTTTAAAAACTCTCAACAACAACAACAACAACAACAAACAACAAAAAAAAAAAAAAAAAAAAAAAAAAAAAAAAAAAAAACTCTACAGTTTGTTGTTGGATTTTTAATATTTAATTTGATATAAACATTTGAGCTTCTCTTAAACTCTATCCAAATCTTTGCCAACTCTATGTCATATGAAGTTTCTACTACTATTCAGACTTGACAATTAGCGCCGCAATCTTCTGCTTCTATCTCTATGATATGGAATTTTATTTCAGATTGCATAATTTGGAGCATTTAGATTAAAAGAAAAGCTAATATTGTTTTCGATTATCTACTACTACTCATGCCTGACAATTAGAGCAATCTTCTGCTTCTGCCTCTATGATATGGATTTTTTCTCCAAATTGCATAATTTTGAGCATTTGGAATAAAAGAAATGCTAATATTTTTTTCTGGTTAAGTTAATACTGAAGCGATTATCGTGAAGAAGGCAATTTATTGTTTCTATTGTTTATCTTTGGTTGATTAGAGTTTTGACTTTTGAGCCTGTTGACCATTCCAAGGTCAAGGAAAATTGGGAAAATGTATCTTTTTTATTCTGTGTAGCTAAGGATTGTATGGTTTAGGGTGGTACAAGCCGATCGAAGGTTTCCACCGTGATTTGCACCATGAGGGGATCCAACCTTGCGAGCTATGCATTCGGATAGTTATGGGGCCCATCACACGGTGAGGATCACGGTTTTTGTTTTCGGTGGATGAATCATTTCTAATCTTTTTTCCCTACTATGAAAACAACATACTGTGCAAAGGTACAAAATGAGGACTCTTAGACGACAAATAGGCTTGTCCTCTTAGAAGGAGATGCAAACAAGCAACACCAACTGGCATGGTTTCTTCTCACCATTTTCCCCTCTTTCTTAACTTGTTAGCATATTGTAAATGAAACAGAAAGGTTACACAGTTGGAAAACACTGGCTTATGAATCAGAAATCTACAATTTGAAACTACTCTTCAACCAAATTGTTTCGGCGATAACAAACACTAGATAAAAACAAAATGAAATTTGTGATTTACAATTACCAATGGAAGTACTGAATGATCTGCTAACACTGGTGAAAATTATCTCGAAAAGAAACGAACAAACTGCCATTTCAAGGGAGTCTCTAAGTGTACAAGCTCTATACCTGTATTCTGTCACACAAGGTAGACGTCTCAAAGACTCAACAGCAGATATTTAAGATTCAGCTCCGCGATGCAGATACAGAATCCATGTTGCTCTTTAAAACTGAAAACAGGTAGCCAAGAATGAGCAACTGTTTAATAACCACAACGAGTGAACAGTAAGAACTAATAATTCTAGAACAAGACTCAGCATTATCTCTAGCAACAACGAATGAAGTGATAACTCACTGTGGCAAACTACAAAGGCATATACTGTGGCAAACTACAAGGCATATACTGATCCATACAAATCAAAAATACTATTTACAATGTCTTCCTTGCACCATTACTCAAAGACGTTACCCTATTTAATCCCTCCTCCGTCTCTTCTGGCGTTGTGTCTTCCTATCTCTTTCACTCTCAGAATTTGACGAATACTCAGATTCCGATTCAGAACCCAAACTATCTGAATCAGAAGAACTTGAACTCCCATATTCTCCTTCAGTTTTTAAAACCTGTTTTTGTTGCTGCATAATGAGCCTTGGCATGTTCTTCAGGTATGCACGCAAGTTCTCTGTGATACCACCAAGACCTATTGATGTAAAAAAGTTAATGGAGAATCTGGTGTTTTTAGGATTATTCCTAGGGAAGATGGACTGAAAGGAATCCTGCATATCTGGTTCAGTAAGCCGCTCATCCAACAACCTGATACCAAGGTGCTCAGCCAACTCCTGCCATAACGAATCATATAATTTTACAAGGTTGAAATATCAAAACAATAAAAGGCGAATTTCCGCTAGATGTCTTTCTTATAACTAGTAGTAAATGCAAATGTAAATATATACCTGGAATAGAATTTTTATGAAGATACGTGAAGACGAAGTGGTATCCTCCTCTGTTAAGCGAATATAAGCCAAAACGTGCCAAGGTAGAGCATCTGTGCCCAGTAAATGAGCAAAGAATTTGGCAACGTTACGGAGCTTATTTGTTTCAAGCATATGAATCATAGAATACTGCTGGACAAAACACTTTTCAAAATTATCCTGATGGATTTTGTTGATCATGCAAAAGCGCTGCCCTAAGAGACCATAATACCGAAGATAAGTTCTCTCCTGACTACAACACTCCAGCAGCATTATGCACAGTTCCATCTCTTGACCTGGCTCAAGCTTAATTTTTAGCAGTTTGTGACCAGCTTCCTCAAAGTCTACACTAGACATAATAGTAAGATATATTGCCCTCCTTAAATTCACAAGATTGGTCTCTGTTTCATCCTGTATCTTCATTTGCTCCTCACACTCGTCAGATTCTTCATCACCCGAGGCTGAATCATAGACTTCCTCTTCATCAGATACATCATCACCAAGTATGCTGCGCTTCAGATCTTCATAATGTTTCTCATTCACAATAAACTGCGCATCCACCTTGAAAATATCTAGAGAAGAATCAGGATCTATCTCATCATCAAGGGATAATTCGTGAGTGAACTGATCTTCTTGTTCCACAAGATCCAACTCAGGTCGGACAGCGGGGTGTCCTTGAATTTCACTTTTCTTATTGCAAAGAGGCCTTCGATTAAAAACTGAACCCTTTTGTCTATCAACCCTTCGTGAAGAAGCGAACCGCATTCTGTAACAAACCCGACCGCAACCTCAACACTATCATCCGTGGGTTTCTCTAGCAGTACAGTAAGAAGCTCCAAAGCAATAATCTCGTGAGCAACTTGCTGGTTAACAAGATGAGCTATAAACTTGGTGGCAGCAAGTAACTGTGGCTTATCATTCCTCCTATAAGCTCTTTTCAACTGCAACATAATCCTCCTCAAAAGCAATTCACCCACTTCAGGAAACTTTGTGTTAACCACAGCAGACAATGCTGCGAAAACATCAGTGAAACCCGGTGAAGCCATTTGAGACTTGATACATGCTCTACAGAACAAACCTCTTCCTCTAATAAGATTCTCAGCAAACAATTCAGGAATAATATTTTTGATATTCATCGCATTCACTTTATTCACAAGTCCATTTATAGATTTACGCAATGCATCCCATGTCAATCTCTGATATTCAGGACAGCTCTTATCTTCCACATCTCTCATCATTCTAGCCAACTTAAACGGCGGAACATAAACTCCTCCACTTCTTCCGATATTCTTCCCTGTATCAGCATCCATAGTTGGTACTGCTTCTATTGACTCATTAACTTCTTCCTTATCATTCATTTTCCTGTCATCGCGATGCTTGTCTCTGCTCCTACTTCTATCCTCATCTTTATCTCGTCTCTTACTTCTATCATTACCATCTCTTCGACTACTTCTTCTATGCCTATCTTCATCATCACTGTCATGATGTTTCCTGTGAGATCTCCTCCCATCATCATCCCTACTCCTCTTTTTATGATCTCTCACTTTGGAAACCCTCATTTCACCTTCCTCTTGTCTATTATAAATAGAACTCCCCATACCTAACCCTAATTTCTTATCTCTCACTTCTTAGCTCGAGATTTTTCAGATTTTTTAGCCCTAAAATTTCTTATCTCTCTCACTTTGTAGCTTGAGATTTTTCAGATTATAAACTAATAGACCTGATTTCTTCTTAAAGGAGATAAATACAAAGAAGATAAGAATGATATTACTGTACTGACCTGATGAATCAACGGATTTGATTTACAATTTTACATTCAAAATCAGACTTCTGATTTATTTTTTTCGTCCGCCACTCGAGCAGCCCTAGAAGCAAAAGCTTATTTTGCACTTCGCAAGGATGGCTTAAGCACCTTTTGTATTTATAGACTATGGAACCCAAGTTGGTATCATGAATTAGGAAATGTTCCTAAAGTGGGCAAGTGTCCAGTTCCAAAGATGTTCCTCTCACGGCGAATTCCCGAGTCGGTCGGTTCATCGTGAAAAGTAACTGCCTAGCGGTTGGACCCAACCAATTTTCCTTTTAAAAATCATTTATCATTTATATTTTGGTTTAACTTTAAATGAAACGAGTATGCAACCTCGTTATGCATCTCGTCTAGTGGGAATTGTTGATTTGGAATAGCGGTTTTGTTCCCGTTATTCAGATACATTGGAATATCTTTTAAGAAAAATTTTATTACTAGATTACTTTTCATTGATAGGAAAGTTGATACCCTTTGCTATTCATACTTTTAGTATTATGTTTATTTGCACCCAAGTGTATCTTACTGCGAGCGTTGAGAGATCTGAGAATCCGTCGTTAATGTTATTGTAGTTTTTTCCCCTTGCCCCTAAGAAAAAAAAACAAATACATTAGTATGACAAATAAATGGCCAAGAAGATAAAATTTCGGCTCTGGCAGATAAATGTTCAATTATGAGTAAAACTTTCTGACTTGGTCGAACTCAAAATACGCACTTCCAGAGAAATGTTCGGTTATGACCAAAATAAACGATTCCTGGCCGAAGTATTTTTCGTGCTCTTGATTTCCTAAAGTTTAATTATAAAACTAGGTTTGAAAAAAAAAATCTCTTAACCCAACTTCTTTTAGTAATTTTTTTTAACCTTATCCTGATGATTACTACTCAAATTTGTGAATCAAAAACGAATTGAAAACATTGGGTTTGTGGAAAAGTACCTGTCAATGTACATATTGCTACAATTAGGATTCTCTTTTCGTCTTAGAGGCTTGTTTAGGCTTGATTTCTTTCTTCTTTGTTGGACTGAAAGATGAAATTTTTGAGTGTTTTTATCCCCAGTTTTCATCCAAATCTGTTATATTCTTTGTTCCCAATAAGTTGCCTCCATGATGATATAATCATTCAACTGAGCTGGAGTAGTTTTTTCTTGATGAATAATATTATGAGTAGGAGATAAGACTTGAAGATGAAGTAATCTCTTCTTTAACTTTCTGATTTTCATCTTAGTACAACCGATTTTATTTTTACTCCAGCTGTTGAGAAATTTTCCCAGTGAGGCAAGTTTGGTAATTAAATTACCAGATAGGTTAATATTCCAATTTTCCAGAACCACTTTGAGAAAATCAGGGCGTGTGTACCGGAAAGCTTCAAATCTATAAGATGGGGGACTTTTAGTTATGTTTCTGCAAGTGTTAGGAAGAATAGGTGAATGATCACTTGAGATTCTCGGCATATGTAGAACCCCAGATTTTTCAAACATGAGACACCAGTCTGGTGTATTAATAACTCTATCCAATCTTTGCCTTATTAAATTTTGAAACTGTCTGTCGTTGCTTCAGGTGTAAGCAGGACTAGAAAAACCCAATTCCAATATATGATTTCATGAATGAATCTATTAAACTGACAAATTGTTGCATTTAATGACTGATCACCCCCAAATTTTTCTTTACTAGAAGAAAGGACATTAAGGTCATTTATAAAGCATTTAGGGCCAGAAACATGTTGAGGATAAACATATAAACTCTGCCAGAATTGAGCTCTCTCTGTTCTATTAGGTGGACCATAAGCACAAAATAAATTTAAAGTAGGAAACATACCCGATTGTTTAATTTGGAGATGAATCAAATTCTTGGAGAAAGAAATAACTTTTGCATCAATGTCATCTTGTCATATTAACTTAAAACGCGGGGGTACTAAAATACACCACAACTTTTTTCTTTGGCAATCTGTATGGACAAACTCAAGACAACTCCAAGAGTTAATCTTAATCAAGGAATAATATCTAGAGTTATATCTATTTTTTACGATTAGAACATTTACATAATTAAATCTGTGAACTTAATCACAAAGAGATAACTTAGACGGTATCGAAGACCAATGTCCAAGAATCAATCAAGTTGTATCCAACAAACTAGGTAGGATGTATCATATGATCAACGTGCAACCTGTGATATTTTTTAGAGCATTGCTCGGTCGAACTCGCATGCGTTGCTATCTCAAACATGTTTGTCAATGTTAGTGATCAAAACTATAAAGTCTTGATTTCTAGTCTATTATAGCTAAGGTCTCGGACTATGATAGAAAGTGTAGTTGATCTCAAGAACTCCATGGAAATCATCATACAAGGCGAAGGACTACTCAAGGAACCAGTGGATCTTCGTCGATTAAAAGGTATGTGGAGACTTGAACTTATCTATCACTCAAAAGTATATCTACTCTATCACCTATCTTGAGACAAAAGTCGTATTACTATATAGACTAAGAATATACACATGTGACATTTCGAGCTGAGTATATCTCGCTTATATATTTCTCGAAATGTGTGTTGGTAAAGCTTACGCTTTAGCCGAGTTCATCTTTGCCTAGTGACGAAAGTCATGTTATGTTTCAATCACTTTGGAAATTGCTCTGACGAAAACTAGTTTGTGAATAACAACTATATGACGTCCTCTGAGAATGTTTCAATGGTTGAAATGAGAGTTTAGACAATATAACCACTGGGGGATATAAACATTGTTGTGGTAACACATATATGTATAAGTCCTTAGCGCTTGAACCGAAGTTTGCGAAATTTGTTAATCAAGTGAAAACCGGAACTTGAGCAGTCAACCTAGTTCGCGAACGTGCGTAGTTCTCGAATACGAGAATTTCTGCTGGAGTTGTAACTCGGTTTCAGTCCGCGAACTCATGGAAGTTTTCTAACCCGAGAATTTATGCTGGAGTTTGTGAACTCCAACCGGTTACTTGAGTCCGCGAACCCAGTCCGCAAACTTGAGTGGTTATGTCTAAAAACGATATTCGTGAACATATTTAAATTATCTAAGGAATGCTATTGCAAACCGTGGCTTAATAGTTAATGAATCAATTCGAGTGAATCACATCGTTTTTGCTTCAATTGTGTCTTGTGTAGTACATAAGATCTCATAGCAATTGAACAACTCTCTAACTAGTTCATTTGAGTCATTTAGACTAGTTGTGGTGAAGAAGAATATGTTTGATATGAAAGTTATCATTTGGTTGACTAATATTGAACCAACTATTGTACACGTTTGGGTACGGTTACACAAACCCAAAATCGTCAAGTACATGTGTGTATGGCAAGCTAAGTTTTCGATCTAACGGTTGAGAGATATTGGCTTGTATCTAATCAGGTTTTCATCTAACGGTGAATATTGAATGCTTTGTTACTAAGCTAACATTGATTGCAAACCCTGATTTGAAAGACTATATAAGGGAAAACTCTAACAACTGGGAAACCTAATCCCCACACATTCTGTGTGATACTAGTTTGCTAACCTAGAGTCAATCCTCCTTTAACCTTTGGTTTTCTTCTTCTAAAACCAGGTTAACGACTTAAAGACTTCATTGGGATTGTGAAGCTAGACCGATACTACTTTTCTTGTAGTTGTGTGATCTGATCTTGTTGTTTCTATCGTGAGAGTACAATTGTAATAATTGGCTAAAGATTTCTATTTCCGATAGGCAAGATATAATAGTAATCACAAATATCTTCGTCTCATCGTTTGTGATTCCACAATATCCTTTTTCGCTGTGTCGATTAAGACTATTGTGAGGTGATTGATAAAACTGAGTTATTTTTCGGGAATATAAGTCTGGTTTTATTGACTGGGTTGACTGCTCAAGTTCCGGTTTTCACTTGATCAACAAATTTCGCAAACTTCGGTTCAAGTGCTAAGGACTTATACATATATGTGTTACCACAACAATGTTTATATCCCCCAGTGGTTATAATGTCTAAACTCTCATTTCAATCATTGAAACATTCTCGGAGGACGTCATATAGTTGTTATTCACAAACTAGTTTTCGTCAGAGCAATTTCCAAAGTGATTGAAACATAACATTACTTTCATCACTAGGCAAATATGAACTTGGATAAAGCGTAAGATTTACCAACACACATTTAGAGAAATAGATAAGCGAGATATACTCAGCTCGAAATGTCACATGTGTAAATCTTTAGTCTATATAGTAAACGACTTTTGTCTCAAGATAGGAGATGGAGTAGATAGAATTTTGAGTGATAGATAAGTTCAAGTCTCCACATACCTTTTAGTCAATGATGATCCACTGGTTCCTTGAGTAGTCCTCCGTCTTGTATGATGATTGCCATGGAGTTCTTGAGCTCAATTACACTTTCTATCCTAGTCTGAGACCTTACCTATAGTAGACTAGAAATCAAGACTTTATAGTTTTGATCAATAACATTGACAAACATGCTTGATATAGCAACGCATGCGAGTTCGACCGAGCAATGCTCTAACAATCTTCCATTTTGTCAATTTTAGTGGCAAAACTATTAATATATATGGAATACAAAAAATATATAAATAAACTTTGTAGCTCCTATTCCACATGTCTAATCTTCAACAATACTCGAAATCTTCGTCACTTCCAAGTAGTCCAATGATCCCAAAGGTTGTAAGTTTAGTATCATCGTTGTTGAAAATCCGTAGCTATAACAATGAGAAAAGCATCGGTTTTCAATCATTGTTATACAATGTCATAGTATTATTACACAACGTCAAAGTACAATTGCATCACAACTTCAACAACAATACTATGGTGATACTTCACTCCCCCTTAGTTAATACTCCATCTCACATGGAAACCAATCCCCCTTACTATGGTGATACTTCATTCCCTAAGGAACAACAAGAGCGACCTTAATTTCAAAAAGAAAAGAAGGATTTCTTTAGACTCAACAAATTACATACAAGTATGAATTTGGAATCTAACAAGAAATATTCAATCATATTAACCAAAGCGAACCAAGATTAATTTGACTAAATATGCTCAACACAAGTAAACTTATGGAGACTTAAAAAATAAATTAGATTGATCACAAGAGAACTTGCAAAAAATTTAATTGTCATACTCAACCAAACTAATTACAAGAGTAATCAATTTAGTTGGCCACACTCTACATAAGAATATCTATGGAACAATGGCTAAGTTAATCATAAAAATAACCATCCTAGTCAATTATGCTCAACATGAGAAGAACTTATGGAGTGTTAACTAAATAACCATACTAGATGATTGATTTAGTTCATTTGGGCTCAATATAAGAGATTATGGAACCCCGACTAAGATTATCATAAGATATGACAACTTAACCGTACATGTACTCAACATAAGAAAACTTATGGAATACAAACTAAATAACCACACAAGTTGATTAATTTAGTTCTTAATGCTCAACATATAACATCTCATAGAATAACCAACCATGCCAATAAGGAATCGACTTAGTCATATCGTGCTCAACATAAGATACACAATGGAGCCTTCACGGTAATACATAAAAAATGGATCAATAAGGATATATACCGTGGATAACACAAGGATTCATTCTATGTTTCTATCACTATTTGCACAATGACATACAATAAACATAATCCTTGAATCACAAAAGATTTTAACCTATCTTACATCAATAATTGACAATATAGGCTTAACTTTTGTGTTTTGTCAAAAGTCTGTTCATCCTTTTATCAATATTTGCATATCAATTCACGAATGACTTTACTTTTAAAAAATATAGGAAAATCAAGTTCACGGACGTAAACAACATATCCCATCAAAATATTGCAATATATAAAAACATAAAGATTAATACGGCAACCATCATCTTCCGAACAAACTTAGAATTTTTAAACCAAAAAATCTAAAAACAAGAAGATGAAAATCATTGGATATAGCTATGTGTAATCACAATAATGGCTATTCCAAAACACTAGTTATTCTTCTAAACAAAAAGAAACAATAGAAGATTTACTAGACATCTGAACCAAACAGACTGAAATAGAAACACTTCCATGTCACTGCGATCTAAAGTCAAATCGACAGTTCGGGACCTTCTTGAGTCTTAAGGTCCTGGAGCTTGTGAATGGCAGCATCTTCTGCACCCTTGAAGAGGATATCCTTATTGGGAAGTTCTTTAACACGGGTTTTAATGAGAACAAGGTCAGACTTAACCTTTTTCAACTCAGTTCTTACCACATCAAGATACTTCATTGTATCAACAACTTTGTAGTTGCAGGAATTCCCACACTACACCCTATTCAAGAATCTATCAATATTTATGACATAATTTGAAGATTAAGAACACTTTTTCATTAATATGATCTTATGGAATTACAGAAATCAAGAACACAGAACACTTAACAAAGATTTTTCTCTCTCCTAAAAACTTTCCTAACACTCAAAAATTCATCCCCTCTCTGGAACTATTCACCTCCTTTATATAAGTATTTACATAGTGGATTACAGCTCATGACATCTCATTTACAGCTAAGATTCCCTTCAATTTCATATTTGAGTTCTTGCGATAAATCGCAGCTGGCACCGCCTTTATCTTTCGCAGGTTTTATTGATATACCGCAAACATGTCACACTTTCTTCGTGTTACTATCGTTTTCAGTCATTACGTCATTGTTTAAGTCATCTTTGGATGTGTCGTAGAGTAATTCGTTTATTATCGATGCATCGCGTATCAGTTTGTTTATTTTTGCGGAATATTGTTGTGATAATATTCTGCCCCTACATCTTGCCTCTTCTCATATCTTTTCTGCGAAGAAGACAAAGATCATGAGAATTTAAATTTCTTGATTTGCCGCAACTCATGTTTTTCGAGAATATCAAATACATCTTGTCTTTTCATATTTCCTTTATTTTGACACGTCTCTATATCCATCGCTAAATATCCTACACATGCTTTTCTTTTCTCCATTTATTCCTTGACACGTATTCTTCCAACCGTTGAGTTCTGACCATTCACGTCCTTTCTTTATTGAATGCACATTGATAATCTCGAAAATTTTCCTCTCTTATAAATATCATCTATGCTAATCCCTCTTCTTCTTTTTTACTTTTGCTTTTCTTCTTCCGCAAATTCCGGATCTCAATTATTCTTTCAGTTTTTCTTCTTTATTCTTCTTCGCCTTAACCATCGTTCCCATATTAAGAAATGGATCCTGCTAAAAAATTAGGTCAATCCACTTTCAAAAAGCACCAGCAGAAGATTCAATCCTTAGGTTTCACACTTTCGAAATCCCGATCAATCTTCTTTAATCTGATCTCTCCATTGATCTTGTTTCAAAATTTCCTTCTTCTAACGAGAAGATCCTTGTTTCGCTAGGTCAATTAGATGCTGGCCTTCCTATTCCTCTTTATAACCCAGATCTCCCTCTTTTTTATGAGATTATTTCTCATGCTAAACTTTCGCGAGCAATCTGCCAACTAAGTGGAGATTGTATTCGCCTCATTCTTGAATATGCTTCCCGTGGAGCTGGTAAAGGATCTCTTTATCCTGATGATGCGAAACATCCTGATCATAAGAATATTCCAATTATTCCAGCGAAATATATCGTGGAGAACTTCTTTGCGAATTATCAAGTGATTCCAATGAAGAAAGAAAGCACGTGTTGGGCTATTTGTTTGAATATGGATAAAAAAGTTGCGAAAGATAAAATCCTTATGCAAGATATAGACTATCATTCCACAAGAAACAATATTCCACGCTTCTCCAAAGATGATAAATGGTGTAAATTTCCTCTCCTCCTTGAAGGTCCATATATTTCTGGTACTCTTAACCTTCCTGTGAATCCTGCATATCTTGCGGCTTATCATCCTTGGATTTTTAATTGGCCTGAAAAGAATTCTGAGGTATATCTCGCGAAGTTAATCATTATTCGCAAATTCAAATAAATATACTATTCTTACTAGTTATTGAATTATTTGTTATCAGATTGGAAAAATGAAGGCTAGCTACATCAGTACTGGGAATCCCAATGTCCTGAATTTTTTGAAAACCTTCACAGATGAAGTAAGAAACATTCTCTTATAACTTTTAACAATATATTGTTGCCCCTGTTTCTTATCTTCATGTGTGGTTGTTTTCTAGGAAATACCATTTGTCGCAGTAGTTGAAGCCAAGGATAAAGGCAAAAAAGTAATAACTCCAAATGAGAGTTCTGGCACTTCTCCTCATCGCAATGAGAATCAAACTGCTGAGAGTCCTCCAAAAAAGAGAAGAAAAAATCAACCACTTAAAGACATTTCTTCTATCGCTGAAAAAGATAATGAGGTTGAAGAGAGTGGAAGAATTAATAATGATGCTACCATGAGCACCTCTTCATTACATTTTTCCTCCACAAGAGTTAGATCTGCGATGGGTCTTTCTCAACCTGAGACTCCTATGGATCAATTGTCAAATATCTTTAGAAATCCCATATAAGGTATTGGTGATGACAATATTGCTCACGCTTGCAATTATCTCTCAAAAATATGCGATGCTTCCATCTTAACCAATAATAAAGATCTTAAAGGAGTCTCGAGATTTATCAATCCAGATTTTCTTCATGCACTAGCTTCATTGGTATGACCCTTTACACTTGTCATGAATTTCGAAGATCTTCTTTTTACCCTTACTTATTTTTTATTATCTGCCACAGACTGCTAGAGCTTCTTTTTCCGTTGCTTCGGAATTAGAAAATAGATTATCATTATCGCAAAGAAGGCTTACTGATTCACAACTGAAATCGAAACTTCGCGAAAAGAATAAGCAATACGAAGATGAAATATCCATTCTTCGCGAAAAATGTAAGCAATTGGAAGTATCTGGGAATACTGAGCTCCTTAACAAGAATAAATCGCTTGAAGTAGATGTTGAAGTTCTTCAACAAAAACTAGCTGACAAGGAGAAGTTCTGCAAACAAATTATTGGTATGATTTATTTTATTTTTACTTTCTTCTTTCTTGCTATTTTAGCTTATTTAAACAACCATTTTGCAGATGCCTATAACCTTACTGATGAAGCTCTTATCCATAATTCTTTTGATGAACCCATAGATGAATCCATTCTTCTTCAGCATCTTAATGACGCTTTAAATAATTATTCCGATGAAAAAATTAATGCTCTATCTATCGATGAACTTAGATTTCACATTTCCCTTATAAGAATGGATTATAGATCTACTTTGAGTATATCCAATAGTTTTAAGACTTGTAGAGATGAATTTGGAAAAAGAATCAAAACCTTGAAATCCCAAAAGAAGGAACTTGAGAAGGAGAAAGAACGCATTACTCTTCAAGGCGCTGAAGCTCTATCAAAGTTCCGCAATGCCCTTATTGACACTGAACTTGAGAGAGATAGACTTAAGGATGAAAATATTGAACTTCTTAAAAGAGAAAAACAGACCCGTTCCCATCTTCTCATTCAAAATGATGATGAATTCGCATGGGCTGCGATAATTCTCGATAATGCTAGGAAAAACTTAGCAATAGATGTCAGTCTTCACACCGAACAGGCAACCTTGATACAAGAAATGATTCATGAAAGAGAAGGTTATTTATTGCTCCTCTAACATCTTTATATTTTTTTGTAAATTCTTGATAAATTTCTAACTTGTTATTGTGTTATCGTAGAATCTGAAGAAAAACATGCTAGAAGGATCGCAGAACTTGAAGAAGAAAAAAGTGGTCTTGCGAATAATCTTGCTTCCCGCAATGATAAGATCACTAGACTGCGAGAGAAGATAAAAATATCTAACTCCAATTTGCGTAGTAATCTTCTCGTTGTTCGCAATAACGCTATTGAGAAAGTCTGCAATGATAATAACCTCTCTCTTAGCCTATATCCCTGCCTCTTGGAAAATATCCCAGCCAGATCTGAAGTACCAGTTATTTCTGACAATGAGGCTGATATAAACGAGAATGAAAGCGAAGATGACGAAGAAACTGATGATGAAGATAATGAAGACAAAGATGAAGATAATGGTGAAGATAAATCTCAATAATTTTGCTTCTTCTTTTTGATCTTCGTCTGTATTTTTCTCTTCCTTTCTTGCGATAATTATCTTTGGCAAATTGTATCATCCTTTCCACAAGATACTTGTAACTCCTGATGTTCTTCAATATATATAAATTCCCTTTTTGTTTCTATCCATCCGTTACTTATATGAATTTATCATATAATGATGAATAACAATATTTATCATTCTTATACATCGTTCCCATACTTGCCTCTTGTTATTAATCTGCAATATGATAAATGAATTATCGCAAATATTTCTGCGAACATTTTATTATATGTTTCGCAGACATATCTTTTCTTGTGGTCTTATTTCGCCTTCCTAGTTAAAGGTCTTATTATGCCACCTTTATGCGACAAGATCCCAGGATATTCTTACCTTATATGTAATAATCCATTGATCTTGCCTTATCATTATTTTATTTTCTGCGACAATATGATAAATCTAAGCCATCTTGTGAGAGATTAATTCTCTCTTTGCTTTTTAAGATTTATGACATTGTCGTCTTTGCGATGAAATCGCAGGACGTTTTTGCGATTTATTTCCTCTTATTATTGATTTCATTTATCTCATCTTTTGATCTTATCGCAAAAACCCATTGACCTCATCTTAACATTTCTCTTTAGGATTTTTGGCCAGTCATGCGGCAATATGACGGGCCTAAATATTCTTGTGAATATAAAGTCCCATGACATTGTTGTCTCTGTCACGCGACAATATGACGGGCCTAAACATTATTGCGAATATAAAGCCCCATGACATTGCCATCTTTTTTGATACACAGCTCCCTAATGGAGGGTATCGCCCTTATCTCTCTCCCCGGTTGCCCCTTCAAGGATTATACATCGGCCATACAAGACTAGCACTTTCCCATCCGGTTCTGCCAACAACTAGAGTTGTTTCGCAGCCTTGTCCTTTATGCCTTATATGGCTTATAGTTACAAGACTGCACCCTAAGTGGGGTTTTCTTCGGGCCGAACACATCGTAAGACAAGACTTGCCATGGATGGCCAGGGTAGGTTCATCCATCCCGGGCACCCACAGATCAACCGTGTACCTCGGCGCCTTGATCATACGTTGCATTCCTTAGGAGAAACTCTCGGGCGCCCAACCAGGGTATAACCTTATATAGTTGGGAATCCAAGTTATCTCTCCTGGATGGATTTTCTATAATCCCAATCTCCATGACTAGGTTCCAGCAGCGGTATAGCCTTTCCCATAGCCATGCAAAGAGATACCCCCCTTATGACGCACTTTAAGGACATTGGCTCTTACGGAATAGAATCTGCGAACTAAGGTGTTCGCCATAAAAGTTCGTCCCGTTTTTATATGTTTTTAGGCGATTTGGGCCCGTCTTATGCATTTGCATTAAAAATTCTTATATGATTAGAAATCACCATCTCTTTCTTTTTAATAGAAAAATTTCTCATTTTTGAGCAGAATTTTTCTTTTAATATTCGAAATCATCTTGTTTTTTAATTATTCGCAAACTGATATTGTTGTACTTCTTTTCTTCTGTGACGAATGATTATTCGCAACTTCATCTTTTTGTGCTCCTGCGAAAAATGAATATTTTAACTTTTCCCCATTTTTGTATGATTTATCGCCATTGAATGTTTTGAGACAAACTATTCTTGAAGTATACCCTTTCCCCGCAATTCTATATTGTCCACCATCAATTTCTCAGCTCTCTGATTTTTCTTCCTGTTATGTTTCCAATTACGATTTCGAGCATTCCTTTCTTCGCAAGTATTAATGTCAACTTCATAACACTTTTTGCCTTCAAACCAATCACCTTTAATTATCCCAATACCATGAGGATGTGGAAATTTTATGCATTGATGATATGTTGATGCTATGCCCAAGATCCCATGGATCCATGGCCTTCCAATTAAGGCATTGTAAGGAGATTCTATATCCACTACACAAAACTTGATTTTTGAAGATATCTTGTTCAATGGAATTTCCATAGTAATTTCTCCTTTTGGCTTGTTTGCGGTGCCATTAAAACCATAGATCTTGTAAGTTGAAGGGATTAGATCATCATCTCTTCCACCCATTGTTCGATAAGTATGATAAAAAAAAATGTCCACCGAGATACCAGTGTCAATTATAACTTTATCTATCGCCCATGAATCACTTGCTGCATCATCATCATCATCTTCTTCTCCTCTATATTTTGGATTTATCTCTAATTTCACCACCAATGGATTTTCATGCATCTTCCCAGGCTCTGGTATCTCTTCTGCAGTAAAAGAGATAACTTGTTTATGCCATTCTTCTAACGGAGAAATCTTCGCAATATTCATCACCTCTCTTCCCTCTATATCCCTTGCAAATACTCTGCTTAGCACATTATCATGGAAATCCTCTATCGTTTTTTTTGAATGTACAATTGAATTGCAAAATAGATTCTTTGATGTAGCTCCTACTTCAATGACAAATGTTTCTGCTTCTTTCGCAACATTAACTCTGCGAATTTCTGGTGCTTGCGGAAATTGCTGCGGTTGTAAATATCTTGCTAAAAAATGATTTAATTTTCCTTGTTCGATCATTCGCAAAATGATTCTTTTCACATTCCTACAATTATTCACATAATGACCATGAAAATGATGATAAGGACAAAATTCTTGATTGTGATTGTTGGGATGTGGTTCCTTCCCCATGTTCCAGGGTGAGGGTATGTTCTCCATTAAAATAATCGCTTCCCAAATCTTATCTATACCAGTATTTAAAGGCGGCAATTTGATATCTTACCACATATTCCTCTGACCTCTTTGCTCTCTTGAATAATTCTGCCTCTGTCCACCATAAGTTTCATGCGGTTGATCAAACCGTGGGACCTTATTATTGTTATTGCGATTATAAAAATTTCCCTCTTTTTCTAATTCCTCTTGATCTCTACTCCCCATTGCTACTATCTTAAGTAGATTATGAGTCTCCATTTTCTCTCGCGGATTTTGGGAAGTACTTGTTACTGTATTAATCATCCTTGGTAACAAACTTCCATTTGCTGCGGCTAAACTTGTGCCTACAAGAGTTGGATAAGATTCCATTTCATTTTGTTTTTCCTCTAAAGCAATATATTCCTCTTTCAATTCTCGCAACTCTGTCATAGTGATTGTGTTTTTGACTCTGAAGACCTGGATGTATAATAGATTTGTCGCAAACATAGCATTTATGAAGGACAAAATGAGATATCTTTCATCTACTCTTCCTGCCATTTCACTACACATTGTCCTCCACCTTATGGTTAAGTGCTTCAAACTCTCACCAACTCTCTGTTTTAATCCAAACACATCTTCAATTCCAGGTCGCGCAGAATTATTGCTGATGTAGGCTCCTAAGAAAGTGGTTTGCAAGTGCATAAATGAAGTTATTGTATTCTTGGGAAGACTTTCAAACCACTTCAATGCTTCGCCAGTTAAACTTGACGCAAAATATTTGCACAAAACGACATCATGGTTCTCCCATTGTAGCATACATCGAATATAAGCTTTGATATGTTGGACAACACACGTAGTTCCATCAAATATACTGGTCAACACCGGTAAATTACATTTTGGAGGTATCCCTCCTAATTGTACCTCTTGAGTAAATGGAGTTTTCGCAGCCTCTTCGATTGCTTCATCAAGTTGTCTTCTTCCTCCTTCTCTTCTGTTATTTATTATTCCTCTCATTTCTACCAATTCTCGCAAGAATTGTTCATTCCTATCAGAATTTTGCTCAATTGGTCTTTTCAACACAGCTTCTCTTCGTCTGCGTGCATGCCTTTCTTGTCTTGCGATGTTTCTCGCTTCTTCTTCAACATCTTGGTTTTGCCTTCTTCTACGACTTTATTCTTCTTGCAAGTTTATTTGTCTTACATTCTCTTCTCCATGAATTTCCTCATCCCTTACTGTTTCTCTTCATTGCCTTTCTATGTCTCTGCGAACTCTCTCATATTCCTCACTGAGATTATCATTATTACGATTTTGCGCACGTCGTCTTTATCGATTGTCATGATTATTCTGACGCAACGCTGCTTGAATTTCTTGCTCTTCTACTTCTGCTCGCAATCTCTCTCTTTCTCCTGCTAAGCGTAGTTGCTCAATATAATGTCTCTCAATATCATCTTCGATAATCCTGCGATTTCTTCGAATCTCTTCATCACGTAACATAAACCTTCTCTCTTCTTGTCTTTCTCCCTCACTCTGATTATGTCTAATGTCTAAAGTTTCACCGCGTGGAACATAACGATCATTTATCAGATTTTCCTCAATATTTTGTATAGGAAGATTTTTCCTTGCTTCTTCTCTATATGATCTTGAATTTGATCTCATGCTGCTTCTTGATCTTCTGTTTTGCAACCTCAAATTTTCCATTCTTAATTCATGATTTTGCCTTGTAAGATTAGCACGTTCTTTTGCCTCTAACCTTCTTTCTTCCTGTATCCTTTGTCTCAAACCATCTTCCACTTCACGTCCTTCATGAATTAATCCTCCCTCCATTTCTTGATTTCTTTCCTCTTCTTGACTTTCCGCCTCTTCTATCGAATCCGACCTCCAAGTATGCAAACTTAATATATCATGATCCATGTTTCTATCTTGTGCTTGTGTTTGTTGATTTGGTGGTTGGTTCGAATTTTCTGCTCCATTTCTCATTCTACTTCTTCCTGATCTGTTTATTAAAGATCCTTCCAATTCACCTGTTCCTTCCCCTGCAATTCTTTTACTTTTTCTCACTGTTGTTGGTGGTTCTGATGTATTTCCCCTCCTTCTAGCCATTTCTCTTCAATTCTAATAATTTCTTCAAATCTTCAAACTGCAATTTGAAATTTCTCAAGCTTGATTCTCCCTGTTTCTAGCGCCAAAATGTAGTTGCAGGAATTCCCACACTACACCCTATTCAAGAATCTATCAATATTTATGACATAATTTGAAGATTAAGAACACTTTTTCATTAATATGATCTTATGGAATTATAGAAATCAAGAACACAGAACACTTAACAAAGATTTTTCTCTCTCCTAAAAACTTTCCTAACACTCAAAAATTCATCCCCTCTCTGGAACTATTCACCTCCTTTATATATGTATTTACATAGTGGATTACAGCTCATTTACAACTAAGATTCCCTTCAATTTAGGATTTGAGTTCTTGCGATAAATCGCAGCTGGCATCGCCTTTATCTTTCGCAGGTTTTATTGATATACCGCAAACATGTCACACTTTCTTCGTGTTTCTATCGTTTTCAGTCATTACATCATTGTTTAAGTCATCTTTGGATGTGTCGCAGAATATCACTGATGTGTCGCAGAGTAATTCGTTTATTATCGATGCATCGCAGAACAGTTGTTTATTTCGCAGGAATATTGTTGTGACAATATTCTGCCCCTACAAAGTTGCTTCTTAGCCTTCTTAATTTCCTTTAAGAAATCGAGAACTATATCCGATGAAATCTCTTCAATCTCCTCTATATCAGAAAGTTCATAGGATTGAGAAAAGGAACCTTTATTTTCAATAGGAGTTTCCTTCTCTTTATCGAGTTTACAATATACCGCCTTATCAATGATATCTTTAGGCTAATCCAAAGAGCAAGAAGAAGAAGAAGCCATTGATAAAAAGCAACCTAGAGTAATAAGAATAACTCAATAGGATAGTTATATAAAGAAAAAAGATTTTGGGTTTACGGGATAAGTTTTAAAGAATAACCCGAAACCGTACGTGTACCCGTAAGATGTTTTTCACAAAGCTCTGCATGGAGGAAAAACTTCTACTTCTAAAAGAAGGTTAGACAAGGAACATCAAGAAATAAAAAAATACTCACAACTAGTGTTTGACCAATTATCCTTCTAAAAACGATAAGAGATTAGCTAGATAATTAGAATCACTTAGTTATAGAGTATACCTATTCAAGTCTCTCACAACTAGGCTTTTTGTATGTGAGATATTCAACCTTGTGATTACTTTACACAAGTATGAGCCTTCAGCTCATCAAATGAATATTGTTCCTTTTTATCCTTCTATTTTTTGATATGTGCTCTTTCTAGAGAGATGAGACACTGCTTGATTAGAGGACTAAATCTAGGACCTCTTGCAATTAGATTAAGAGGATCAGAGTGGAAGGGAATCCATTTTCTAGATTTAGATGTATCAGGAACATCCTTATAAGTATAGGGAATGCTTTTGTTAGCAACACAAGAATTTATGCCAGGATGCACTTGAGCCCTGTACTGATTTCTAGAATAGAGATCATTCTTATAAGGTTTCTGATTGCTTGTGGGCATACGATTCACTGCGTTAGTCGACAGACTATTTGTTCCATTAACAGTGAAGAGAAGCAAATTACGAAGCTTAGAAAATTTTTTCCTTCTTGCAAAACAATGGATAGCATAGTGATTCTGTTTCCCACAAAAAGTACAGATTCGAGGAGGAGAAGCAATAATTGGCATATGTTTAAACTCCATAGCCATATGAGAAGATTGCAAGTTATGTAAACTTTTCTTGACATAATCTTTTTTTGGAGAATACTTTATCTTGTACAGAACATCACAAGAATTAGTTTGTACAGAGGATTTTCTCCTTAAGACAGAGTTTTCCTTTGCGAAGGATTTGCACTATTCATGGGCTAGAGTAAGAGATGCACATAGTTTCTCTTTTTCAGCACGAAGTCTGTTGAAATCTGATGAATGAGTCTCGAGCAAACGTTTTTCTCTAATTGAGTCCTTTTTAATAATATTGTAGTTGCAGGAAATCCCACAATACATCCCTCACAAGAATTCAGAATAATCAACACATCTTTAAGATAAACAATCACACCTTTCATTAATTGAATCTAGAAATCTTTCAAGAGGGAAATGAAATCAAGAACACAACACTGTTTTGGACTTTCTCTCTCCTCAAAACTTTCTCAACACTCTAAAATTGATCTCTCCTCCTTAAGCCTACTCGGTTCTTTATATAGGGTATTACATAGTGGATGACAGCTAATCTGTCCTTTATTTTTGGATCTGGATTGCGATATTCTCGCAAGCATTCAAGTGTTAAGCTCGCGAAATTATTGAATATCGCAAGGTCTTCACGTCTTTTTCATGTTTAAGCTTTCGTCATCTGTTATGTCATTTTTGCAGTTAGTCTGCGACGGCTTCGCAATATACTTTTGATGGTGACTTCGCAAGGGTGTTACTGTCGCGATATTCTGATCCTACATCTTTCCTCTTCTCATGTCTTCTCTGCGAAGGGGAGAATGTCATGAGAAATTTTACTTCAAAATGCCGCAGCTTCCTATTTCTCTATATATTTCTGTACTGACATGATTCTGCACTTTATGCAAAGTTTCTATACATATCTCTTCTTCCATCCATTTCTTTACACGTCTTTTTCAACCGTTCATGTCTACTCTTCGCATTAAATGTGTTTATCTTCTGAAGAATTCTCCTCTCTATATATATTCTTCTCATTCTTCTCTTCTCTTCTTTTTTACTTTCTTTCTTATTTTTTCTGCAACCTCTCTTCACCATTCTTCCGTAAATTCCGCTCATGCTGATGTAACTTTTCTTGATTATTATTCTTTCGATTTTTTACTTTCTTCTTCATTCCCATACTTAAAATGCCTCCAAGCGGTCATAAAGCTAAAACTTCTTTTGAGGGATTTCAGAAACTTTTCAAAGAGAGAGGTTTTACACTATCCACCATTCCCAATCATAAAGCTACCTCTATTCTTTCTGATAAGTTGTTTTCTGATCATCATTGTGATGATAAAGAAATCATATTTTTACTTGGTCAAATTCTCGCTGGCCTTCCTATCCCTCTTTAAGATCCCGACCTTCCTTTATTTTACGAGATTCTCTCTCATGCGAAATTCTCGCGAGCAATATATCAATTAAGTGGGGATTGCATTCTCCTGATGCTTGAATTCGCCAACCTCGGTGCTGGCAAGGGATCTCTTTATTCAAATGACGTTAGGGATCCTGAATTTAAGAATTTGGAAATTCTCGCTGAAAAATACACCGCAGAGAGCTTCTTTGAAAATTATGAATTAATACCTATGAAGAATGACAAAACTCGTTGGGGTGTTCGTTTGAAGAGGAAGGAAAATATTGAAGACGATAAAAAAAATTATGCATGACATTGATTGCAATTCTGGCAAGAATAACATTCCTCGCCAATCTAAAGATAACAAATGGTGTGTCTTTCCACTGATTCTGAGGGGTCATTACAATGATGGTTCAAATGTGCTTCCTGCGAATCTCGCTACTAACCAACCTTGGGTATTTAATTGGCCTGAGAAAGAGAAATAGGTACATTTCTTTCATTCAATTTATTGTCTTCACTTTTCTCCATGTTTATTAATCTTGCGAAAATTTCAGATTAGCAAATTAAGAAGAAGCTACAAAAGAACTAGCAAACCAAGCACCCTAGCAGCACTTTGTTCGATCACGGATTAAGTAAGAAATACTTTGTTTAATTATTTTTAACAATATTGTTGCCTCTGTTTCTTATCTTCATTCGTGTGCGAAGATTGGTGTTGTAGTTATTGAAGAGGAAGGATCTAAAGCTGCGAAGACCAAAGGCAAAGGTAAAATTTCTCTTCGCAAGGAGAAATCTGTTGCCTCATCTTCAAAGAAAAGAAAAATTCGCTTTCCTTCTTCCTCAAGTTCTCATTCTGATGAGAGCACAGATAACGATGTTGTATTCGGAAAAGAAGGTGCCTCTTTTGAATCTTCAATGGCACAACTATCCAGCATATTCTCTGATTCTTAGCAAGGAATTGGTGATACTCCTCTAACTAATGCCTGCAAGTCCATAGCTTCTATCTGCGATGCCCCCCTCTTAGAGAATAATGAGTCTCTTCGCAGAGTTTCCATATTTGTATCCCCAAATTTCTTACATTCGCTTAATATCTTGGTAAATTTTCATACTTGTACTTTTCTTCTTTTACTTTTTGATTCGAAATTGTAATTTATTTTGAAAATTTGCCTTATTCTTTCTCAGGCTGGAAAAGCTTCCTACGCGGTCAATTCTGACTTAGTTAGGAGATGTGGGAATTCTGAGAAGAAGAACCTTCAGCTTCGCAAAAAGAATGAAGAATTGGAAGTTGAG
Source organism: Papaver bracteatum (assembly GCA_023529315.1). Taxonomy (NCBI): domain Eukaryota; kingdom Viridiplantae; phylum Streptophyta; class Magnoliopsida; order Ranunculales; family Papaveraceae; genus Papaver; species Papaver bracteatum. Next base: position 337,731 of record JAJJWX010002708.1, read on the forward strand.
GAAGCCAGTCTTCGCGAGAAGAATAAACAATTTGAATATGAAATTGTTGTTCAGAAGAATAAAATTTCTAGCCTTCAGAATGAAAATCAACAACTCTATGGTATGAACTTTTCCTTCTTTCCCTTGATTCCTTTATCCCATTGTTTTATCTTATTTGGTCAACCATTTCTGCAGACATTTATGATCTTTCTGATGAGGTTATTTCGTTCTTTTCCCGACCCCATAGATGATAATACCCTTCTTGAACACCTTAATAATTCCTTAAATAGTTTTTCAAATGATAAAATTAAATCTCTCTCCACAAATGAATTCAGATCCAAACTTCGCCTCTTAGAAATTGACCATAGATCCAGCTAAGGTTTAGCCAACAAATTTAAGATTTTTTACCGTAGTTCTAAAGAGGAAATCAATATCTTAAGAACCAAGAACAGTGACCTCATAGATGATAAAGATTGCATTTCTAGCCAGGGTGCTCAAACTTTAGCGAAATTCAAAGAAACCCTTCTTGAGGTCCAAATTGAACGAGATGACCTTAAACGCAAAAATGTTGTGTTTAGCGAGAAAGAGAGTCATATTCGTTCACGTCTTCTCATAACTAATGATGATGAATTCGAATGGGCTGCGAAAATTCTAGATGATTCCAGAAATAATCTAGGTGTAAGCGTTAGTTTCCACGATGAGCACACGGTCTTGGTTAGAGATATGTTTTCTGACAGAGAAGGTTGTCAACTGTTCTTCTTTGTTAATTATTTGCCTTTCATAAATTTCCACTAAGTTATTGATTCATTGTTATACGTTCGCAGAAGCTGAAGAGAGATTTCGAAAAAGAATCGAAGAACTTGAGGCTGAGAAGGAGCAAATCGCAAAGGATCTTTCTTCTCGCAATGATAAATGTTCTAGATTGAAGAACCAATTAAATATCACTGTTGTAATTTTTAAGAATGATGCTATTCTTTTTCGCAACCAAACTATCAAAAAGGTCTGCGATGACAACAACATCCTTCATTCTACATATCCTTGCCTCTTGGAAGAGGTTCCAAAGAATGTACCTCCTCTGGTCATCTCTGATAGTGATGCCAGCGAAGAAGAATCTGATGAAGATGAAGAAGAAGAATCTGATGATGAAGAAGAAGAATCCAGTGAAGATGATGAAGAATCAAGCAAGAAATAATTTTTGCTTCATTCTTTTAACTTTTTGTAATATATGTATATTTGTTGTTTGATATTCTATTCTTGTAATCTATCATTGCGAACTTCGCCATCTTCCAATATAAATTTTATCTATTTTGCGTCTTTCTGCTCGTGTAAATATTTGATTTGGAGACAAATAAAATTTTCTCATTCTATGCATTCCCATACTTTCCTCTGTTATTTGTATCCAAATGAAAGATTAAGCAAATTACCTTCTGGTGATAAGATTTCCATGAAATCTTTTGCGATATTTTTACCACAATTTCGCATCCGTTTCTGCATAATCTCGCAATCACATATTTTAAGATTGCACTCTTCTTGTTCTCTGATGTGGTCTTATTTTGCCTTCATAACTAAAGGTATTATTATGCCACCACTTGTCATTGCGACAAAATCGCAGGACGTTTTTTCACTTTCATGCAGAAACCCATTGATCTTGTCTTAACTTTTTCTTTTGTCATTTTTGTTGTGATAATATGACAGGTCTAAATATTTTTGCGAAAATAAAGTCCCATGACATTGTCGTCATGCGACGAAATTGCAGGACGTCCTTACATTTTCATGTACTGAACCATTGATCTCGTCTTATCTTTCTCTTTTGTATTATTGCCTCTTCAGGACTGTCACACAAATATGACAAGCCTAAATTTTCTTGCGAAAATAAAGCCTCATGACATTTGCGTCTTAAGACACTTATCAGCTCCCTAATGGATGGTGCCGCCCTTATCTTCCCCCTGGTTGCCCCTTCAAGGAGATGTACCTCAACCATACAAGGTTGGCTCCTCCCATACGGTCTTAACAACAACCAGTTGTTTTCGCATCCTCTTGCTTCTTTTGCCTATATGGATTATGGTTACGAGACTGCACCCTAAGTGGGGTTTTCTTCAGGACGAGTGCATCATAGTCAAGACTTGCCAAGAATGTGCAGGTACGTTCCAGACGCCCCAGGCACTCTTGTCTCAACCGTGTACCTCGGCGCCTTGATAATATTATGCACTCCTTAGAAAGATCCTCAGTCGTCCAACCTAAGTCATAAGCTTAGGTTGAAAATCCAAGGTACCTCTCCTGGATGGGCTTTATTGACACCAAATCTCCATGACTCAGGTTCCAGGGGCGGTGTAACCTTTTCGCTGAGCTATGCAACATGTACCCATTTCTATGACTCACTTTAGGTCTTACATTTTCCTCTTGAGAAATTTTGATTTCGCGAACTAGGGTGTACGCCATAGTAAGTTCGCCCCTTTCGGATGATTGTTCTATTTCTTATTTTGCATTTCAGCTCTGTTGTAATTTCTCAATCTCACCTTTGTCATTAAGTAAAATATATTTTTTGAAATTTTTTGTAATAAATCAATCATACATCTCTTTTTCTTTTCTCAACATTTCTTTCATTTCACAGCTTAAGTTTTTTACCTTTGTTGTTTTCTGCCTCTGTATCTTTGCTGTTTTTTGCTTCATTCTAACCTTCTGCGAAATTTTCGCCACATCTTATTTTCAGCAAGCATTGGATTCGCAGAGTTTCTTCTTCTCTTTTTTCTATTGCATCTACCATTAACCTTTCTCTTCCTTTTTTTACTCTGATAGAATAGGATATCCACAGAACTTCCAGTATTAATCAGAATCCTGTTGATTGCCCATGAATTCTTAGCCTCATCATCATCATCACTTGGCTTTGGGTTGATCTCTAGTCTCACCACCAATGGATTGTCATGCATTTCTCCTCCTTCAGGAACTTCTTCTACGGTGAAGGAAATAATTTGTTTTTGCCATTCTTTTAACGGTGAAACCTTCGCAATATTCATTATTTCTCTTCCATCAGTGTCTCTTGCGAAAACTCTGCTCAGAATGTTGTCGTGAAAATCTTCAATTTTTTTTATATGAATGCACAATAAAGTGACAAAACAAATTCTTTTCCTTCGCTCCAACTTCTATTACAAATGTTTCCCTTTCCTTTGTTGTGTTTACTCTGCGAATTTCTGGTGGAGGTGGTAATGGTTGAGATTGAGGTTGCCCTATTAGGAAATGATTTAGTTTTCCCTGATCTATTATTCTGAGGATGATTCTCTTTATATTTCTGCAATCATCTGTCGAATGTCCATGGAAATGGTGATAAGAACAAAATTCATGACTTATGTGGTTTGGAGGTGGTTCACTCCCCATATTCTATGGTGCTGGTATGTTTTCCATCAAGATTATAGCTTCCCATATTTTCTCTACACTAGCATTCAGAGGTGGCATTTTGATTTCTTCCCATATTATCTTATGACTTCCCTGCCCCCTATGATGGTTTTTTCTCTGACCTCCATAAGTTTCTTGCGGCTGATCAAGTATTTGAATTTTGTTATTTCCACCTCGGCTATAAAAGTTTCTTTCCCTCTCAAATTATTTTGGTCACGACTTCCCATAGCTACTAGTTTCTACTGACTATTCTCCACTATCTTTTCTTGTTGTCCTTGCGAAGTGCTCGCCACAGTGTTTATCAACTTAGGTAATAAGCTTGCATTCGCTGCTTTTGAACTTGTGTTCGCAACTGGATATGATTCCATCTCATTTTTTTTTTCCTCAAGAGCAATATACTCCTTTTGAAGCTCTCGCAACTCAGTCATAGTAATTGTATACTTTATTCTGAAAATTTGAATATACAACAAATTGGTTGCGAACATTGCGTTAATAAATGATAGAATAAGGTATCTTTCATCCACACATCCAGCCATTTCACTGCACATTGTCTTCCATCTTATGGTTAAGTGTTTCAAACTTTCGCCAATCCTTTGCTTTAAACCAAATACATCTTCAATGCCAGGTCGTGAAGAGTTATTACTTATATACGCCTCTAAGAACGTAGTCTGCAAATGATTAAAAGATGTTATAGTATTCTTTGGTAAACCCTCGTACCATTTTAATGCCTCTCCTGTTAAGTTGGATGCGAATTACTTGCACAATACATCATCATGGTTTTCCCACTGTAGCATACATCTCACATATGCTTTGATGTGTTGAACTGCGCAAGTTGTTCCATCAAATATACTAGTTAATGCAGGCAGATTGCACTTTGGGGGTATTCCTCTCAATTGCACTTCTTGTGTGAATGGAGTTTTCGCAGGTTCTTCTATAGCTTCATCCAATTGTCTCATACCTCCCTCTCTTCTGTTATTTAACATCCCTCTGATTTCTGCCAGTTCTCTTAAGATTTGTTCATTTACACCAGGATTTTGGTGAATTGGCCTCTTTAATTCTCCTTCTCTTATTCTACGTTCATGTCTGTCTTGTCTTGTCTTGCGAAATCTTAATTTTCTTCTTCATTATTTTCTTCTTGTCTTTCCCTGCGATCTCCTCTTTCATTTCTTTCATTAATTCGCACATGATTGTATCTCTCATTTTCTCCTCTGCGATTTTGATCATTCCTCATCAATTCTATTTGTTGCCTTTCAGCTCTCCTTTGTATTTTATCATATTCTTCGTTGATACTACCATTATTGCGATTTTGTTCACGCCTTCTTTCTCGATTATCATGATTGTTCTGGCGTATTGCCTCTTGGAGCTCTTGTTCCTCCACTTCTGCTCTCAACTTTTCTCTTTCGCAAGCTAGACATGCTTGTTCAGCATAATGTCTTTCGATTTCATCTTCAATTACTTGTTGATTTCTTTAAATTTCTCTCCCATGTAATATTCTCCTTCATTCTTCCTGATTTTTTTCGCCATTTTGATTATTTCGCTCTTGACGTCGCTCGTTCCCCTAATTCCTGTTGTTTTCATTTTGGAGAATTTCACCCTGTGGGATGTAACGATCTTCAACTATTTCTCTCCTTTCGCGACGTTCTTCATATGGATTTTATAATTCCTATGGAATATCTTCATTAGCACTTACTACATGTGAATTTCGCCTTCTTTCTTTTCTAATTGATCTTGAACTTGACCTTGTAGTGCTTCTTGATCTTTTATTCTGTAGTCTTATGTTTTCCATCCTCATCTCATGATTTTGCCTTGTCAAATTCGCACGTTCTTCTGCTTCTATCCTCCTTTCTTCGTGTATTATTTGCCTTAACGTCTCTAATGCTTCAATCTCTTCATTTCCATGAATTATTCCTCCAACCGCTTCTTGATCTCTCTCTACTCGCATATCATGCCTTAATTGTTGATCTTCTTCCGCTTCATCTGATTGCCAAGTGTGTACACTCACTCTGTCATAATCCATAATTCTATTTTGTGCTGGTGTACATTGAATTGGTTGTTGAATTTGATTTTCTCCATTATTTCTTTCATCCGGTCTAGAAGATTCCCCAATTTCATTTCTTCCTTCTCCGGCAAGCCTCTTACTCCTTTTAACAGTTGTTGGCTGTATTGAAGCATTTTTTCTTCTAGCCATTTTTTCAATCTTAATGAATTGTTGAAAATTATATGAAACTCTTCACCAACTATTCCAAATTCTTTCAAATCACAATACTAATCTTCACGCTAAAAACAACATCAAAGTTCCCTGTTTCTAGCGCCAATATGTAGTTGTAGGAAATCCTACAATACATCCCTCACAAGAATTCATAATAATCAACACATCTTTAAGATAAACAATCACACCTTTTATTAATTGAATCTAGAAATCTTTCAAGAGGGAAATGAAATCAAGAATACAACACTGTTTTGGACTTTCTCTCTCCTCAAAACTTTCCCAACACTCTAAAATTGATCTCTCCTCCTTAAGCCTACTCGGTTCTTTATATAGGGTATTACATAGTGGATGACAACTAATCTGTCCTTTATTTTTGGATATGGATTGCGATATTCTCGCAAGCATTCAAGTGTTAAGTTCGCGACATTCTTGAATATCGCAAGTTCTTCACGTCTTTCTCATGTTTAAGCTTTTGTCATCTGTTACATCATTTCTGCAGTTAGTCTGCGACGGCTTCGCAATATACTTTTGATGGTGACTTCGCAAGGGTATTGCTGTCGCGATATTCTGATCCTATAAATATCCTCAAGAGTACTGATCTTTTCATGCTGGAGAGTAGTTTCTTGAAGAAGTTTCTCAATATTCTTAGAGAAGGACTTAATAATGTTATAGAGATCACGTTCTCGATCAAGAGACTTCTCAAATTCATCAATGAGCTGGTCATGATTATTAAAATCAATATTTTCAGATGTATGTGTTAAAATTCTGGTGATCTCATTTTCGGCATCTGGCAGAGTGTCACATGCCTCATGAGAGGAAGAAATGTCATTATCACATTGAACACTCTTTCTACCTCGGGATTCGGAAGAATCAACTAAGGAATAATCCTTTGAGGTTTTTCCAAGACACTTGACATGATCAAAAGCTTCAGGAGACATTTTGGTATGTGCAACAGAGATTTTGTCAACAGACTCAGATTGCCACAAACACAGACTTGTAAGGTCTTAAACGTGTTTGCCTGCTCTGATACCAATTGAAAAAGTGGGGGTCTAACAACCTCACCCAATATTTCGATTATCAATCTGTATGGACAACTCCGAGTTGTTTTCTAGAGAATCAACTAGACTCAATCAATAGAAAATATATCAAGGAGTTATTATCTCAATCTCTCTATTTGATTTACTCAAGAAAATGTGATTCACGAGTCTAATCAAAGAGAGATAACTTGGATGGTACCAAAGACCAATATCCAAGTGTCAATCAATTTAAATCAACAACCAATAAGGTCGGATATTCTAATTGATTGAACAATGCACAACCTGTATTATTTCAATTATATAAAAATATACACTAGTACAGAAATGGCCTTTAGCCACGCCAAATATAAATTTCCCTGTCATGCCTTTTTGGTTTTGGCGTGTATATATGGTATACTTCTACCATATAAACACGCAATGTTCAATGGGCATGTTTATATAAGTGCTTTCATCCACGCTAGGGCTACTAGCGTGTAAAATTTTCAACCGTTTAGTCATGTTAACTTCAAATTTTTGATTGGGCGTGTTTATAGACCAGTCTATGGCCACATTAGGTATTGGGCATGTTTATAGACCAGTTTATGGCCACATTAGGGAGTTGTGGCGCGTCCAAAAGGTTAGTCACGCCATTTAAGGCGTGGTTTTAAAGTTAGTTCATTAGACACGCCAGTATATGTGTGTCCATAGTGTATGATTGATTGACACGCCAAATTCAAAGTGTGGCCAAAAGGTTATTCTTTGGACACGCTGGTATATGTGTGTCCATAGTGTACGATTTATAGACACGCCAGTATATCGTGTCCATAGTGTAGGATATATAGACACGCCAAGTTGAAAGTGTGGCGAAAAGTTCTTCTTTGGACACGCTAGTATATATGTGTCCATAGTGTGCATTCTAAAGACACGCCGGTTTTATAGCGTGGCTAAAAAGTTCGTTCTGAAAAAATTAATAAAAATCTTTCGCCCATATTCGAACGCATGACCTCGAAGGATTTAGATAACGTACTAATCCACCAAGCTGGCCATCTTTAGATGTTTATGATTAGTGTTTTGAAAATACTAGATTGGTTGAACTTCTCAACATTTAAATAAATGCGCCAAGTTGAAAGTGTGCCCAAAAAGTTCTTTTTTGGACACGCTAGTATATGTGTGTCCATAGTGTGCGTTCTAAAGACACGCCGGTTTTATAGCGTGGCTAAAAAGTTCGTTTTGAAAAAATTAATAAAAAAAATTCGCCCATATTCGAATGCATGACCTCGAAGGATTTATATAACGTACCAATCCACCAAGCTTCCCATCTTAAGATGTTTATGATTAGTGTTTTGAAAATACTAGATTGGTTGAACTACTCAACATTTAAATAAACACGCTAAGTTGAAAGTGTGGCCAAAAAGTTCTTTGTTGGACACGCTAGTATATGCGTGTCCATATCGTTTAGATGTTTTATGATTAAAAAGTTGTTTTGAAAAAAATAATAAAAATGTTTGCTCATATGAACTGACTCAAGGATTTAAATAATAAACACCAAGCTGCCCATCTTTAGATGTTTATGATTAGTGTTTTGAAAATACTAGATTGATTGAACTACTCAATATTTAAATAAACACACCAAGTTGAAAGTGTGGCCAAAAAGTACACCCAAAACCCTCAAGACTAATTCCCTAGCTTTCTCTGGAATAGATTCTGACTTGCATGTTCTGCAATTTATTGGGTTCTCCAAAACTATTTCTGCAAATCTTCTAAACACCTATAATCAAAATTTCTTTGGTAATCCGTTGCATTGGAATGTTATAAATAACTTCGGAGTCTGCAATTTGGTTTCTAAAAGATCCTACTCCTAGACTATGTGTGCTATCAAAATTTCCTCTCAGCTACCACACTGCATTTAGGTAAGATTTTTCATTGCTCTCTCAAGCATTCTGTACTAATATGTTATTCTATCTCTATAACTTCAAAGTTGCCTATGCTACCAGTTGGAGTAGTTCATATGAATGCCCATATAAAACTATTAACCCCGTAAAACAATTTCAAACCTTCATGATAACGAGAAAATTTCCAAAGGTGTCTAGTTTTCTTTAGTTATTCCCAAAAATGTTATAAATTACCAAAAATGTTTGAATGTGTACCCATTGCTTGATATTGTGTACACAATATCAAGAATCCACACCTATAATGTGTACACATTATACCTTTTTCGGAATTTTTAAAAAACTAGACATTTTTAGTAAATAACTTTCTGTAGAAAACACTTTTGGCCATAACCCCCTTTCAAATTCCCCCTGCTATTTACTATAGTCACCATATCAAGCTCACAACCAAAATTAAACACAACAGCCACTCAACCAAGCATAATATAATAACCCAGAACCACATATACATTCAATTGAATATCATTGTCTTTAAAACCAACACTATCAAATCCAAAATCACCACCACTAGCATTAATTGTTTATCCATGAGAAACATATGCAATATTCAGCCAAAAAACATTTACAGGAATACTTACTTTACCATCTGGAAGGGGATGGTTGAATACTGGTCAAGCTCCTGGTGCAACCCCAGAGGTCCCCACACCACTTCTAACAACCTTCTTGTTAGCTCCACTCCTTTCTAGTATAGCCCTCCTCCTTGGAACATAATAGTTTCCCCTAGGAGGAGGCATAGGCACTACTACATCCTCAGGAATCTCAGTAGAATCAGTTATCTCCCCTGGTCCGAAGATTACAATATCATAAGCATCCTCTGCCAACTGTCGCATCACTGGTGCTAGCATGAAGATATTGGGGAAGACTACCACATCATTGGGGAGACCATGAGTGTAATTCTCCCAAATCTTATCTTTGCATGCAATTGAAACTGGTGCAGAATAGAACCCTTGTGTAGTACAACCACAAACCACCTACTCCTCCCCTATAAGCACCACACCTTCATTAACCGTCCTTTGTCAGGATGAACGACATACACCACCCACCCTTCATCATCCCCTTGGAGTTGAGGAAGTTGAGGATCCAAAGCATAAGAACTGGAACTATCATGCATAACAACCCTATCCTCTTTGACTTCTCCAACACCTCCAGTACCAACTTGCATGTTTGGCTTTAGTTCCTCACTGCTACTGCTGCTTATCTCTACTACCTGTCAAATTGGAGAAATGGGGGAATCCCAATCAATAACACCATCACAGTTACTAATAAAGCCAATTACAGCTATGAAATTCACTTTCAACACCTTTTTTTTTATATAAAGATAAAATTTTATAGAAATTAGCCAGGATTGTGATATTTTTCCAGAAGCTCACAAAAGACTGGGTTAAAGTTTTCAATAGATAATATTGGCATTGTTGTCTGCCTGACATGTTTGGCAACAATGTCTACCACTTGATTATCATTACGGCTTACATGAATAAACTCACAAACCAAAAAACTAGAGATTAAGTGTTTTATCTCCTTTATTAACTTTCAACACCTTGAACCCAACAATTCTTCAATGATTATCAAAAATGAATACCTGGTTTTCTTGCATATTCATCTTAGCCTTCTTTTCCTATGGTCTACCCATGGATTCCTGATTTTTAGACATGGATGGGCGATCATTCAGATTTAGATATGCATTATAACCTCGCTTAGACATAGCTTCAATAATCGGAACACTGAAGGGATTTTGCGGAGATGGAATGTGGAAGTTACAGAGTTACAAAATTGGAAATTATAACTGATCTCTTCCGGAAATTATAACTGATCTCTTCCAAACAGGCCTTATGGACGAGAAGACCAACAGTTAACACATCTCACCCATCCTTTTTCAATCCTCTAGATCAATTAGTTGAGATATCGGGGAGGCACATGCCTACTAAGTGCATGCAGACCTATTGAATGCCACCCCAACTTATTGGCCGTTCAGAGGCGGTATCAAACACTTGGAAACTATTTGGAAAGCGGACTCTCTAAGCGGGCTACCCGTGACCCGAAGTCGAAACCCAGTACCGAACCGCAGCTTCCCTCAACTATTTTCGTCAGAGATGGGCTTGAAGTGGAAAATGGAAGCCCAATTACCTTAAAACTTCAAGAAGAAGACGCTACCATCCTTCTGAACAAGCCCATCCTTCTGAAAAAATTAATAAAAAGCTTTCGAACGCATGACCTCAAAGAAGTTAGGTAACGTATCAATCCACCAAGCTTCCCATTTTTAGACGTGTCTATAGGGTGTTTTGAAAAAAACTAAACTGGTTCAGCTACTTAACATTTTAATAAACATGCCAAATCAAAGTGTGTCCTGTTATAATATGCATGGGATATGGTGGCTATCCACTTAGCACCATTAGTTACACCAAAAACCTTGCATAAGCACCTTGTTACACCAAGCACCTTGTATAAGATACTTAAGCAATAATAAACTTAAGATGAGATTAATACCTAAAGCTAGTGGATGTTGAATTGCATGGTTTGCGATCTAGAGGTGTTATTGCTACATAACATCCTACATATAGTGTGACATGTAATACTAGGTGGTGTATACAAGCTAACACCTTAAGACATGTAGCATGTTGCAATGAAGCTTCCCAACTGGTGCTTCCATCGCCTAGTATGCATAAAACATAAGGAGTTAATTAGACCCCAAAGATAAACATCAAAGTTTGGTGACCCACCAGATACACCCTTAATGGCAGTTCCAAAGAGGGTAAAAGTCTTAATGGGAATTAGGTGTTGAAAATAGGTCTTCATAAGGTAATGATGGTTATTAGAGTGAAGGGAACACAGATGGCTTTGAATGAGCGTAGTTAACAAAGTGACATGACGGCTAACTAAGCGCCATAAATGGAATTTAATTGGCACAATGGGGTATTTGAGGGGTTAATTAGCAGAGAGATTACCATTTTCAGGGAGATCTTTAACAAAAGAGGAAAGGTTTAGGTTTAACAAACTAAATTGAGAGTATGGCTGATCCTTCCCAGAATTCAACCAATTCGATCGGAAATCTTCCAAATGCACCACCAGTAACACCTGAATTTGCACAAGCCAAGTCAATTATTCCTTCTATGAGCATAGAGGAATTGCAGCAGTTAAGAGAAGATGCACAATCTGAAATTAATCATCGAATTCAAGAGAAAACTCGACAGAGAAGGCAGAAGATGCTGTTCAGGAGCGGAAGAAAAGGAGATTTGAGGCTCTCTACAATGCATGGATACCCAAGTTCTTAGAATGGCAAGAACGGAAGGATGAGGAAAAGTCTGAGAAGCAGGCCAATATCCCAAAGTATGGCAGTTCAACGGAAAGTGATTCCGATGCCTCATAAGGGTATGAGTATGAAGTGGAGGAAGTGGATACTAGTGACATAGATTCGGATGCTGCGGGGGACAAGAAAAGGATGAATTCTTATAATGATGAGAAGGCGAAAAGGCGATTTGAATATGAACTTGCCAATCCCAAGATTTTTGTTCGCACCATGAGTGAGGGTGAACCTATTGCAGTGAAGGTGATCCGTCGAATCACTGATCTTGATGATGAGTCAAGTGAGGAATAAAGGGAAGAAGGGGATGAGGATAGTGATGATGAATCATCATCCAATGGGACTTCTCCTGCACCATCCGATAGCGAGGACTATGGTGAAGAGGGTCTGGATACTGATGAGGATGAAGTGTAGTAAGCTCATCAGAGTTACCAGGAAAGGATAGATTTTCAGGCATTGCATAAATCCTAAAAATGATCAACAAGTTTTTTGCAAAATAATTTTTATGGTAATTATCCTTCCTTCTACTCTTCCTGGTGTTGGTGCGAAAGATGGTAAGTTTTTTTGTATTTTGAAAGTTGATGCAGACGGTTTTTTATGTCAGGTAGATTAGTAATGTGTATCTTTGAATTTTGATTGTAAAAAGAAAGTTGTAATGGCACTGGTAGCCTGTCGGGTGTTTAGAAGTCGTATTCTGTTTGCTTTGTCCTTCTTTAGATGTAATTAAACTAGTTGTGTTCTTCCAGTTTTTTGAATTTTCAGTAGTATTAAACTTGTGATGGATGTATATATGTTTGAAGGGTTTGAACATAATGTGTCAGTTTTTCTTGCTCTTTTGATTTCAGTAGTAATGGATTGAATACATTAAATGTACAAACAAGCAATTTCTTGGTGAATGATTCTAAAATTCCAATGATTGTTAAGTAGAGATGGGTAGGAATGACTGAATTAATGAATCAATAGGGTATATAAAATGTTGTTTAAGATGGTGGGTATTACTCCAGTTTATAAAATGATGTTGGAGTAAGATTAATTCAAAGACTATTTTAGGCCCAATTCCAAAAAAAAATCTATGTGCAAGCCTAGTACTATTACTACTAATCCTAGCATCACAGAATATTAATTCAACAATCAGTATAGCCAAATCCAAACTCATTCAACATTGCTAAAACCCATCTGCATACAAAACTCCACCATGATTTAAGAATCAATTTTTTTTCAACAATCCATACATTCATTCTCTAGTTAACAGAAAAATCCAAACAACTACATTCTATCAACTGGCTTGTCGCTTAGTCCTTGGAAATGGTTGCTCAGATGCAGTTGTTTGAGAAGCAGGGACTGCTGTTGGTGATGGTGCTTTCCTTGCAGTTCTACCCTTAATGTCATCCCGATAGTAATAACCCATTTACACTGAAAAGTGGAACTTTCAAATAATGATATGTCATCACCCATATCTCTTGTAAAACACCATAATAATCCGAAAGATTAAGGGTAATCCCCGCTTGTCTAATGTGCGTGTCAGTTACCTCTACGTAAACCCCGTTATTCTAGTTAACGGAACCATCATGAGATTTTGTGCGAAACAGGTATCCATTGATTTGATATGCTTCGTATGTCTCTACTTGTGCATTTGGTGGGATTGATAGCCACCTTAAGTCCTGATTGAAGTTTTCCCAAGAGTCTTCCCACTCACTCTCAACCTGAAATACATTATAAGGATTAACCTCCGTCTCAACGCAAACGTTACATAGCAAGAGTGACATTTTCTGCAAACTCTTACCACTTTTTGTAACCATTTGGATAACTCTTCACGATGTTTTGATCTAGCTGTCTATCACTCATACCAAGATATTTATCCTTCAAAAAATTCTGGTGTCGGCTGGACAGTGCAATGATTAATGTTATTATATTTATAGAAATTTGGACACAGAATCAAAAACAAAATAAAAAATGAGGTTATTTGGTTAGATCTAGTTATACTTACTCAACGTAAGGAGCAACTTCGGGCGAATTCCGCAATACATAGAAATGCGCTTTATCAAACAGATCCTTATCAACATGAGGAAACTTAGGATTTGACATTGGTTTTCCCCTCAAAGAATAAGAATCTTCGCCAGTGTCAGATGTGTTGAGTTTGTCTGGTGGAATTCTGACTGTATCATTCATGCTTTGTTGGTGCTCACTGATAACCTCAATTGTCTCTTCCGCAAGGTTCCCTTCAGCAATGCTTCCTCCAGGTCTGTTTCTGTTTCGCACATGCCCTTTAATGACCTTCATGCACCTTTCAAACGGATACATCCATCGAAAGAATACAGGACCACAAATTTGCACTTCCCTGGTAAGATGCACAGTTAAATGAACCATTATGTCGAAAAAGGATGGAGGAAAGTATTTCTCGAGCAAGCACAACGTCACAACGAGATCCGACTGCAATTTTTCTAGCTTTGCCACCTTGATTTATTTGCTAGATATTTCCCTGAAAAAGAAACAAAACCTGATAATATCATATCTTGTTGGCTGTGGCATAATTGATTTAATCGCAATGGGCAAAAAATGTTGCATTAGCATGTGATAATCATGCGATTTTAGTCCGATAAGCTTTCGATCTTTTCGATTCACCAGTGTTGAAAAGTTTGAACAATACCCTTGTGGAACCTTTATCTTGGATAATGTTGCACAAAACTTGTCCTTTTCCTCCGGGCTTAATGAGTGACATGCTGCCTTTAGTATATATCCCCTTTGCCATTTTCCAGAGGTTGCAACTCGTCTCTAAAACCCATCTCCTTCAGGTCCATTCGAGCAGCAAGGTGGTCTTTCGACTTAAATTCATTGTTCAACAATGTTCCAACGATACTCTCGCATACATTCTTTTCGACGTGCATGAAATCTATGCAATGGTGGACAACATGATACCGCCAGTAGGGGAGGAGCCGGAACCATATATTGAACTTTTTCCAGTAGCGCCTTTCGGTCTCCTTCTCCTTCCCCTTCCCCTTTTTCGGGTCGATGGTCTTTTCGATTCTCTTCATCTTTCCACCTCTTCCAAGGTTATCCTGCACGAATTCCACCACAATATTATTCCATCCCTTTCCCCATTTATTCTTTATAGACTTTACCTCATTGTATATTTGTGATGGGGTCATAAGTTCCGGAGCCTCTTCAGTTTCATCTTTTCCGTTGAACCCCTTCTGATGTCTGAATGGATGATCGTATGGTAGGTATCTTCTATGCCCGGTATAAACCTCTTTTCTACAATGTTTTAGCCTGACATAGTAAGTATTTCTCCCACACACCTTACAGGCGTCTCGTCCCTGGTAAGGGCAGCCACACAGTGTACCGAGAGCAGGGTAATCATTTATTGTCCATAAAACAACCGCACGTAGAGTAAACATCTCCTGTTTCAGCGCATCAAAACATTGCACTCCCTCAAACAATTCCTTGAGATCCTCGACAAACGGTTGTAACATAACATCAATGTCCTTACAAGGCGTCCCATCGATAATTAATGACAGCATGGTGAACTTTCTCTTCATACACAACTCTGGAGGAAGGTTGTAAATCACTGTCAGAATTGGCCACACACTGTGCTTTTTTTGCATGCCTTTGTTTACGTCAACCCCGTCAACCAAAATGCCTAGCCGCAGATTTCGAGGATCATCACGAATTACGGGATATCTTTCATCTATATTTTTCCATGCTGGTGAGTCTGCCGGATGCCGTAAAACACCCTCTTCTTTCTTTCTGGTGTCGTGCCACAATAAATATTCGATAATTCTTTTTGATTGAAACATTCGTTTCAGTCTTGGGGTAATTTGTAAATACCACAATATTTTTGTCGGAATTTTTTCATAAACCTCGTGGGTGGTGTCGTCAACTTTCCATCTTGATTCCCCACAGGTGGGACACTTGATGTGATCCTTGTAATCCTTCCTATAGAGAATGCAGTTATTGATGCATACATGTATCTTTTCGTAACCTGAACCCAAATCTCTCATCACCTTCTTAGCTTCATATGTACTTTTCATCATCTCATTTCCTGAAGGGAGCATGGATTTTAACAGCGGTAGAAGTTCATTAAATAACTTGTCGGAAGCTCCGTGCTTGCTCTTCAGGTTAAACAGTTCACACATTGCAGATATCTTTGTAAAATCGGCACATCCTTCGTATAGGGGTTTCCCAGCATCTTCGAGTATCCGTTGCAACTTCTCAGAATCCTTTGAAAAGTTGTCTCCTAATAAAGCACTAACCATTTCTCTAGTCTCTGCAGCATGTGTTGGTTCATCAGAGTGCGGACCGTCACTGCCATTACCATCCAGAAGTGTCCACCTTGATGACTCATCTCCTTCTCCGTGCTTAGTCCATACCGCATAATTTTGAATGAATCCATAAGAATATAAATGATACTTAACTTTACTTGCCTTGTGCGCGTAGAGGTTGAGACATTTCACACATGGACATAGAAACTTAACTTTGCTCTTGTCGTATGGTTTCCGTTTCCCATTCGCAATATCCTGTTGGTATGTATGTGTAGCAAACTTTATAAATGCATCAACTCCATCTTGATAACGCGGTTTGGTTCTATCGGTATACATCCAAGATTTATCCATTACTCTAGGATCCATTATGAATTCTCAGATACCTGGACGGAGAAAAACTTGTGAACATCTTGTGAAAATGCTATTGTGGTCCGAATAAAACTACGAAATATCATTGCAAAGAGTAATACGTACACAAAGAGTAATCACAAATCACAATGTGAGTTCAGTTATCATATATGAATCATACAAGTAATCAGAGGTTAGCTACCTACATACAGTTGCATGTGAAGACAATATTTACCCTACTATGATCATTAGAGTTACAATCTCAGTTAACAAAGCAAGATCGAAAAAGAATTACTTACACTATCGATCCGATTATTCCGCAAAGCAAAACGGGACAGTGAATATATGGTTTATCCAAAGATGAATCAGATGATCAAAGTAAACCACTTGTTTCGTTTTCTAGGGGAGGTTAGAAGATTTAAGAGTAGAAACATGAAATGATTTAAAGAGAGAGATGAACACATAGGTTAATGGAAATTTGGCAATATTTTTCCTAATAAATAATTTGGCAAAATATTTAAGTGTATATGGTAAATAATTTGGTAAAACAGAAGGTAAAGATCCTTCTATGTTAAGAATTTTCTCAGTCAAATCTTGTTATCTGCGTGCATAATTTTCTGCTTTGACGGCTCTAAAAGACCGGAGTGCAATGCAACTAATATTCATTCCATCCTAAAGTTTTTTTTTTGTTCGTACCGAATTCAGAAAATAAATCAAAATGATAGCTAAAAAGCGGAGCACGTATGTTGCTTTAGTTGTTATAATAAAGTACTAAAGTAAAAAAACTAACTTTGTAAAAAGTGGAGAACGTGTTTATACAGTTGAAAAATAAAATCGTAAGAACTGAAGAAGTTAGGGCCCCAATTAGAATTAAGTGAATTAAAACACATTGCTCTAATTGTGTGTTCTTTCCAATTAGAATTAATATCTAAAACCAAAGCTTGATTCACCCAATTAACATAATAGGTTTGATCATTGATGGATTTCATTAAAGTCTCACAATATGATTCATAGATAACATAATTAAAGTTCTTAGAGGGTGTTAGAGTAAATTTACGCAAAGATAGCCTTACATTCCAGCTCCTAACTTCAACTCCCATCTTCATTCCTCCATTGAAGCATTATCCTTGCACCCGAAAGCAGCTACCTGCACAATTCCTCACTATTAGCCCTATTCCACCTTGTAATGAATCTGACTTAAAAAGCATCAAAATGTAGAAGAAACAAGATTAGTTCCAGGAGACACAAGTTTATTAATGCCATCTATTGACATTGTCCTATTTGGAGTTAATGTTTGAAAAATCTTTGAACATCAAATAATCCAAACTGATGCTAAAAAAAAAACTGAAACCATTAGCAATTTATTAATCTCATGTCTAGTAATTCCTGTACCAAAGGTAATATTGATATTTAAAACCAACCAAATAGATCTAGCATAACCACATTCAAGGAATAGGTAATTACTGGATTCCACAGGATGATTACACAAACGCAATCAAAGTGAAGTAAACGATTGCAATGCCAAATAAGAGTATGAAGTCCGATTCACCCACCATTGAGTTGGTGATACCAGAAAGCTGGTGGTACTCAGAAAATATGAATACTATGAAGTAAACAATTTCATCAAATGTGAATGCTTCCCCATTTTCCTCTAAGTAGCGCGCTTTCGGCTTCGCTTTGTGCTACAAAACAACACACAAACATATTTGGTTACATATAAGTTGAAAAATTATTGTGCCGAATAAACCATAAAGATACGTACAAGTTGTAGAGGGGACAAGCTATGGTGGATTGCGTGCGATATCCGGTGTTTGATTTAAAAAACCCAGCTACGCATCTAGGATGATGTTGTGCCTATCCTCGATTTGTTGAACACTTCTTCTTTTCGGGTTCCCATAATCTTGGCTAAATTTGTTATGTATCTTCGCCCAAAAGGTCTCGACCGAGGAGCGATCTAGAACTCGACTTTCGGTTGCCCATGCTTTGGTGATTGCCAAATCTTATGTGGAGTCAAACGATGCCATTTGTTGTATGTGGAGGTAGGGATGAGTAGGTTCTCTAATAGGATGCAAGTGGATTGCACGTGCGTTGCTGGTCGAACACCGAGTTTCAAATACGTCTTCTTCCCTGTTAAACCAGTTGCTTAGCATGATAGAACACCGTTGCAAAGTGAAGAAAAACAAAATCGAGAGAATACAACAACAGATTCTCCTTTCCGTCTCTATAACAACGCCGCTTAATCTACAATGCAACTTTTACTCCTTACAAGAACAATAAGCTAATTCCTAAATCCATAAAAACCACTAGTAACAAAATTTAACTCAACCTAAACCAAATTCCACAATTTCGTCACAAAATTAAAACTGTCTAACAAAATTCAATAATGAAATCATAAGTAAACTAATCATCCATGTGAACCCAAACCCAAAATTACAATCTTATTATTAGAATTTATCGGAGAATGCTCTAGATGAATTCTCTCTAAATTGGTTTATGATCATACACTTGGAGTATTCAAAAATCAAAATTAAAGTTCTCTTAACACAACAGTATAAAGTAAATTCAAGTTCCCTTATCATGGTTCACTGGATTATCTTTATCCTCACCAACTTACTACTCCATCTACAATCCAATCCATAAAAAATCCAAATAGGTTAGGTATAGCATAAAATCTTTGACCAAGTAGAAAATTTTGAACAAATAAGACAAATTGGAATCAGTGACAAAACAACAAAGAAACATTAATGAAACAATAACAAAGAAAATATTCCAAAAGCGAGTAGCAAACAAAAAAAAAATACAGCTGCAGACGGATTCAAGATGATCTATAATCCTGGTTAATAAATTAAGAGATTAGAGAAACATTAATTGAGTTTACCTTGTCGGAACAAAATGTTCAAAGAGATTTTTCTTAGAGATTTAGGAAGATGAACTCGATTGATTAACTGATTGATTTGGCAGAGGTTTTTCCCCAGTTGTCCTAACACCAATAAAAGATTGGATTTCTTTGTTTATCAAGATCAATGAAAACTCTTATCTGCAAAATAGACCAAAAGTGTTAGGGTTCATTGATTCAGAAAGAAAAAAAAAAGTAAGAGAAAAAGGGTAGGGTTTATGGTATAGTATACCTGCAGGAATCAATATTTTTATTGATTTTTCTCTTTCGCTAATAGCTTCCTTTCCTTTCATGATTTCAAATCTGCAAAATAGAAAAGAGAGAATGGAGAAGTAATGGTGAGGGGAAGAAAGAGCGAGGAATAGAGAGGAGGCAAAAGAGAAAATTAGAATAGGTGGTGTTTCCGGACGTAGTTTTTGAGGGGTGAAATAACGGAAAAATCCTATTGGTTGAAATATATCCCGGTGGGCCAGAAGCTCTCAGAAGAGAGCTTTGTTCAGCTTTCAACCACAGCCGTGAAAAATCACCTGAAATCATATTATTAATTTTAATTAACCATAATGCCATTTTACCTAGGTTTATCACGTCATTATGACATAGTGGGTAAGGATAGATTCCACTAGGGTACGTGTTGGATTAAAGTTTTCAGGGACCTGATTTGCTTGACCTATGTTTGACCTGATTTGTTTGACATTAGTTGATTAATTAGTTGTTGGTCAGGACTCAGGGACCAGGGTATTGAGATATGGCATGATGTCTGAGCCAAACCATGTTGCAGTTCAGGATATGGCCCATTTGTTAACTAATTAAAATTAAATAATATACACAACTAGAACTTCACCCGTGTCGTAACGGCACGGCCTCCATAGTAAGTAAAAAAATTATGTCAATTTAAAACCCTTGTCATTCTTTTGTTGGCTCTATATAAAGTGACAATTTTTCCCCATATTTTTTAATTGTTATGTTTTTTTCAGAGAATTTCTAGGTTGACCGAAAATTTGTCTCGAAAAAATCACCGGGTGAAACATATAGAGGGATCAACTGATAACCTTTACTATCCCTATCATCGATTGGTTTTTCTTCGGTTATTTTCGGAAAAAAATTATGGTCAGCCTGTACAATTATTTCTTTTGTGTTAATAACCATCTTATTTTCAAATTAAAAAAATCAACCACAACTTCCATAATAATGTTACATGTTAATTGATTTAATATAAAATAAGTTTATTATGTACTGTATTAATGAAATATATTTATTTGATTAGCTAAAAAATTATTATGAAATACAATAAAACATTTTTATTGAAAGTTAAGTAAACTAATCATCATCCGTTCGTAGATTTAGGTTTCCCAAGAATGAATCCGGAAGCTTGGTTTCTTTATAGTCCTCAATAGTTCATCGTTTTCCTGTCGACCCGATAAAAATCTGGCTCTATAATATTTATTTTAATTTAAAAAATTAAATAAAAACAAATTTAAAAACTAATTTGTATCAAATAAAAGAATAAACTAAGGGTAACTAATTAATTTATCTATCTTAGGACTGTTTCTCATCCCACTACCACTACTTCTTCCACCACCACCATCATTAACGTCATCACTCCACCATTCTTACTAACACCTGCTGATCAACACCCCTTCCCACCATCACAAC